>JAWZYV010001889.1:0-16436 GCA_038373885.1 Cheiracanthium punctorium | reverse complement strand
CAATTTTCTTAACTTCTAAATGCAGGGAACTATACAGCATGAAAAAAAAAACTAATATTGCATTACTCATAAAATAATTGTGCCTGTCAATATTTATTTCTTGAAAAAGTGCCTGAGACGAACAAACGATCACAGTGAACAGGTTTCAAAGCATTTGTTTTGCCAAGTATTTGTTTTTAAGAGAACTCTTATCAACCGTACCGCAACAGGGCGATAGTAAAATTTTAAATTACAAACTGCCAAAGAAAATCAGTGGAAAATAATCTCCTGGAGGTAAAAAAAGGGTACAAGTTGTAGGTATGCCAACGTAGTTATAAAATAAGTTCGGTTTATGAACAAAATAAGTTAGATGCGTTGATTACTACAGATCAATTAGTGACGAATGAAACGCAGAGTGTTGTTCAATCTGTTCATACTGAAAGTCAGAACCAAAATGTTAGGCTTCCAAAATTGAACATACCAATTTTTTCCGGTAAATTTATGGACTGGAATAACTTTAAGGATATGTTTATAGCAACTGTTCATGCTCAAACATCGTTATCCAAGATTCAAAAATTTCAGTATCTTAAAGGGTTATTGTCGGATGAACCTGCCTTATTAATTAAGCATATTCCACTGTCTAATGATTCATATGAAGAAGCATGGGGGAAATTATTGGATCGGTATGATAAGAAGAAGCAAATTGTACAGTCGTTAATTAAAGTATTTATAGATCAAAAGTCAATTAGTCACCCGAACAGTGTAAACTTAAGAAATTTGTTGAATACAAGTGATGAAGTCATTCGAGGGTTGAAAGCTACTTGTGAGGAAGCTACTGATAGAGATCCATGGTTAATTTATTTATTGTTGCGAAAGCTTGATGTCGAGACAAGAAAACAATGGTCTATAAAAAGTGCAGAGATTGATTTCCCTACTTTAAAGCAATTTTTTGAATTTTTAAATGTGAGGTGCTCTTCCTTGGAATTAATTGCTAATAATGACGATGTCAGGCCTAAAAATGTCAATAATATTGAATCAGGAAGCAATGCTGAAAAATCCACTCGAAGGTGTATGAAATGCCAGGGAACGCATCTATTATATAAATGTGGAAAATTTAAGGGTATGGATGCCTATGCCCGAAAGAGTTTTGTTAAACAGAATAACTTATGTTTCTTGTGTTTAAATTCTCACAAGTTGAGGGAATGTCCATATACCCATTTGAAGTGTTTAAAATGCCAAGGGAGTCATAATACACTTATACATGAAGGAAATAAAGGTACTTCGTGTACTGCGAAAATTCAGGGGAGGGTACCCCCAGTTTCGAACGAAAGGAGTTGCAATGACGAGGATAGTGTCTCTAAATTAATATCTAATGAAACAAAGGTTATTGCGAGTGCATCTTGTGACAATTCTAAGTATATTTCTTTTTTACCTACAGCTGAAATTTTAATTTATAATTCTGTGGGTGACGCATTTCCCTTTAGAGCACTCCTGGATTCGGGATCAGAATGTTCCTTCAAAAGTGAAAATGCTATGACTATTTTGAATTTAAAAAGAAGAAACGATCGCATTGTTCTCAAAGGTATTGGAGGAGTGGAGGCTGGGCAGACAAGAGGTTCAGCGACTTTGAAAGTTGGTTCAAGGTTTTCGGATGAGTTTTTAAGTGTTCATGCCTATATACTAAACAAAGTTACATCTTATCTTCCTACTGAGTCATTGGATGTAAGGAATCTTGATCATCTTAAAGGTATCAATTTAGCCGATAAAAACTTTATGCAGTCAAGGGAATGTGATATCATTTTGGGTTCCGACACTTTCTTTCATATTATACGACATGGAAAAATTGTGGGAGAGGAAAAGCAGCCGATTGCTCAGAATACAATGTTTGGTTGGGTGGTAGCTGGAAGAATTCAGACTGATTTCAATTCATCGCGTTTTGCACACTCTCATTTTATAAGTAATTATGAAAATGAAACTAACATCGACGTAATTCTTAAAATATTTTGGCTGACAGAGGAAATAAATGTTAAAAAACAGCATTTATCTGAAGAGGAAGAATTTTGTGAACATTTCCAGTCAACATATAAAGTAAATGAAGACGGTAGATTTGTAGTGAAGTTACCAATTTATAGGGATGTGAATCTGTTGGGGAATACTAAAGGAATGGCAATTGCGAGATTATATGCAATGGAAAGAAAATTTCTGTATAACAAGGAATTTGAGAGGGATTATGGGCTATTCATGAATCAATATGAGGAACTTGGACATATGACACCTCTTGGTGAAAATTTAGAATTTACCAAGAATAAAATTTACTATCTGCCGCATCATTCAGTTATCAAGAGTGATTCTATTTCTACAAAATTGAGAGTTGTATTTGATGGTTCTTGCAAGCCTCCGGATGGGAACTCCTTGAATTCTATTTTAGCCGTAGGTCAGATTTTGCAACCAGATTTGTTTTTCATCCTTACTCGATTTAGACTACATCGAATTGCCTTTTCTGCGGATATCCAACAGATGTATAGGCAAATATTAATTGATTCAGAAGATCAGGATTTTCAAAGAATAGTTTGGAGGAGGTCAAGGGACTCTGATATTAAAGAATATAAATTGAAAACAGTTACATATGGTACATCTGCTGTTCCATATTTAGCAACACGTTGTTTATTTCAAGTTGGAAAGGACTTGGAGGAGGGGGATCCTGCAGTTTCTTCTATAATAAAAGAGTGCTTTTACATTGACGATTTGATGGCTGGAGCGGATTCTAGTGAAGAGGCAATTGGATTAATAAGAAAGCTTTCTGATAGATTGGAATTCCGAGGTTTTCATTTAAGGAAATGGCGATCCAATTCCTCTGAGGTACTGGAACATTTGTCTCTCAGTCCATTTGATTTACCAGCTTTAGAAATTCATCCTGACGAGTGCTCTAAGGCTCTGGGATTCTACAACTGACTGTTTTATATTTAATGTTAATTTGAAATTTAGCGAGGAGATCACTAAAAGAACATTTTTATCTCAATCAGCAAAATTGTTTGATCCGTTGGGTTTCCTATCACCTTGTACAGTATGCATTAAGATTTTTTACCAAAAATTGTGGTTATTGAAATTAGATTGGGATACTCCTCTTCCGGAAAGTTTAAAGGTAAAATGGCGAGCATTTCAGAAGGATTTTGAACAAATATGTTTGATTCGTATTCCTCGATGGATCCAGAACATGGGTAAACAACTTGTGTTGCATGGTTTTTGCGATACTTCGGAATTAGCATTTGCAGCAGTTATTTATGTGGTACAACAAGACGGTAATAAAGTGAATATCCTGATGTCTAAAACTAAAGTATGTCCGTTGAAACCAGTGTCCATTCCAAGATTGGAGCTCAACGCTGCGTTGTTGCTCTCAAGAATGTATTCCAGTGTGGTAGATATATTTCATGAGTATGTCATCGAGTTCCACGCATGGACAGATTCTCAAGTGGTGCTTGCGTGGTTGTCATCTCATCCTCGGTGCTATAAACCTTATATTGCTAACAGAACTTCCGAAATTTTGGACCTGGCTCCATTTGACTGTTGGAGATATGTGCCCACAAGGGAAAATCCTGCTGACGTCGCTTCAAGAGGTTTGACTCCTAAACAACTTCCCGAGTGTTCCTTATGGTGGGAGGGACCACCTTGGCTTTCCTTAAGTACTGAAAATTGGCCTAAACAACCAGAAATTAAACTTAACGTTGATGCTGTGGTGAAAGAACAGAAAAAGACTAAATTTTGTTTTCCCGTAATTGTAAAGAACTGCATTATTGATTCACTATTTGAAAATTATTCATCTTTTTCTATTGGGTTGGCAACTAAGTAATTGCGGATTTCACTCATAGATGGCTTCAGTTGAATTTTTAGGTTTGCAGACGATTTACAAATGTAAAACACATTTTGTTATTTGATAGTTGGCAATTCAGCTGTTAATCAGTAAAAAAAGTTCTTTGATCGGTTGCGTAGTTTTCGCTTGGCCTTCGTTGAAAAATGGAAAATCAAAAGGAACGTTTTCGTCATATTTTGCTTTATTATTTCCGCAAACGGAAAAACGCATCGCAAGCTCATAAAAAGTTATGTGCTGTTTATGGTGACGAAGCCTTAAAAGAACGGCAGTGTCAAAATTGGTTTGCCAAATTTCGTTCTGGTGATTTTTCACTCAAAGATGAAAAACGTTCTGGTCGTCCAGTTGAAGTTGATGACGCCCTAATCAAAGCAATAATCGATTCGGATCGTCACAGTACAACACGTGAGATTGCAGAGAAGCTTCATGTATCACATACATGCATTGAAAATCACTTAAAACAACTTGGCTATGTTCAAAAACTCGATACATGGGTTCCTCACGAACTGAAAGAAACCCATTTAACGCAACGCATTAACAGTTGCAATTTGCTAAAGAAACGTAATGAGAATGATCCATTTTTAAAACGATTGATAACTGGCGATGAAAACTGGGTTGTTTACAACAATATCAAGCAGAAAAGATCGTGGAGCAGGCCAGGTGAACCAACTCAAACAACATCAAAAGCTGATATTCATCAAAAGAAGGTTTTGTTATCATTTGGTGGGATTACAAAGGAATTGTCTACTTTGAACTCTTACCACCCAACCGAACGATCAATTCTGATGTCTATATTGAACAACTAACGAAATTAAACAATGCAGTTGAAGAAAAGCAGCCCGAATTGAAAAATCGAAAAGGTGTTGTATTCCATCATGACAATGCAAGGCCACACACATTTTTGGTCACTCAGCAAAAATTATTGGAGCTTGGTTGGGATGTTTTGCCACATCCACCATATAGTCCTGACCTTGCACCATCTGATTACTTTTTGTTTCGATCTTTACAAAACTCCTTGAATGGTAAAAATTTCAATAATGATGATAATGTCAAATTGTACCTGATTCAGTTTTTTGCTAATAAAAACCAGAAGTTTTATGAACGTGGGATTATGATGCTGCCTGAAAGATGGCAAAAGGACATTGATCAAAATGGGCAATACATTACAGAATAAAGTTATTTAGTTCCATGAAAAAATTGTCTTTGATTTTCTAAAAAAAATCCGCAATTACTTAGTTGCCAACCCAATAAAATTGTAGATATTTTTGCCTTTTGTATTAGGTTTATATTGAATTGCAGAGAAAAATGTAACAAGGTTAACGTAGTTTCTAAAGGTAAGATTTCTCCTTTGTGTACCACGGAAAGAAAAAATGCAGGTAATTTCTTGGTTTCTTATGTACAGAATTTATATTTTCAGATGAAATAAGTTGTGTGAAATCTTGTAAAGCAGTTTCAAGAAAAAGTCCTTTATTAGGTCTTTGTCCATTTATTGATAAGGACGGCTTACTGAGAGTGGGAGGTAGACTGTATAACTCACCTCTCTTATATAATGCTAAACATCCATTGATTTTGCCAGCTCAGCATAAAATAAGTGTTTTAATTGTAAATTATTTTCATGTTGTGTATTTACATGCTGGTTTGAATTTATTGTTAGGCATTATTCGTCAGAGTTATTGGATAATTGGTCTTAAACTTATTAAGAGTTAAACTTATTAAGCAGCTGATGGGAGAGCTTCCTGTTGATAGAGTTACTCCTAATAGGCCTTTTTCTATATGTGGCATTGATTATGCAGAGCCAGTTGGTATTTTAAGACATCGTGGCCGAGGAGCTAAAACTACTAAAGGTTATATCGCTTTTTTTGTTTGCTTTGCGACAAAAGCGCTTCATTTAGAGCTAGTGAGTGACCTTTCCTCTGAGGCATTCATAGCTGCACTTAAGAGATTTTGCTCATGTAGAGGAGCTCCAAGTTCAATTTATTCGGATAATGGGACAACATTTGTAGGTGCCAAAAGGAAACTATCAGATCTATTTAAATTTGTTTCCACCATCAATGAAAACGATAAAATTAGTTATTATTTATCGCAAGTAAATATTGAATGGCACATGATTCCCCCAGTGAGTCCTCACTTTGGTGGGTTGTGGGAGGCAGCAGTGCGCTCTGCAAAGTTTCATCTTAAGCGCGTAATTGGAAATACCAACTTAACATTTGAGGAGTTGGGTACTCTTTTGACTCAGATAGAAGCTTTATTGAACTCCAGACCACTTACTATGGTGGGTAGTGAAAATGATCCCAGTGATTTAAATGTATTAACTCCATCACACTTTTTGATAGGGGATGTTATTACTTCTCCAGCTGAACCTATTGAAGATAACCTGTCTGTTAGATCGCGTTGGGATATTATACAAAAATTAAAATTAAATTTTTGGAAGAGATGGAGGATAGACTATTTAAGTTCACTCCAAAATAGGAAAAAATGGAAGGTTTCTGGGGAAAATATTAAGTTAAATGATTTAGTTATATTAAAGGAGGAAAATGTACCACCTTTTGTTTGGCCGCTGGGTAGAGTTGTAGCTACGCATCCTGGTAAAGATGGTATGGTACGGGTGGTAACAATAAAAACTGCTAAGGGTTTATTTAAAAGGCCAATTGTTAAACTTTGTTTAATACCTTCTCATCAAGAATGACTTCTTGATGGGTGGGAGTATGTTCCTGAACTATCCTGTTGGACTGTATTCGGTTGTTATGTACTTAGAGTACAGATGCCAGCACTAAGCAGTGGCTGGTTAGGTAGCACTTATTTTCTATTTTTGGATAGGAAGTGAATTCAAGTGTTGCTGACTAAAGTGATTTAAATTGGAGGTGGAGTTTCGCCTTGGTCTCGTGTGTTCAGTTCGCCCGGTAATGTTGGCGGCAATTTGATTCATGCCTAATTATTTGTTGCTTTTGTGGAATTATTTTGCCTTTATGAAATATATTTTAATTAAAGCTGAGTTTTTGAAGTTAGTTCGCCTTGAGTTGGGGATAGTATTTTGAATGTTCAATTGTTCTGCATGCGATGTGATGTTTTGTGTCGTCCAATAAATAAGTTCAAGAAAGTTGTGACGTGTCTTCTTATGTTCAAGCAACACAAAGTTATTTTTTAATTAAAATATTGCGTTCATGTTAAATCAGAGCAGGAATTCAATGTTTTTTATGTGTAAAAGAATAAGGGATTGAGAGATTTCCGGGACTAATATGTATATTTTTTAGTTTGGCGAAATAAAAATGGCTCATTTGGCGATTTTGAGAAAGTAGTAGGTTCTACCGATTTGCACAGTTTTGGGCTTGGCGCAAATTACTGAGAGCGTAACGAAATAGTATTTTTAATAACAAGTTTTACGGCGCTATACTTCGATGTTTCATATAGAAATAATGCAGTTATTAAAGCGATTTTAAACGATCCTTAGAATTTTCACCAAATTAAGTAAACTGATTTAAGTTAGAGGAATTCCGCCAAATTTCAGAAAATTGAAATTCTCACATTTTGTAAATGGTAGTTAACGGTGATTAAAACCCGTTATAGTTAATAATAATTTAAATAACTGCTACTTATCAATAATAAGCCTGCATTAAATTTTGCCGATCGAACCATATAAATGATAAATAATTATTTCCCATTTTGATTGCTGTTAAATCAATGCTTCGAATGATTCCCTGAAAACAAAAAAATCTCTCAAAATGGTGTATGTTGGCATTTTGGCGATCGAAGTACTGTGTAATAAATAATTGATTCTTATTTGTTAAAGCAGCGCTACGGAAGTTTCTTTTACTAGAAGCTGTTAGAAAGGCGTAATTAATACTATCTAATATATTTTTTGTTTTACGAATTGAAATGTTTGTTGATTCCTACTTTAGTACATTTCTTAGCAAAGTTGGCGAAAAATATTCAAATGTAGTGCAACTCTGTACATATTATTAATTCCATTCCACAACTCAGATGAGCCGATGTCACTAGCGTATGCATAGATATTTTTTTTTTTTTAATTCCGCCAAACAGAGTATTGCGTATTGTCTTTAGTGTCAAGTTTAATTTGTGGTTTGAGCTATTTGCCATCGACTGGCGGTGTTAATTTCGCCAATATGTCAGTTCTAGCAAAGTAAACATGAATAACTCATTTCATGTTCTATTTTTAACATTGCTATAGTTTCCGTAGCAACGGAATCCATTGTTGCCACTTAAGTTGTTAAATTTTACAATTATGTGAAACCACTCATTTCTACAGCTTTTAAGAATCGAAAAAGTGAAAACGCATCAATTGTGAAACAAATAGAACTGTAACAGACTTGCACCTTAAAAATAATCCAAGTTTTTATGCAATTCTACATACCTTTAATTTTATTTCCTTCGAGTGTCGATGTCATTTTTTACGTCATTTTTGCTGTTTTGCTGGCAGATTATCCGGAGCAGCACATACCCTCTAATGTATTTGCTGCTCCGGATGCAAAAGCGTATGTACGGCGCGTATTTCTGTAACCCCATTGTGTTAATCAGAAGTTTCTGGTGTCACATTTTTTAGACCATTTTTTTACCGCGGAGATTCCGATCCTGAAGTATATTGATTAAGCAGGAGTAGCCAGAAATTTTTCATGGGAATGTTACGACTACCGCAACTCACACATATGTACACGTGTGTGCAATAAGGGAGTGAAGAATATACATTTTGTATGGCAAAAAACTCCGATTGGGGGGTTGTGATCCCCTATCCCCTCCTTGGCTACGCCACTGTACGCAAGCATAAGTTGTCACGTCATGAAAAACCGTCATAGATGGCAAACTCCGAAGTTGTTCTGAGGGTTATACAAAATTAAAAATTTTACTTTTAGTAAATTTTACTTTTGATACAGTTCGAATATTTGGTTTTAATAAATTTCGGCCACCAAGGTAAGATGAAATATTACTAAATACAGCAACCCAGAATTTTCTTAACTATTGAATTTGACACTATGCGACTACAGTAAATTCTCTATAACACGGTAGATACGTTCCGTGTTATAAGAATCCGTGTTGTACGGGTCCTGCGCTATACTCCACCTGGAGTGCGGACTGCGCGGTATAATCGCGGCAACACTTATTTGCGCTCCGTAAAAATGCAATGATGTTTGGTGTTGCCATTCAAAAGGAATGTTAATTACAGGAGCTAAGGCGTCATAATATCAGAACATAGTCTCATTTTACCGTGCTGTACGAGTCTCTTTTAACGTGTTACACAAAAAACAATAGTAATGTTTTCGTCGTGTTCTAAGAATTCGTGTTGTAGACCCATGTTATAAAGGGGTCAACTGTAATCTGTAACAAGTGAAAAATGAAATCAGTTATTTATTTAGGGCGAATTGACAGTGAGATAAACGTCAGTTTTATGTAACAAGTGTGAAACTGCATTAAGAGTTCAATAAGGGTAATAAGCTTTTTCTCAGAAGTTACATCACGAACGTTTTCATTTACAAAAGCGACATTATTTTCACCGGAGCAGGGTACATTTTTGGCTTTTAAACGTAAATGATGCATCCATTGTTTCATGTAGGTTTTTTAATTTAGGTAAAATTTAATAAAGTCGTGTGTAACATAACTGCGCTAATGCATTGTCCACGCTTTGAAAAATGCAAGATAAAATTGTTGTCAACATGTAATGTTATTTATGTGGTATATACTGTATATACTAAACCTCAATGTGGTATATTCTAAACCTCACAAAACGAATTATTTGATGTAGAAATCAGGCATTTTTCGAAAGAGAAAAGTTTTGTCTGCATACCATAAAGTTCTTTCTTTTCTGATCGCCAGTCACATGACGTAGTTTTTGTGTCATGTTCAATCGTCTAAAATTTGCACTCATGACGTCAACTTTTAGTCACGATTCAAGTATTTTTGAGATTCCTCATTACTGGGTTTAATTCGAATTATATATGTGTAAGGAAAATATGCGTTTCCCACCGTGCGGAGAACGGGCAAGCAGCTAGTTGTTATTATGATCATTTGAAACTTTCAGAGCTCTGAATTTACCTTCGCGATATCAGAATTTAAGAGCTTGATGCAAATGCCCTTCGTTACGAATTTAGTTGTGACTAGGCGACTGTACCAAATTATTTTGGTGCAAAACTTAATTGTATAATATTTGACTGCGCTTGCCAGGGATATAATTGCCAACTTTTGCAACTTCGCCCCAAGTTAAACTTACATCATTTTCTTTACATTAAATTACAGCGAAGAAACCAAAATTTATTATAAAATTAAACTATTCAAATTTATGGTAAATAATGTTTTGCAAAATAGCGTAAAAATCGACAGCTATGCCAAAGAAAATCTTACGGTTAAGAAATATACTAACGTATTGTAGAGCCGATGCTCCTAATTTAACTTTTATCATTTTGGATTCCAAAATGCATACAGTTGGGGGGATTAAAGATAGTGAGAAGATATATTTATTAACAAAAAAGTAATATCTAATGTTACTACAAGCTGAGATGGTTTATTACCGCCGTTGTTTCCCAGCTAACTAAGAATGGCGTACTGTGGAGGAGAAATTATGAGGAGGTAAATAGTCGGGAACAGGTCAATTCCGCCGAGAATTTTCCCCCGTGATTCCACCCGTAGGACAATTCCGCCGCGCCATTTTGTCATGAACTGACCCTTATAGGACAATTCCGCCTCGCCATTTTCTTTGAGACAAGAAATGGAGTTTGAATAGCACGTTCATATTTGGCGATTCATCTAGCATTTGTTGGCGATGACGGAATATCAATATGCCCATGGGTGCATATGCTATAAATTAGTGAACCTATTGATAATTTTCTCGAATTTCTGATAATTTCTAGAATTTTCTCTGCCTTCAGAGATTAATTTCCGATGTTGTTCCGACATCGATAGTTTTTCTCTGTGTTGCGATATTTGGCAATGCATCCAGCACGTGTTTGGCGAAGACAGAAAGCCAATATGCCCACGGGTGCATGCGCTATAAATTAGTGAACCTATTGATAATTTTCTCTGCCTGCTGAGATTAATTGCTGACATACATGCCTGGTATTCTTTTTATTAATGTTGGTATATATACGACTGTAATTTTTGTCATCATCAGATCATTGCTACTTGATGACTGTATGGCGGCCCGATTGGGTATAAATTTTTCTGCCATGAATGTTGAACTCTGCACCACCGTGGGAGGAAAAGATCTTGTTATTGTTGATGGTACTTATACTATAAAAAAAGAATACTGAAAAACGGTGAACTTGTGGGGCACTTCACTAAAGCAAAGAAATGCACTGCAAAAGTGTATACAATTGCGGAAAAAACTTTTATCGAACAAAATCTCCTTTTTGAACCGAGCCATTTTGTGGTAGATTCGAGATAGCTATTCACAACGCTATACGTGTAACATGGCTCAATGCCAATGTTGGATGCAAATTTTACTTAGGTCAGGCCTAGATCCTTTTCCTCATAGCTTTCAAAATATCCTATTTGTAGTCAAAGAACAGATAAATATCGCCAACTCCTCGTCGCCAAAAGAAACACTGTCTGTAACCCCCTTCGGCGGAATTGTCCTCTCGAAAAAAAAACACCCGAAAAAGAATCGGCGGAATTGTCCTATGGGGGGAAATGAGACAAATTTTCGGCGGAATTGTCCTACACTGCGGCGGAATTCGTTAGTGACCAAATAGTCTTTCTGCTGTTTTTAATCTATTTGTGTCTTTTTCGTTTCAGGAATGAGAAATGAAATATTCTGAAACCTTTTCTTGAATTATTTGAACAACTGAATGTAACTCAAACACTCATTTTCACAGTACAAGTTTCACAGATTTAAGTTATTGCGTGTTTGTCAAATTAACGTCATGCGAAATGTGCCATGTGTAGGAGCGGAAACATAATATAATTCGGAGAGGGCCCTACCGATTATAGTTATAGTACGTCAAGTAAACGCTTGATAATTATGCACCAACAAAATATTTATAATGTAATTATCACCATTCTTTTAGAATCAGTTCTTTATTTATACATTTAATGCGTTTCACCAACACATGGAAAAAACAAATAGTATAAACTGTAAGGGGGAGAAATATATGTTCACCTTTTCCTCCGATTTCTGAAAAGTGCAATTACGAACTAATTTTCCATCTATAGAAAGCATTTAAAAGGGTTTCAAAAGGGTCAGCTTCTAAAAGGGTTTCAAAATTCTTCTCAAGCAATGTATTGCAGCTAAGCAATTTTAAGATACGTTAAAGCTGTTGGTATTAGAGTTTGTTAGGCTTAAAAGAATTTATTAGCTTCATCTAGAAAATGCTCTTAAACGAAAATAAAAGCGTGAAAATTTTCGAATGGATGTGCGTAAGTGTATTTTCAACACATTCCAACAAGGTAGAAAAGTGCTTATGATTTCAGTTTTTCCGTCTGTGCTCAAACTCCAGTAAATATGAACGAGCTCTACGAAATTTATATATGTTATTAGCTGAAGTACCCGTTCTTCGCACTGGAATGAATGGACTTTTTGATATTACGATTTGTTGTGATTACTATTTATTGTAACAAAGGAGATATAGCAAAATGGACATCGCGTTATATTGTGTTCAATAATCATGCATACTGAATTTCAAGGCAATCGTTTGTACGGTGCAGAAGGCCGTGCGGCGTAGCGCAATTAGTGGCGAGTTTTAGCAAAACGGACACGGCGAAAATATTCTTCGCATTCAGAAATCGATGTATACGAATTTTCACGACGATCGGCTGGACAGTCCTGAAGTTCATGTATTGACGCGACATGTAGTGGCAAGTTATAGGAAAAATGACAGCGCCAAACCCTTCCCCATATTCAAATATCTATGTATGAATATTTTCATAGCGCTCGGTTGCACAGTCAAGAAGTGATACACTGCAGCGCCATCTAGTGGTTAATTAAAGTAATGATTTGCTACAGCGCCGTCAAGTGGCGAGTTATAGTAAAATGGATAACGCCAAAATAATCCCATTGTTAAAATAGCTATGTATATTGATTTTCATAGCGACCGTTTGAATGGTCAAGAATTTGACCTGCTGCAGCGTCATCTAGTGGCGAGTTAAAATAATAATGCATTGCAGTGTCATCTAGTGGTGGGTTACACCAAAAGGAACACAGTTAGAATATATTCTTCACGCTCAAATGTGTAAGTATAAAACATTTTATGCCGATCGGTCAAACGGTATAGAAGTTGATGCGTTGCAGCGCCATTTAGCGGCAAGTTACAGTAAAATGGATAATGAAAAATATTCTCCGTGTTGTAATATCCGCGTGTACCGAATTTCATCGAAATCGCTTGGACGATATTCGCATAGCAAACGGCTAAATGGAATTGAATTCGACGTTCTGCTGCGCCACCTAGTTGCAAGTTAGAGGAAAACGGATAGCATAAAAACCTTCTCCATGATAAAAGACTTAGGTGAACTAAATTTCATGGTGAGCGGTCAAACGGTGCTGGAGTTTTTCAACCTCATACACACATACCAACATTCATTTTTATCTATAACCAGTGTTATTATATATGCCAGTCTCAAATAAAATGCATTTTCAAATCTAAGCCTGGCCAAAGTGCCAACATACGCCATTTTGCAAGAATTTTTTCAGGGAATCATTCGAAGTATTGACTTAGCAGCAATGAATATGGGAAATGGTTCGACCGCCAAAAAGTAAAGCACGCATTTATTTGAAAAGTGGAATCCCTTAAACCAGCCGCATTTTTTAAATTATCAGCTATAACGTGTTTTATTCATCGTTACTCCGATGTACTAAATGCGAAGACTTTAATTTTCTGAAATTTGGCGGAATTCCCCCAACTTCAATCAATGTACTCAATTGGCGAGAATTCGGAAGACAGATCGCTTGAAATCCCTTAATAGCTGCATTATTTCTGCACGGATTATTAAAATTTAGCGCTGTATTCTAATAAAACCTATGCACTTGTTTTCAAAAATCTGTTTCCTTAAGCTCTCAGTAAATTGCGCCAAGCCGAAAACGGTGCAAACCGCTAGAACTCACTTTCTCAAAATCGGCATTTCAGCCATTTTATTTTTCGCCAAACTAAAAAATTTTACATGTTAGCGTCGGAAATCTTCAATTCTTATTGTTTTGCGTATAAAAAATTTCATTCCTGCTCTCATTTCCCATGCACACGATATTATAATTAAAAAAAAGTAACCTTACGAATATAAACTAACAAAAAAAAAATCATAATTATTCTTTTATTTTTACTTTAAGAATTTAAAACATTTTATTCGGCAAAATCGCCACACGTGACAACCACGATGCTTATTTAACACTTTTTTCACTACATGGGTTACAATTTCGGAAAGCTTTCTGCGTGGAGAACATAAAAAATATCTTAAATTTCGGGAACGGGCGGACTTTTAAAGTTTTAAAGTGGATTATCATTTATTCTATATTATTTTACATATCTGTGCAAAATTTCAGGCTGACGGGTCCATTTTTGTGGATTTGTATATTACCCAAATCGACAAACTGACAAACAGAAATTCATTTTTATTTATAAGCATGGGCGTAACTTGGGCTTCGAAACTGGGGGGGCAAAAGTCATTTTAAATGAAAGTGCAGATGCATATATATATATATATATATATATAAACTATAAATTCGGACTTTGAGCCTCGTCAGCTTCATTATTGCCATATTAAAACGATATTAATTGACTATGTCATTTTATTTCTCACCCCTTTTTCTTTTTCTTTTATTCTTCCTTTAAATTTATTTCATCGACTGGAAGTAGGAGGGTTTCCTGATCTTTCCTTGCAAATGCAAACGTGGGTCGAAGATAACTGAAGTAACTTATGTAATTTTTAGTATCTATCTTAACACACCAAAACTTTTGCTTTTCGTTATTTGATTTGTTGAGAGAGCTTTATGCGAGCAGGGTTGCTGTATTTCACGTGGTAACTCTATTGGCGAGTCATCCAGAGTGGAATCCCATGCTGTTAGGCTTATGTTTAAAATTATTCTTTTTCCCCTTTCACATTCGGTATCCCAGTGCTCGATGCGTTTATACCTTTTACAAGTTATTCTTGATGTATGCTTAATTTTATGAGTCGGCTGGCCCGAGTATTTTCCATAATTTTTATTTTTAGACGCAAGTTTTCTAGGAGCAGCCACGAAAGCACCTGAGTCTTCCGCTTGTCTATCATCGTTACGCCTGGCATTTGATTCTGAGTATTTCTGTCTTCGGAAGCTCATCTCTTGATTCCATAGCACATCGGAAATTGTTGAAAGTAGAAGGGAGGCTATATAACAGCATTAATGTCAGCAAGTCGTCGTCTATTTTAATATCCATTTCTGAAAGTCTGTCCACTATGTCGGAGAATTTTCTCAAATGGTCGTGAATTCCATTAGACGAGTCGGGTATCTTATATTGAATTAAAGATTTCATTAATGCAGCTTTACGAGCAGGTCCTTTAGACTGATAGATTTTTTCCAGTTTTTTCAAGACATCTGATGAAGTGTCACAATTTTTTATTTGTTTGAGTTCAGATGGCGATTTACATAGAATTATATCTGCTTTTGCTTTTTCGTCCATTTAGAGACCCACGCATCGAACTCTTCTTGCGATTTTTCTTCATTTTCCAAAACTTCAGGTTTAGGTTTTGAACCTAGTGCATAAATCCAGGCATCATTCTTTATTAAAAGCGCTTTCATTTGCATTTTCCATGTTTCGTAATTATATTTATTCAGAGTTTCAATTCGCCAAGCTCCAGTTGCCATTTTGAGGATGAATGATGCAGCCTTGAAACAAACGTTAAAAATCAGCAAATAAATAAATTAATCCATCTGGTGTCCATAACCTTTTAGAAATGTTAGCAGAGTTATGGCACAGACATAGTAAACGTGGGATTTTAAGATAACATATTATTAGAACGGAAGAAACAGGCACATCACATAACAAGATAACATCAAGAAGGAAAAAAGTATATTTGTTTGTGTTTGTGGGATTACGGCGGATTAGCTACGCGTGGGCTCTAGGCCGATGGTCGGGGTGCCCTCCGTGGGGATCTTTCTAAGGGATCTTAACCCGTATTTACACTAAGTGAAAAAAGTATAGAAGAAGTAAAAAGAATGCGTGCGCGATCACAGTTACAGTTAAGTAGATAAATGTTTATTGAGGGATACAGAATTCAGGAGGATAAGACATATATATAAAAAAATAAACAATTCAAGACAATGAAAAAATAATCAATTCAATACTCAACAATTTATTCTTACTTTTATGTCGCATTTTTGGGACACATTTTTGAGACACATTTTTCGGACAATTTTCAATAAAGGGGCGAGAGATAAAATGATATAGTCATTAATAAATCATAAAATATTTCTTCTATATAACAATGGAAAAAGTACTGTACTAAAACGGATGAAATTTGAGTACAGCTATTTTTAACTCTTGAAAACAAAAAGTAAATAGTGCAATAAGTATATTTAATAAAATAGATAAAAGAGCTTACTTTTTCCCTCTTTTATCAAACCAACCCCCCAGCCACTGGTATCACTGGGGACCGAATCAGTTTTTTTTGCGGGAAGTCTGTGTGA
>JAWZYV010001887.1:0-17422 GCA_038373885.1 Cheiracanthium punctorium | reverse complement strand
AATACACTATGGATTGGGGAAGTTAAAAAAAAATTGTAAATTTTCACATGAACAGAAGTAGCACTGTTTATACAGTTGACTCTCTGTTTAACTACGATCTCTTTTCAAAGACGATATTTCCAACTCCAGCGTAAAAAATTTCTATTCAAAGGCGACGTCGTTTCTGTTTAAAAACGATTTTTTTTTCATCTTCTTACGGTACAGGATCAACTGAAAAATTTTTTAAGAGTGGGGAAAAAAGTGTTGGAGAATGTCAAAAGTGTAATTCGCAAGACAATCTCAACTACCTGAGTGTATTCTCAAAGGTATTTTAGAAGCAAAGAGAAATTTTGAAGCAGCACAAAAATTTAGTTCGGGATCAAAACCCAGACGTATGGGTACAATTTGTCATTATAAAAGTAAAACATATTCATAAACAAAAGGAGTACCTGGCAGTGTATAGCTGGTCTGGTTTTTAAAAAGAAAGCTCAAATAGTAAATAGCAACTAATAGTGATAATAGTTGTAAATAGCAATTGAGGTTGGTTTACTACAGTCCTCACAGAAAAGGATGGGAATTACTTAATCTGGAAAACTTAATGCCATGCGAAAATGTGTGCTGTGAACACTGTATATTGCACGGTGGCTGTGAAATGGGTTCAATAATGCATTCAGCAATTATACTCTGTACATTAAAATGTTAAAGGGTAGGGCCCACGAACAACAACATGAATAAAGGTCGTTGCTGATTACCCACGTCTTGTCATCACTACAGTGGTTAAGGCGACATTTTTCTAGCGAAATTTACGACTTTTAATGACCAGTCGGGATCTACCAACAAAAGATTAATGTGTTAAACTGAAAACCCTGTCCCCACACACAATGGAGAGAGCAACGGAACATTTTTTTCCCCGTATCAGTCCCGTCGTCCATTGAAACGCATAAAACATGTGGCTTATGAGCATCGGCCTTAACTTGATCGGTATTGGGAGCACGATAGGTCTCCCCCCCCCCCTTTCGAGTTTTCTTTTGACAATTCTTGCAGCAGACAACATACTTATT
This sequence comes from Cheiracanthium punctorium, assembly GCA_038373885.1. Classification (NCBI taxonomy): domain Eukaryota; kingdom Metazoa; phylum Arthropoda; class Arachnida; order Araneae; family Cheiracanthiidae; genus Cheiracanthium; species Cheiracanthium punctorium. Next base: position 16,382 of record JAWZYV010001887.1, on the reverse strand, counting down.
TAGTTGTGATATACCATGTCTAATTATACATAGGGAGAAAAAGTATTGGGAAATCAATGTATCATCCTGATGAAAATGGACCCCCCCCCAGATGGTTTCTCTGGATCCGCCCCTGGTCTCGTCCCGTCTCGCATACATCCCTAGTCCTGACCAACCCCCCCCCCTCCCGTTTTAGGGCACCCACAGAAATTTTGTAAAGTCGGCGCCTCTGTGTATCCTATAGATTTTCTATGTAAATATACTAGTTTTCCTTTTTCTGTTGTGGGCAGATGAGAGTGTAATAAATAATTATAGAAAAATGCGTACATAAACAAAATTCGTTTTTGAATGCTTAGTATTCTCTAAAAATGCTATTTATCTCTAAAAATGCTATTTTTCTGGCACAGCCAGCTATCGTCAGAAAAGGGTCCTTAGATCTGTGGCACGCGATGAACGTTTCGATCGTCCGCCATCTTGCTGGTAGTTAAGTCGAGCGATGGCAACGGCTGCTCTTTTTACAGCATTGGGAAAGGTTGCGCCTCAAAGGGTTAAAAGAGTATTTGTAAGGTATCCTTGAAATTCTCAAAATTGGGAATGAACATTTTTAACAGGAGTGTTTGTCAGCATTTACAGAGTAGAAAATTCAGTCTGTAATAAAATTATTTTTACAAATTAAAAATGTGAAGGGTGATTACCTTTTTTACTTTAAAAGCTGACACGTAAGTTTTGAAAAAAAAAAAAAAATGTTTGTATTGATCGTGAGAAACAATTACGTTTATGTATATTTCTTGCTTCAGAAAAGTCCATGGATTTCAGAGCTTTGGTGATTTAGTAATGGTGAATTCAAGGACTCGTGTGGTTTTGAAAATTTTGAACACGGACAGTTAGAGAAATCAAACAAGCTATCATAGAAATAATAATCTAGATTGCTGAAACATAACAATAAATTGGAAACATTACATTGAATCTACACAAAAATGCAAATGTCTGCCGAAGTTAAATGGGGCATTTTTTGGTGTGACAGAGTCAATTATATTTGCACTGTCCAATGAATCTACTGATTTGTATTTTCCATATGTTTACATTTGTGTAAATAACTATATAAAGGCTGAGTTTCTCCCAAAAGGATTAAGAAAAAGGTCTTATTACTTTAATTTTTTTTCACATTCCTGTCCTCATGTCTATTTATATACTGTAAATTGATAATTTTTGAAAAATAAAATGAGCTTGAAGTCTGTCCACTTTCTTTCTTTCTGTATTTTTTTTTTTTGGGGGGGGGATGCTTTATTATTTTCCCAGCTGTGTTTTTAGCTGTAATACATTATACATAATGCTGTGCATTTTGCAAACGAACATCGCTATTGTCGGTAAAATTTCTTATAACGAAATAAAATAAAAACTACTATAAAAATGCATTTACAGTGGTTTGCAATGGTTAGGGGATATTTTCCTTCTGATAAGTCTGGTATACATGTTTACTTACTTATCAAACGATTTGCTCGTATAACATAATAAAAACAAATCTAATCACGTATTAAAAATACGTAAATCAAATATAATCAAAGAAAAAAAATGTTTGATTAAAAAAAGCTGTATGATAAAGCTCTTAACGCTACAAAAATTAAACGCTTGCAGTTAAAAACATCTAACCCCTTTTTAATCAGAGACTGCTTGGAAACTTTCCCGCGAAGTTCCTCTCAGCGCTCCCGGGAGAGAGGAGAAAAGGTTTACCTACTCGGTGTGACGTCACAAGTAAGGGTCGCGGCTTTCCTCTCTAGGGGTCGTTGGTAGAACAGATGCGTAATTACGCATCAGATGCCTGTTAAAATTGATTTCACCTTATTTTTTATGTATCGCGATTTGGCAACACTTAAATTAATTAACTTCAATATTTACTGTAATTTGCTCTCAATTTTTTCCTTAAGTAGCTCTCCGGCCGTCAGAACAGTCCGCCATGTTAATGCCCATTAACCTTTATTAAAACCGTTTTCTTCACTGAAAGACTAAAATTCATCAGGTTATGGGCCCAGTTCAGAGTACTAATGAGGCTATTTAACCTACTTAACTTCATTTATGTTTGAGTTGAATTAACGCTAAAGCAAAAGATGCTCCCGCGTTCGGACTGTAAAACACACAGCCTGAGAGCATGCCGAACGATCAAGTAAATGGCATGATTCCTAGCGCAGTTCCTGCTAACTTCGGAAATCCGCGGTTGACCGGCGAGCGAGATGGGTCATCGTAGGTAGAAGTCTGCGCCGCACGGAAATTCGCGGCGGCGGCGCAACCACCTCGGAAATCCGGAGGCGCGGCACGGCGTGGAAAAAATTTTGAAAAAGTGCATAATGAAAATGGGTGTATGCCGACATATAATTGGTGCATAAATTGGTGTTAAAATGAGTTCTTTTTAAGACTATGAAAACTAGTCTTGAGAATAATGTTGTTGTGGGATTACAGCCAATTACCTACACGTGGGCTTTAGGCCGATGGTGGGGTGTAGAGATGAGACGGGCTCGGGCTCTGAAATTCCCGATTATGTTAGGGCTCGGTCAGGCTCGATTATATTTGTCTTTAATTTGCACAAACGTCAAAATTTATCATATTCTATCAAGATAATCCATCAAGTAATTGAATCATTGATGAATTGTCATAAGAATCAATGAAGTAATATCACTCGAGCGGCCTCGAATTAAAAGTCCTCTGGCTCGGGCTTTAAAAACTGATCCCGAACTCATCTATAACGAGATACCCTCTGTGTGTGTGTGTGGGGGGGGGTCTTTCTGAGGGGTCCTAACCCGTATCTACGGGAACCACGGAAAACTCCGAAGGGTTAGGTGGGCGGACGAGACCTGGTTTTGAACTAGGCACTTTCCGGAAAAACAAATTTTAATCAAGCTCGGAGTTCTTGCTCAAAAACAGACTATCCCCTAAAGTGAGAGAGGCATAGAGACTTACCACAGAACTGAAAGACTTCAAAAATGAACCATTTATTATTGATTCCGGATCTGATAAACACGACATTTCATAAGGAATGGTTCATAAACTATGCTGAAATGGAACAATCTCCTATCATGACTGGTGTAACCACACTTTATAGTGTTGGAGAAGGCTCGGCCATAATCAATATGAAACGGCAAATTAAACTTAGAAGTCACTCTCAATTATGTACGGGTTATCTCAAATACGGGTCACTCTCAATTATGTACAATCAACAACGTACTGTGTGAAAATTAGCTGCTATCTCCTTATAGAATTTCAGAAATTAAAGGTTAAAAATTAGTTAAAATCGCGCCAATGTAACCCTTAAGCTTATATTTGGCGACAGGGATAATCCCAGACAGCACAGCAAACTTGCAGCAAGCTTGATTTATCAAGTCAATAAGCTTGAATTAAGCTTGAAAATTCCAGTCGTGTAAGCTTGATGCAAGCTTGAATCAAGTGTTCTAGTTTACACTTGCCCAGCTTGCATACATTGCTTGCATACATTACACATTGCTTGCAAGCTTGACATTTCAAGCTTGAAATTTCAAGCTTAAAAAATTTTCCAAAAAAAAATTTTTCTAAATACACGGGGCGCCCGCGCCCCACATACTTTATTTTTCCGCGCATTTTCCCCCTCTATGCTGTAATTTTAATTTATTTTAATCTGTTTCCATCGAGTGTCCGTGGCTAAAATAGAACCCGAGACCTTTCGATTCGTAGCCGAGCGCGGTATCCATTCAGCCACCGGAGCCTTATGCAGCTATGACTAAAGTTTGAAGTGAATTATTAAGCGGTTTTCTGGCCAGATTGATAAGTGGGCGATATATTATTTGTTTTTTCCATGGGATGCATCAAAATTAAAATAATTTTATGTGTGATTTAGAGACTCTACTAATAGGGAAATAAACATAATATAAACTTAAGAGCAACACATGTTTTAAAACTTTCGCAACACTCATGAGCAATACTGCCGCTGACCAAAATCGAGACAAACGTCTGATTTTGAAATCAATTTCGTGATAAAATCGTGATAAAGTATAATTGTATTTTATCGTCGATTTCGTGATAAAGTATAATTGTATTTTATTTTGAAGAATTTCCATATTTGGAAATATAGAATGGGTTTACTTACTTAACACAAATTTTGTGTTAAGTAATCTGAAATCAATGAAACAGTTAAACGTTACTTCGAAATGCTATATCACAGTTGCTAACACAACATGTATGGAATACAAACACTTTAGTCATTTTTGTAAATATTTCTTATAATAACAAATAATTGAAAAATTTTGCTATTTTTTAACGCTAAAAATTCTCTTAACAAATGTGGTTAGTTATTTTCCTACATATATTGGTATGCTATATCGATATAGAGCATTTGGAAGAATTGAAAATAAGTTTAAATTAATTTATACAAATGTAAATTTGAATTATTTTCATTGTTCATACTTTATAATTAAAACAATTATTTAACTTCTGAATTTTTTTTTATCCTTTGTAATTTTATTTTAAAATTACAAAAGTGTAAGATGTAAGATTTTTGGGCCCTAAAATCTGTAGGCCCTGGGCAGTTGCCCCGTTTGCCCTGCCGGTAATATGGCACTGGTAATAAAAAACCCATCCCCGTTAAAACAAATCTTTTACGAACTTTCAACAAATTTGAGGACGCTACACAATTAATGTCCATTCTCTTTCACAGATGGCGCCATCACCGCACTTTGCAAGTGAAAATCCAGCTTAAGCCAACCTTGCATTGCCAAGCCAAATCTCAAGCTTGATTTAAGCTTATGTGCTGTCTGGGATTGGTCGAAAAGTTGAAACGCTCACGCGATTACGTACTCGAAATATTTATAAACCAGTGTTTGCTATACCGTGTTATATTTCAAAGTACTGGATTTTTAAGTAGCTTTATCTTGCTTTCTATTAGTTAAACTGAAATCCCATAATCTAGTTTACTTTCTGCAGTGACTTTCAGAACTAATCTCCTTTTATTTGTATTAACACATTGCAAGCTGCAAATTCAGTTTACGCATAAGTGAGGCATTTATTTTAATTCTAAAAATTCTATTCTTTTTATCCACGTGATGATACTATGGAGCAAACAATAAGTATACTTAATGTTGTTTGTATGCTTTACGCGGAATTTTCTTCGAAAAATATGACATTGTCTCCATACACAGACGAAGAAAAAGTCTGAAAAATCCAATTGTTGAAAGTTTGCAAAATTATCAGAAAGTAAATGCAACAGATTTTGTAGAAAATGAGCAATGCTTATTACTCGATACCCCTGAAGATCCTACATTTTCTAGTTTAGAGGACGAAAGCACTGACTTCACATCCAGTGGGGATATCGTGCAAAATAAGCAATTTATTTTTTGAAAAGATAAGGAGGCTGCAGTAAAATACTGGCGGGATACAATAGTGTCAAAATCCCGCAGTTTAGAGTGTTCAAAATTATTTTAAATTTGTTAAAAATAAAAGGCAGTTATATCTGTGGGAAAAGCAAGTTCAGAGGAATGGCGATAATAAATATAAACTAAATCAAATTAAAAAATATACGTTTCAACACTTCTAACAAAGAAAATTACAGAAAAATGTACATGATTGTGATTTACAAACTTGGGCTTCAGAAAAGGCATTGGAATTAGGACTGAAATTCCGCGCATCTAAAGGATGGCTGTACAGATTTTTAAAAAAAGAATCAGATTGTAAGCAGGAAAGTTACAAAATTTGTTTTGCTGAAAAACTCTCGGTCAAAGGAAATCATTAAAAAATTAGCGCAGGCGTTCGTAAACGATGTAAATGTTTTTATAAAGGATTCGTTGTTAAAAGACGATCAAATTTTTATGCTGATTAGTCAGGTTTTAATTTAGAAATCCTTCTAGACGAACCCTGGAACATAGAGGATCGAAGCAAGTAGAAAGTGAGATTCAATCACAAAATCGAATGACACATTCCTACACCACAATGCCGATTATAAGTAAAAGCAATAGATTGTTATCGTCATTACTTATAACACATTCCGAAAAAACTGGGAAATTCGGAAAAAATTACGTACGAAAGTTTTCTGATATTGTGTTAATGCAACAACTTAATAATATATTTCTTTCAGGGCCGAATCAAAGGGGAGGGGGGCGGGCGAATTATAGGGTGAACCCCCTCCCCTCCAAAAAAAACCTTACAATTTTCTAAAATTATTTTTTTAACACCATTTTTTATTTAAACTCTTATTTCGCTAAAAAGCTAAGCTTTTAAAAATTTACGTTTAACCTCTTATGCATGCATAGAATTTATATTTAAAAAGTATTTTTGGCCAACTTCCTCCACCCACCTCCCCAAAACGGAGCCAGTTACCAGCCTGATTTTTTTCCCCACCATATGTTCTGCGGGATATCCAGTGAATCATTGCTGTAGATGAATCCTGACCTGTGCTTACATAAAATGCTTATTAAATAAGCATATTTTTGTAAAAGCATTTATAAAAGAAAATAGAAAGCGCCAAATGGCGATAGAGGCTCTATTCTGTCAGCTCATACTCATTTTTTATTAATTAATTTTAGCTTTAATTTGAGGAGATAGCAGCTAGTTTTTACACATTAGGTTTCTTTTAGTGTGTACTTATGACTGGATTAAATTCGTTACGTTTGGTGAGTGAGCTCCGGGGAGGTTTCCTTATAAGTAACAAAACTCCTTACGAAGCATGGACCAATGAGAAGCCAGATGTTATCCATATGAAAGTATTTGGATGCAAAGTTTGAGCCACATCCCAAAATCTCAAAGAAAGAAGTGGGATGACAAAGAAGTGGAAATGATCTTTGTAGGATACTCCACGGACAGTAAGGGCTATGGACTAATGAATCCAACAACATTCAAAATTACTGAAGCTCGAGAGCTTGTATTTATAGTATCACAGATATGTAGCCTCGTTAATGAATATAAAAATGACCCAAAATTGGAACTCATTGATGAAGACTTTCTGATTCCAGTACACCTGCAACAACACAAGGCAAACACATCCCCAATTGTTTACAGTAAAAAATTAACTCGAACTGAAACCAAATAGAGCGTAACAATCGATAAAAACATTTTTAATAAAAAGTTTTTGCAAACATTTCCATTACATAAACATTTTTAGAATACACGAGTTTTTTTAATAAGAAGAAATCGTCGTGACAACCAGCAAAACAGAAAACAAACTGGTTGCCAGATTTCTTGGGTTCGAAAAAAAAAGTTACTTAGAGAAATAAACGCAGCACCATCTCATACTTCATACTTTTGTGGTCTGGTATTACACCTTCTGGCGAGCGTTTCACTCAAAACAGTACATAATTCCATAGTAAGGAACATTGGCAATAATGGAACTAAAGGCGGGGGGGGGGGTGAGCTGAACTTTGAATCACGTGCAAGATTGGAATTCCGGTTGATTACCGGGAGCAATTTAGGAATCAACCTCGAATCAACCCTTACGTTTGCCACATACAAAAAGCAAAAATCATCATGATAACTGCATTTGAATATTTATCGCCACCTTGGCGGAAAGGGGGAGGAGGGTTAAAGTACGATTCAATCCAAAGATACATATATGTTTAAAGAAAGTTGGTAAGGAGCTATACAATACCAATAACAGCAAAAGTATTATGAGTTTATGCAATAAATGTTTTCTTTCTTGATTTGAATACGACCACTGAAACACGATCATCCGGACGTGATTTTTCCCTTCCAGAGTCATTGAAAAATGGTTTAAGTTCGCAAATATTTATTTTCATAGCTCCAACAATTTTTAGGATAAAACGCTCAAATTTTGTACAATCAAATCTCATTAATGTACTGGGCGCATTTTACTAACTGGGAATATTTTTTGTATGGTACGCGTATAAAAATTTAAATTTTGCATTCATTTAGATTTAATCTCACGAAAATTTTAATCGATACCCTAAAATTCTGTACCTTTTTTTTTTTTTTTTTTTTTTTTTTTTACGTAGCTTAGTAAATTTTTGTGTATGTCTGTGATCAATATTTAAGGAATAAGAGCCTGGTCAATGTTTTCGGGATACCCTGTAGATATGTGTGTGTGTGCTAATATGCGTATGTATTATATGTGTGCTAAACTTTCATTTTTTTTATTAATTTCTCTGAATAATTTTTATAGGTCGATAATTAATAGTTCAACAAAGAAGACATGTAGTAATATGAACATCATTACAGTGTATAATGAAATATTTTGGGAGCGGATATGCAAATAAATGAAGCTAAAAATTGTCCATACAAAGATAAATCTTATTCAAATTGATTTATGGAATAACGTTACTATCAGGAAAGCACTTTTTTTTACATGATGAAGTATTGGAAATACTAAATGAGTTTTCTATAACTATGCAGAAAATGAAATAATCACGTAAAAGGAAATTAAATTGATAAATGCTACGACCAAGAGTTAGATTGAAATGGGAATGCATATAAAAGTTACTGATCAAATTTAAATAAAAGAAAATGCAAGTTTGCAAATGGAAAAAGGAAACATTAGTGTCAAAATTGATGAATATGCATGGACATGAAAAGGACTTATATTTATCATACAAGATTTCTGAACTAAGTTTATTTCAACTCTTCAGATTAATGTTTCTGTATGTAACATATGTTAACTTGTATTTATTTTAATCTACGATATGTATGCCAACATTATTTTTTGTAATCAGGATTTTCTCTTGAAAGGTGGAGGCATACATTGAAACATAATTTGAAACTAATAAAATGTCAATGTGTATGTGCTCCATGATTTGCATGGAATTAAGTGAACAGTATATTAGCATAGTCCGCAGTTTGTGATGCGAAGATAGAATAAACTACATGACGCTACCTTGTGATCACACAACTTAGAAAAATTTATAATGAACATTTCTGGAATTTTTTAAGCTGTCAGATTACATTTACAGAACTGGCTCATACAGGTGCACACGTACTGTTAGGTGTAACTGTAACAAGGTATAGGGTAGTTCTAATTTTACTCTCACATTTCGTCTTTTATTAAAGCAAATTTTTAAAAACATTTTTGCCACAAAAGTTGCATTTTTTAGCAGCATAAGCTTTTAAGATACATAAGTAGCTACTAGCAGGGCTTAGTTTAAACAAGAGAATCTGTTGAAAGTTATGCAAGTAAAAATCTGTGAACTCCGTTACCGGACAAAATGCTTCACTTATATTATTTATAAGCAAGGGAAGAAAACTCATTCTCGCTGGGTTTAATGAATGTCCTTTGTGAAGTTTATACTGCAAATTGGCCAAAAGATTTTTTTTTGTGTGTGAAGGCCGTTTTTGCTTCTTTTCTAATAGCAGTTTTTTTTTCTCCCTTGCTGTTTCTAGGCGTTGGCCATTAGTAAGGCCGGAGTTACTGGTCACTTTATTGTAGAGGCACCTAATAGATGAACCAGCATTGCCTTCTACACTGGTCAAGTAAATTAAGAGAATTTGCATATTTTATCGAATTTCATGAGAAGAACTGAACTGAATGTAAAACCACTGCTTCTAGACAAAAATACAAATTTTATACGTCAAATACCTAAGCGTACACGTGTGTGTAGGCGGAGCCAGTAGAGAAACAGGCTTTATAAGCGCGCGTAAGTTAAGGCGCATTTCGTTCCCTAGCACACCTCGGCGAATTTCTTGGTGTTACTTTGCAGAAATCAGTTAATTTCAAATTGTAACAGTAAAAATGAGTAACCACCAACGTTTAGATGGTGGAATGAGGTGACGAATTGCGGGGAGCCTAGAAGCAGGCCAATCTCAAGTCCAGATTTGTAGAGAGTTCAATTGAACGCACATCGTCGTGTGTAACTTATGGAAACACTTCCAGGATATCGGATCCATCGAGAGAAAGCCTGGGCAAGGTCGTCCAAGAACCAAAAGTCACGACTGCCAGAGAAGGTCGCCATTTGTCCATTATAGTGAGGCGTAATAGGAGTGCCACAACTTCTCAGCTCTCTCGTGACTTGTATGCAGTCACAGGAACACGTGAATCAAGAGTGACTGTTTCCAAAAGACTTCATGAGAGAGATTTGTTTGCAAGAAGACCTGCTGTTTGCGCCCCTCTCATTTCGGTGAACACTAGAATCCGTTGAGCATGGTGCAGAGAGCATAGATTGCAGTATAGATCAGTGGGCGACCATTCTCTTCACTGATGAGTCCCGGTTCTGCCGATTCTCGCCGCACGCTCGGTTCTGCCGATTCTTCCCGAATCAACGGTTCTCGCCGTACGTTCATATGGAGAGAATAAGGGACCCGCTACCTACCCTCCAATGTCCGCGAAATCGACCATTATGGCAGAGGAGATTTAATGGTCTGGGCAGGCATCATGTTGGATGGCTGCACACCTCTCCATGTCTTTGAAAGAGGCACTGTGACTGGTGTGAGGTATAGGGATGAGATCTTGGAGCCCTATGTTCGCCTTTTCAGGGATGCAGTTGGCCCCGAGTTCATTTTAATAGACGATAAAGCGAGGCCACAGAGAGCTCTTCTGGTCGATGAATTTCTAGAGAGAAAGGATATCCACCGGATGGGTTGGCCAGCCAAATCTCCAGACCTTAAACCTATAGAGCATGTCTCGGACGCTCTGGGGAGGGTAACTGCAACTCGCAATCCCCCTCCGAGAACCATCCAGGAAATGAAAACAGCGTTGCTGAACGAGTGGGACCAATTGACACAGGAAATGATAAAGTGCCTTTTTTCAAGTTTGAAATCACGCTGCGAGACCTGTATATCTGTAAGAGGGGACCATACCCCATTAACCTATTAACCCATTTTTTTTTGTTTATTCTGCAACCGCTGTTTTATACCTTCTGACTCCAACGTCTATTACGCACGATTATGCGTGTGTATTACAATTATTGAATGGTTATTTGTTTTGCATTGTATCAATGAATGTACAACTAAAAGTCCCCCTTGTAATTTTTTCGGCCGTCGTTCATCGTACAACCAAGTTACAGGTACCAATCGCTTACGATTTAGTACACTTTAATTTGACATTCAGAAATAGTGCATAAGGGGCCATCTACATATTAAAATTCGCACCAACTTTTTTTTCCTCTATAGCAACCCCTAGATTTCACTTCATATTTCAAAAATTTAGCTCATTTTAACCCCGGATACCCATTTCCAATAAACTTGAACTGAAAATGAGCGAGTTATGAGCTTCCAAAATCCCCCTCCCCATATGTTAAAATATTTTTTCATACTTTAATTCATATCTTATATAATATTGATAATAAGAAGCTGATTTTTATTCGTACTATTAGAACTAAACGACCCAAACATAATTCACTATTATGATGTTTTAATAAAATATTAATATGAATTATGAATTATTAAATTAATATTCAAAAAAATTATGAATAGCGACCTAGCCAAATTTCGATGGAAATAGATGTAGAAAGTAATATTACATGGCTGTGCAAAATTTCAAATTTTTACGTTCAGTAGTTTAATTTATATTAAATAAAATGTGTTAATTTCATGAGTTAAGGGACTATATATAAATTTATTAAGTGACAATTTTTTGAAAACTTCTTAAAATAAGTGTAAATTAGATTTCTTTTGCGCAAAAACACAGTAAAAAATAGCGGTATTAAAAAAATCAAATTTTGGAGTAAAAAATTAGAGGATTTTACAGTTTGATGGTGATTCTATAAAGCGTCTATTGTTGCGTCCGCTATCATATCCCCCAAATAAAATATTTTCCAATTGTAGAATTAGATGCAGTAGATGTATATGTCTTCTAATACAACATCCTATTTCTGAAAAACTAACATCCACAACATTCCAGGCATGAATTTGACCTTTTTTAATATTGGAAACATTAGGTCTTTGGACTTCCCTATATTTTATCAAACATTCAAAATCCCGTTTTTTCTGTCTAAATTTCCATCTGACAATAAATTAAAATACCACCAAAAGTCTTATATTAAAATACCACCAAAAGAATATTGCACATTGCAGACGATAATATTAAATGAAGAAAGTGAAATAACAAACACAGTGATAATATTGGCTCAGAAAAAAAGTAATTGCGTTTTTTACATGAAATTCAAACAAATAAATTTTCAATCATGAAACCATTCTTCTAGTTCGACCGTAGCTGGGTAACATTCATGCTTGCAGTCAGAAGAGCAGCAGCCTCTCACTCCTGCCAACATTTCACCAGTCTAAGAGAACCATCAAGGGGAATGCTCATTAACAATTTAAAAATTAGAAAGATTTTCAAAATCGTGAGCAGTCGTTTTGCATTTTTCCTTTAAGTCATGAGTACGACCCATGGAAGTTATGAACTCACGGGTCTTTGGAGCTCTGACTAAACATTCTATTAGGTTGTAACGAAAGTTTTCCGCCACTGGAAGTATTGTCTGCACAAACAGTTCGCGTTGGTGTCTTTTCCAATATTTTGTCAAACGATTTTTGTTATTTGAAAGAAAAAGACTTGTTTTAGAGCACTGTGTTGTGAAATCTGTAAAACAATATGATTCAGTATAAGGTGTCTGAAATGGAACTATCACGCTACCAGATTGAACCATCATTTACTCTCAGTTCTGTTGAAAAAAGTCATCTACAGAATGACACTGAATCATGTGTACAGCTTAAGGTACTACTGTTGTATCATATGACATTGTAAAGATTTGGTACCGAAAGTTCGAAAACGAGGACTAGGACGTTTAAGAAGCAGAGCGCTCTGGCCGCCTAACTGATGCTGATGAGGCCCGCCTACGAGAATTTGTGGAAGAAGATAAAATATTTATCCACTCGAGAGCTAGCTAAAAGAGTTAGACTTTAGTACCATGTCCATTAGTCGCGCAAGGCGTCGTATAAACTTGACATATAAGATCAATCGCTCGGTACCGCATGAGCTGACTCAAGCAAATCTGGCGGAAAACTGTCGTTACAACCTGACACTTTCTACCCTTGATATTCTCAGTACAAAAAAACTTTAAGAGAGATGGTAACAATATTTTCCTTGAAAATAATATTTATTTCTTTTAAATCTATCGAGCGAAATGAATGAAAGGCAAAAAGTTTGGAACCTACAAATAGCGCTTTTCAATTTGTAGAAAGTCCCTTAAAAACGCGCAAAACATAATTCGCCATATCTCCGGAAATTATCGTAGAAAATTAGTGAAAATTAATATTTAGGGTAATTTGAAGGTTTTCTTTCGTTTAATAAAGTCAAAATACACTGTTGCCGTTGAGAAAAACGAAGTTGATGCAGAATTAAATATGAAGACGGCCCCTTATGCAAATTAAATTAATCGTAAATTAATGTATGCGTTATTTGAAAACGAATGATATATATTGTTACGAATTTTCGAGGCAACCCGCTGCTCTGTGGCTTAAAATGGTTTAAAAATCGTATTCTACGCTTCAAAGAGATAAATTTTGCTTTTTGTTGCATCAAAATCGGCCAATTAGAACCGGAGATATGGAGGTTTCGGTTTGCCATTGTTCTTCAATGGAGGTTCTAGAAAACTCGAGAAATATTAGTCCTAGAGCTTAGATCTCTTCACATTTGGGGACTTATTTTTGGCGCCAAATTTGGCGATATTTCGCCAAAAGTCGCCAAGTTTGGCGACTTTTTGGTCATTTGGCGCTATTTTCCCAATGGGGCCTGGAAGTTGTTTTTCCTGCATTAATAACGCATAATAACCTAACATTTCTCTTCTATGACGTAATCAAAATTCACGCTTTATGTAGAACCCTCGAGAAATAGACTTTTCTGGAAACTTCTTGTTCCTTCTGCGTCGGCTATTTATAGAAGCGCGCGTCGCCCCGACAGTTCAGTGTTGATCAAGCTTTGAGAGAGTGAATACGCTTGCTTTGTGAAGGAAGCTGTGTTTCGCGCTCTTTGTGAAGCTTTGAATTTAAGTGCTGTGTGTAAATTCTTCATCGCTGAGTCTTGAGAGACTGTTAGTGCTACTTCTCGTATATTTTCACTGAATTCTTGCCAGTGAAAGTGTTCTATTTTGTGTGAGAAATACAGCATTTGTGAGAGCTTCTGATCTAAGCGAACTGTTAAAAGCACATTACTGCTAGATTGTGCTTGTGAATTGTGTACAGCTGATTGTTCTACGAAGTTCTAGAAGCAATAAAGTTTGTGTTCCATCCTGACAAGTGACTTTTTACTTGAACTTTTTACACCAACTGGACTTTAGAACGACGAACCCCAGGAGTAGCAGAGTAATTCCGCAACATTTGGTGTCAGAATCGGGGTTCTAAAGAAAGACTTTAATTCTCCAGTGCATGGTTTTGACTAGACGAAAAATGGAAGAACAACTTCAAAAACTCATGGAGATGATGAAGGAGATGAAGTCTGGACAAGACGAGATGAAAGCCGGACAAGATGAGATAAAAGCTGTACAAGGCGAGATGAAATCCGGATTGGACGAGTTAAAGACAGCGCACAATGAAGTGAAAAGCGGATTGGAGGAGTTAAAAGCCGCACACGACAATGTGAAGACCGGACTGGAAGAATTAAGAGCCGCACACGACGAGATGAAATCCGGATTGGACGAGTTAAAGACAGCGCACAATGAAGTGAAAAGCGGATTGGAGGAGTTAAAAGCCGCACACGACAATGTGAAGACCGGACTGGAAGAATTAAGAGCCGCACACGACGAGATGAAATCCGGACTGGAGCAGAAATTAGAAGCCGGACTGGAAGAAATGAAATCCGGACTGGAGAAAAAAATACAGACAAATCAAGAAAATATGGAGAAGAGAATGTCGATACTAGAAGAAAGCCAAGCAAGAAACATGAAAGAATTACGTGAAGAATTTAATAATAAAATCGAGGACAAATTGGATTGGAAAGAAAATATAGTTTCGAAAATACGGGAAGAATGTGAAGCTAAAATGGAAGAAAAATTGGACTCTCTCGTCAAACTGGGAAAGTTACCGGAAAACATCAGACTGTCGTCACGCCGCCCAGCAGTGAAACTTACCACTTATGACGGAAAGACTCCCTGGGAAGCCTACAAGACCCAATTTTTAATCGTCGCCAAAGCCAATGGTTGGAGCGAGTCCGAGAAAGCGAACCAACTGGCCGCTTCCCTTAGCGGAGATGCAATTAACGTATTGCAAACTATTGGAGCGACGAAGATAAGAGATTTTGATGCCCTCGCAAGTGCCTTGGAGATGAAATTCGGAGAGAAGTGCCAGAAAGAATATAGTAGAATCCAACTTAAGTCAAGGATGCAGAGATCTGGCGAGACCCTTCAAGAGCTTGCTTCGGACATAGATAGGCTGTGTCATCTAGCCTACATGGACCACCTTGATAATGTCCGAGAAGAAATGGCGGTGCGTCATTTTATTGAAGCCATCCGTGATCCAGAAACCCAAAAATCACTTATGTTGGAGGATTATCAGGATTTGAAATCTGCTCTCGTCTTCACAATGAAGCTAGAAGCAGCTCAGCGGGCCGTCAGGAAAGATCGGCATGCTGTTAGAGCTGTCACGGTCCAAGAGGGAGCTGACAAAGACACAGAGAGCTTCGAGAACAGGTTGAAGAGAATTGAAGATCTCATAGAACGAAAATTAAGATCCGATAGAACGAGAGATGACCCAAAGAAAGTAAAATGTTGGAGGTGCAACAGCGAGGGGCATTTACGAAAATACTGTGACGCACAAAAGAACTTTCGTCGTAAAGATCGCAGTTATCAATGCACCAGAGAAGCCCATGAAGGAAGACAGAAAAGAGACGACTTTCAGGAACAGAGGCTGAGGGATATTCAAAAGCCTCGTTTGAAAGTCTTACAGATTTCATCAGTGAATGGCGGCAGTAATGGACTCTTCGTACTTGGATACGTTAATGGTTCCCCATGCCACATGGTGATCGATACTGGAGCGAACGTAACCATCATAAGGACGGATCTGGCCAAGAAATTAAATTTGAAGATTATCTGGACTCCGCCCTCGCTGACCCTCCAGACTGTGACAGGTGACAAGATCGAAGTGGGCGGAAAAGCACAAGTAGAAATCACGTTTGGAAATGCCAGATATGACCATGTGGTATATGTCGCCAATATTACAGACTCTTTTATTCTCGGACTCGACTTTTTAAATTCGCACAAATTTAACTTGGACTTTAAGAATAATGAGCTTCGTTCAGACTCAGAAGAAATAGCTGCGTTCAATATTAAAAATGAAACTATTTTACCTGTTCAGCAAATAATAGCCCAGACTGATATCACTCTACCTCCCAGAACTGATTCAGTAATTTCTGGAACAGTAAAAGAAAGCAATAAATTCCGTTTTGGATTAATCGAACACCCAAACAATAGTGATTCCGTCAGAGGAGTACTTGTGGGAGCAACACTTGTGGACTTGTCGAGAACAGAAATTCCAGTTAGAGTAGTTAATGTGACGGACAAGTCGAAGGTGATAAAGAA
>JAWZYV010001886.1:0-12397 GCA_038373885.1 Cheiracanthium punctorium | reverse complement strand
AGACATTTTACGAATCCGAAACCAGAATACAGATCATACGAGAACATAGAAATATGAATCCGAGACTCAAGTGATGTAGGCACTATCACTGTACGAATCCGAAAAAGCCCATTTATTCCGACTCGTTCTAAGATGCGGATCATACAAGAAACCGGATATGCGAATCATATCGGCATGTGAATTGCTTCCTGAATAAAGTCATAGGTAAAATGAATGTAGTTGAATGAAATGAGTTGTAGTAGTCGTAACACCCCCCTCCATTAAAAATTTCTGGCTATGAGCTAAGATTATGGTACGTATATAATTAGTTCTGGAAATTTGATAAAGATAGTCAGGGAAATAAGGGAAAAATCAGGGAACTTTTTTTCTCAATTTCTGTAGCCACGCTGATATTCCAATTATATCTCGTAGACATTTTAAATACTTTTTGGAGTGAGCATCATAATCCATGAGTGTATCGTGTTTTCCTTCTTTGGAATAGAAATCTATATTAAAATCGCCTACCAAAACTGTTTAACAATTTTCGCCAGGCATAGTCAAATTACACTTCACCTTTATAAATACCGTTAGTGTATCATAATCTATGATGTGTACCGTATTTGTCTTCACTGTTCTATAAAACACTTCTTCGGAATTAGTATCTATATTTAAATCGCTTACTAAAACTATTTTACAATATTCACCAGGCGTTTTCTAACTATACTCAAAATATATTTATAATAAATTGTCGCGTTTTGGCATCCAGTTTAGCAATCATTTATATAAAATGGCAAACATTGTGCGACTTTCAACATTTTATCAACGCCTGCCCCCCCCCTTTTCACGTTATCTGGCAAACACATTTCAAAAATGGTTGGTTGGTTGGTTGGTTGGTTAGTTGGTGCTTAATGGCACAAGGTCCAGAAAGGACATACTGCGCCAGACTATGTGTATAAGTGTAAAAAGAGTGTTTACAGGTATAAACGTGTTGCTTAAAACAAGTAAAATTAAAAACCATGAGGTCTAAAAACGATAAAAGCATGCTGTATAAAGGTTAAAAAGTACCTTAAAATAATATAAGGACATCTGGATGGGGGCCCCCATCCAGAAACCAGTCTGACAAATGTTCTTGCTTCACAATGAGTAAAAAAGATTGCTACGGCGAAGAAAGGCGAACAAATTACGGTGCGGGGTTTCACCCAAAATATCGTCAAGTTTGGGATGAGAACAGTTAAAAAGTGTTTGGTAAAAAGTAATAAAAGCAGTACATGAGGTTAGAACATGACGAATGGTGAGGTTGGTATGACAATGGGGGCACTTCGGGGAAGGTTCTCCCAGGAGTAAGTGCTTATGAGTGAGCCTCGTATGGCCAATGCGGAGACGTGTCAAGATGACATCCAGTCTCCGATAGGGATGGGAAGACCAATGCTTGAGAGCTGGGCGTATAGAATGAAGTTTGTTCCCAGTTTCCCTGTCCCATTTATCAATCCAGGTACCTTCTATGATGTAAGAGATGCTAGACTTAATGTCGTTGTAGGAAAGGTTGCCGCAGTACGGGAGGGTCGCAAGCTTTGCAAGGGTGTCTGCTTTCTCGTTACCAGCAATTCCAATATGACTGGGTACGAAGCACAGGAGAATACTGTACCCACGGTTTTTAAGCTGTTCATACATACGTAATACTTTAATAATATAGCTATGGGCAAGGGATCCAGATTTCAGATTTTCCAGGACACTGAGAGAGTCAGAATAGATTATAAATTTCTTTGTGTTTTTTCTGGAGATGTACAGAAGGCTTTCATAAATGGCTAGTAATTCGGATGTGAAGACAGAGCAATACTGAGGGAGAGTGTAGCTGCAAGAATGATTATTATTCACGAAGGCAAAGCCAACGTGATTACCGGTTTTAGAGCCATCTGTGTAGAGGTCTACATAATTTTCATATTTATTTCTATGATCTAAGAACAGCTGTTGGTATATTTTGGGGTCAGTATCCTGTTTGATGAAGCCTTCATAGGGCTGAAGGTATGGAATCCGCATTTCAGTCCAGGGTGGGATTTCATTCAGAGAACAAGAAGAGACTATGACATCCTGCAACTGTGTACCGACTAGACTCCTACGGATCCTAAGTCCAAAGGGAGGGGTGCATGAAGGGCGATGATTGTAAAATCTGTCCAGATGGGTGTCTATAAAAGGGTTGTTGTAGCAATTCATCGTTAAAGAAAGAGGATGCAGTTAGATTAAAACTTAACAATTTATTTTAGCATTTTCATACAAACATACAAATAGCTAGCGCGCGGTTCAGTGACTGACTGACTACTGACTGGCTTGGAGGTCGTAAAGAAAGGGAATATCTGGGAGGTAAGCTGTTGCCAATATCTAGGTGTTAAAAATTCCAGTGCTGCCAAAACATAAACTATGAATATTTCCTGGATGAAGTTAATTTTCCTATGAGCCTGCCACAGTCAGGCAGCGCCATCTCTCGTTAGTATTGAGAAATATTGAGTAGTAAACAAATCTAATTGTATAATCACAACAGTAGTATCCCCCCAGTGAAAGAGCAATGCGAAAGAACGACAATATGCAATAACTGGCTGCACCAAGCATTTAGAGCTGAAGAGAGAATTCAAAATATTAATAATTCCAAGTATGAGATTTATAAATGTTAAAGGTCCTAAACAAAATTGTGCGAACAACATTTGAGCAGTAATACATATGAATTCAGTTTCTTTGAATTGTAATTCCTACTGGCATTAATCTATTGTACTTA
This sequence comes from Cheiracanthium punctorium, assembly GCA_038373885.1. Lineage (NCBI taxonomy): Eukaryota > Metazoa > Arthropoda > Arachnida > Araneae > Cheiracanthiidae > Cheiracanthium > Cheiracanthium punctorium. Next base: position 9,651 of record JAWZYV010001886.1, on the reverse strand, counting down.
TGGATCATTTGCCTTAATGAAAGTTAGCATTTTTAATCATTAAACTGAAAAGATTGTTTGTCAGTCACTGAAGTTGCTTTACAAATACATAAATAGAGGAAGGTTTAAAATTAAGGTATATTATTAATTGAAAACAAATAAAGCATGAATAATAATAATTGAAATTGGAGAATCTAGAATGTGAAAATTGAAAATATGACAAAATAGTGCAGAAGTGTTAGTTCATTTCAGTTATTAGTCTTTTACTAAATTTTACAACTCGCCCAGATCTAGTTGTTTTAGGAACATTCATGGAACTCTCGTCTAGGGACACACGGTCGATTCTGCCATTTATGTCAATTTTAATGATTTTGTCACTGCGACTGATTACTCTGTGGGGACCAGTATAAGGTTGAGTAAGGGGTGGAGTGACTTTGTCAACCCGAAGGAAGACATGCGTACAATGGGCTAGGTCTGGATGCACAAAACTTTTTGTGTTTGCACTGTGGGTTGGAGCTGGTTTCAAACACTGCATTTGTTTTTGTAGTCTCTGCACATACTCGTAGGAAGGAGTTATGTCTTTAGTGTTCTCTGAGCACAAATCTGCTGGTAATCTGAGTGACGTGCCGTATACAAGGTCAGCACTCGATGCTTGTATGTCAGATTTGACTGCTGCTCGGATACCAAGGAGAACTACTGGGAGTGATTCAGTCCATCTGGGGTTTTCGTGGGCTTTTAAAGAGTTCTTCAGAATTCTGTGCAGGCGTTCTACGATACCGTTCGATTGTGGGTGGTAGGCCGTTGTGCGAACTCTATTCGTTCCCAACATCTTCGTGAGTTCCCTGAACAGGGATGATTCAAATTGGCGTCCCTGATCAGTTGTGATGGTTGAAGGGCATCCAAAACGGGATATCCATCCCTCGAAAAAGGCTCTAGCTATTGTTGCTGCTGTCATGTCTGCAATGGGCATGGCTTCTGGCCATTTGGTAAATCTGTCGATGACAGTGAGACAATACATCTTACCTTCCGAGGGGGGCAAGGGTCCTACCACATCAATATGCACATGGGAAAACCGTGCATCTGGCAATGCGAAGGTACCTAAAGGAGTTTTGGTATGCCTGTGAACTTTCGAACGCTGACAGGCATCGCAGGACTGCACCCATGATTTAATTTCACGGTTCATGTTGGGCCACACATACCTGCTTGCAATTAATTCAATTGTAGCTCTGATGCCTGGATGTGCGAGGTTATGAAAGTGATTGAAGACTGTTCTGCGAAAGTTTTGGGGAACAAATGGTCGAGGGTTACCGGTGGATACATCACATGTCAGTTCTTGTGTGGTCACTGGACTAGGCACCTGCTTTAAGTCTAGGGAATGACTCCTGTTTTGCTGGTCTTGTAGATCAGGATCTGTTCTCTGAGCCTCGCTGAAGGCTTCGAAGTCAAGAAATGAAGAATTTGAAATGTTGTGGACTTCAATTCTTGATAATGCATCCGCCACTGTGTTGTTTGCACCACTGGCGTGTCGGATATCTGTGCTGAATTGGGAAATGAAGTCCAGTTGTCTCCACTGCCGCGGACTGCACTTATCTGGTTTTTGCTTGAAGGCATAGATGAGAGGTTTTTGGTCAGTAAAGATTACGAAATCTCGACCTTCCAGCATGTGCCGGAATCGTTTCACTGCTGTGTAGATGGCCAATAACTCTCGATCATACGTGGAGTATTTCCGTTGGCTATTTGTAAGCTTGATAGAAAAGAAGGCAATAGGTTCCCAATTGGTCGTGCTAAGTTGCATCAGAGAACCACCGACAGCGACATCACTGGCATCTACCCAAACGCTAAGTTTGGCTCCTGGAATTGGATGACGAAGTAGTGTAGCATTAGCCAAAGCATTTTTGGCATCCGCAAATGCCTGCTCAGCAACCTCAGTCCATTGAAGTATTTCCTGTGGATTTTTCAGTGTGGATCGCCTTGATTTCTTATTATTTTTAATTCCCTCAAGAAATTTATTTAAGGGTGCTAATGAGTGGGCTGCTTTTGGCACAAACCGGCGATAAAAATTGAAAAGTCCTAAGAAACGCCTTAGTTGAGTAATCGTAGTGGGTTTGGGGAAGTTAATGATGCACTCTACTCTGTCTTTCAAGGGTTCAATGCCATGTTGCGAAACATTAAATCCTAAGAAATTTAAGGTCGAAACTCCGAATGTACATTTTGAAGGTTTTACGCTGAGACCATACTTTTGTAATCGTTCAAATAAGTTTTTAAGATGTGTGATATGCTCTTCCGGTGATTTTGAGGCAATTAATATGTCATCAACAAATGCAAATACGCCTTCTAAGCCTCTAGTAACCTCATCTATGAATCGCTGAAATGTTGCGGACGCATTGCAGAGTCCGAACTGCATACGGGTACTCTCGAACAGACCAAAGGGTGTGCAAATGGCGCTCTTGTGAATGTCATCGGGATTTATTGGTATTTGATAATAGGCTTTTATTAGATCAACGTGACTAAAGATTTTTGTTCCATGTAATGCAGCGTTAAAATCCGCTATGCAGGGAATAGGATATTTATCCTTTACCGTCTGTGCATTTAAAGCACGATAGTCGCCTACTGGTCTCCATTCCATGGTTCCTTTCTTAGGTACCAAATGAAGTGGAGATGCATAATTGCTGCGCGAAGGTCTCAGGTGACCTAATCTCATCATATCCTCGAATTCAGACTTTGCAACTTTTAATCTATCTGGGGCATAAGCGTGCGTGGCTTTGCCATAACGGAGGGCCTTTGGTTATGATGTGATGAACTACAGGAATGCTTAACTTCCTGATCTGCACGGGGTGGTCTGGTAATTTCAGGAAAATCTGATAACAATTGAAGGTAAATGCTATTCTCCTGATACAAACTTAATAGAATGGATTTCACTCTCATCTACTTTACAATGGGAGCTTAATTTGTGTCCCCATCAATTAACTTTTTTGTTGCAAGGTTGGGCATTAGCTTAAAATTGTACAGAAAATCAGCCCTATGATTGGTACTGAAACATTTCCCACTGAAAATGTCCAATGAAAATTCGCCTCAAACCGAGACTCTAACGAAAGGTTTTGGGTAGTAAATACTTTAATAGGAGAAGAATTAGCCGCTGATAGGGTCATTTGTACCAAATTTCGGTCTTTGGAGCGATGATGCCGGGATAATACCAAACGTCCGATCCTGTGTCAATTAAAAACGTTAAGTTCGTACGGCGATCGCGGACAAACAGGCGACGGGAATTCTGTGACAAGGCGGTCGTCGCCACTACGCCTCGCTTGCATCGTTTTTTGAATAATTACATGGGGGGGTTACATTTGTTTGCTTATCGCCGTATTTGAAATGGTACCAGCAACTTTCATACGTTTTTGATCGGGAATTACTGCGATTGCGATTCTTGCGAATTAATTTACTACGACCGGAATTCGGCTTCGGTTCCGCGCGAGATTATCTATGCGTACATGCAGTTTCTTTATTTCGCAATTAAGCGTTCTTCAATGGAATCTGAGGAATTTACTGAGCACGTGGCACTTACCGCTACAGGGCCGCGGTGAAACCTCCAACACTCCATCCGCGACTTCGCAGCTTTCTCCAGAGATAATGGTGATCGCCGCCCATATAGATTGCACAGCCGTCGGCAGGTGTTGCAGGAAAAGCTCTAACATCAGTTCATCCGGGGACCTTGTACGATTCGGCTCGCATCTCATGACGGCGGAGAAGTTCGGACGGGCGTCGATCTCCGAGCTGCTCGCCACCGAGAAGTTTTTTTTATCTCCTTGGTGACTGGATTCGCCGCAGCGCTTGATTAACTCGGTCTTCACGTGGGTGTAGGGGTCCGTCGCATCAGGATTCAGGATGACGTCTCTGACGATCGAGGCAGCTTCGGCAGGCAGATGGGAAATAATATAATTAAATTTGGTGCGACTTTCTGTCACTGGCTTTGGAGATGCCCAGCTCAAAAGTTGACTCGCACATTAAAAAACCACAGTGATGGGTCAGCAAAGTTATACACCGGGATCTTGACAGCTCCGATCTCCGTCATGTTTGCAGTCACGTGTTGAAGATATACGCGAAAATAAAAAATATTTCTAAAATAAGCTTCAGAAGGATTTGATTTTAATGCTGCTGAGTCCGGGTTACCATTTGTTGTAGCAATCATCGTTAAAGAAAGAGGATGGCAGTTAGATTAAAACTTAACAATTTATTTTAGCAATTTTCATACAAACATACAAAATAGCTAGCGCGCGGTTCAGTGACTGACTGACTACTGACTGGCTTGGAGGTCGTTAAGAAAGGGGAATATCTGGGAGGTAAGCTGTTGCCAATATCTAGGTGTTAAAAATTCCAGTGCTGCCAAAACATAAACTACGATATTTCCTGGATGAAGTTAATTTTCTATGAGCCTGCCACAGTCAGGCAGCGCCATCTTCGTTAGTATTGAGAAATATTGAGTAGTAAACAAATCTAATTGTATAATCACAGGGTCCTTTAAAGGATGTGAGGGATGAGAGAGTATGCGAAAATATGTATTCAATGAAAGCTTGTGACGAGTGAGGGTGAGAGGTGGCTCATGACAGGTGATGTAAAGGACTATGTACAGGTGAAGTTCTAAAAGACCGGAGCAAATGCGTAGTGCACTATGATGCACAGTGTTTCAAGTTTTTTTTAATATTGACTTTCATGTTGACCATACGCACAGCATGCATTAGTCCAATTTTGCTCGGATGACAGCGCGGTAGATCCGCAGGAGAGCATCCCGGACTGACCCCCATGAGGTGTTGGTTTAGAACCTTTATAATGTTTAAGTTTTTTCTCACATTTACTGCGGATATCAGAGATATGTTTTGGCAAATGTAAGTTTTTTATCAAAAAGTCACCCCTAAAAATTTGACAAAGTCCTTGAGGGCAATGTTAGTATGACCCAGGTGAAGTTCTGGGTCCGGGTGGATCCCACGTTTACGGCAGGAAAGTATGTGTACACACTGTTTTTTCGGCAGATATAGTATAAAACCGTTGATGTCACACAATTTTAGAATACGATTGATGGCATTTTGAAGCTGCCGTTCTATCAGACGCATGTCTTTCCCCTGGCAGGATATTTGGAAGATCATCTACATATAGGCTACCGGTGACTGTTGGAGGTAGTTGATTTAGAATATTATTGATTTTAATAGAGAAGAGGGTGACGCTAAGTACGGAGCCCTGGGGAACACCCTCTTCTAGTGAGAAATTGTCAGGACAGAGTGTTGTTGATCCTTACACGGAAATTTCTGGGTGATAGAAATTTTTTTTATAAAAATTGGTAGATTGCCTCGAAAGCCTATATTGTAGAGGTCTTGAAGGATGCCGTATCTCCATGTTCGGTCGTATGCCTTTTCTATGTCGAAGAACACTGACACTAAGTGATTCTTTCTGAGGAAAGCATTACGAATTTGTGTCTCAAGTTTAAAATATTGTCAATGGTGGACCTGCCTTTGCGGAAGCCATCTGAAAGGGATGTATATGGTCCCCAGTTTCTAAAATGTAGACAAGGCAGAGCATTAACCATTTTTTCCATTTAATTTACAAAGACAACTAGTAAGGGCTATGGGACGGTAGTTGCTAGGGTTAGACGTATCTTTTCCAGGTTTCGGGAAAGGAATAAACAATTGCATTGCTCCAGGCAGAGGGAAAGGTCTGTTCGTTCCAGATCCTATTGTATAGTTTTAACAGGTTTAGTAAAGAGTCATAGGCTAAGTGTTTCAGCATTTCATAAGTAAATGCCGTCAGGACCAGGAGAAGTATTGGAGGATTCCCGGAGGTATTTTGGTGAGTTCATTGATGGTTAAAATCACTATTGTATGGATAGTTTGAGGTGGTTTTAAATTTAAGTTTTTTTCGTTCAGATTGTTGTTTGTATGAGAAAAAAGGGTTTGAGAAAGAAGTACTGCATGATATAGAAGCAAGAGTCTGACCGATGTTATTAGCTATTTCTTTTGTATCAGATATTATGTTGTTATTGATGACAGACAGGATATTGAGGGGTTATTATAGATCCCATGGCCCTTTTGGTTTTCAACCATAGCTCCCATTACTAGTAGTGGTAGATGTTATGCTAGAGACGCATTTCACCCATGATTGTTTTTGACATTGCCGCCTTATTTTCCTGGCATAAGCTTTAGCTTTTTAAAAAGTATGAGGTTGTCGGTGGTAGGGTACCGCCGAAAAAAACACTCCAGGCTTTCTGCTGCTGTTTTTTTGCTAGTGTACAGGTTTCATTCCACCACGGTTTTTTATTGCGCCGAGGTGTCCGTGCCCGATTTTGGAAATATTGGCATCAGCTGCTGTAATAATGACTGAAGTGACTTTATCCACGACCTCTTCAATAGTGCCTTCAAGGATGTTTGAGGTGATTTTGGATAATGCAGTAAAGTTAGCCCAATCTGCCTTATCATAAATATAACCTAGGTGTGGTAAAGGGTTGCCTTTCGGATTGTAGTAAAGTGGTGAGAGAAAAATTGGAAAGTGATCGCTGTTATGTAAGTCACTGGAGACTGAAAAAGTTATATAGTGGTAGGATAGATGGAGAACAAATAGCAAGATCTATGGCATGAAAGGATTTTGTTGGGTAGTGGAAGTAGGTGTTGTCGCCGTTATTCATTACGCAAAGGGAAAAGTTGCGTCAACAGTTGTTCGATTAGTAGGCCTCTATTGTTTGTATCATGTGCTGCCCCATAAGGGGACTATGACCGTTCATATCCCCCAGGAGGATAACAGGAGGAGGAATGTTGATTGGATAAGGCTATTGAGAGATGTTTGGCTGATGGTTTCAGTAGGAGGGAGATAAGTGCAGCAGATGGTAGTTAGCTTGTTTTAATTTGGCACGAGCGGCGACTGCTTGTAGGTTGGTATGCAGATTGACTATTATGTGAGGATAGTTATTGTTGATTAACAGGGCCACACCACCAGAGGCCCTATCTCCGAGTTCGTAGTCTTTCCGAAGTATTGTATAATTGTGGGGATAGTTGGGATATTTATCGGCTTTGAGATTAGTTTCTTGTAGTGCGAAGCAGGCAGATTGTGGGTCGTAGATGAGTGTTTTAAGGTCGTCACTTTTATTCTGAAAAACCGTGGCAGTTCCAAGAAAGCAGCAGAGCCATTATCAAGTGATGTTAGGGATGATTGAGAGCTTGCTTTTAGTCCCCTTAGGTGTAAGTGGAGGGGTGCTAGGGAGGTCATCATCATCCATGATATTGTCGGAAATGTCAGAGTCGGTAGGATCTAAATGCAGTATTGAGTCATCAATGGCTTTTGTGGAAGGATACTTTTTAAGTCTGGACTTACTGTATTTTGCCTTATAGGCTGCAGTTTTTTTTTATTAGAGGTCTATTTTGAGTGGAGTTGTTGCTTTCAGATTTCTTCTTTGATGTGCTTTTTTGTACAGCTATGGCCCCTCAGGGGGAAGACCTACTTTAGGTCTTTACGGGTGTCGCAATCCCGGGCCCCCGCGATCCTTCGCTTATCTTTCCTCTACCCTCCCCTCTCCTTAGCTTTATTCTTCACTTTCCCCCTCGGCGTAGTTTCCTCTTTGGAGGTGAGGGCCCCCTTTAGAAGCTGCAGCCGCCCTGTGCCGTCAGCTTCTATTGGCGGAAAACTACCACGTGTTTGCCGTGCGTGGAGACCCGTGTCCCCGGAAATGGGGGATCCTGGTAATTGAGGGGTCTTTTCTCCAACACATTGCTTTCGCCTCGGCTTCGGGGTAAACGGGAGGTACACAGCGTTCCCCTGTGTATCAATCGGCTGGTGGTACTGATTCGATCAACTGCTAGGGATCAAGCAATACGGACATCTACTGGGCACGTCGTTAAGGGTGGACGCTGCCTAAGGGATGTACTGTGAGCGTATAGACCCGACTAGCACTGGTGTGCAATTGCACATCCCCTCGTTGGACTCCGTGGTGGGTGGTGCGGTCGGGTCCGAATTTCAATCTTCCCCAACATGGCTATGAAAAATTCTTCGTCTATCGTCAATGCTCCGCTGTCAACTTGTAATGAAAACATCGATTCACAATTAGTACACATGAACGCTCGATTCTTCATCGTTCACTACGTTGAAGGTAATTTTAATGAAACATCCCCTTTTTTAATACATAAATGTATCACCGACAATGTAGGAGAAGTAAAAAAAGTAAAAAAATTAAGATCTGGAGACCTATTAGTAGAAGTATCAAACAATAGACAAGCTTCCAAAATAATGAAAATTAAAAACTTCGGCCTAAAAACTGTTACAGTGACCCCTCATACATCCTTAAACATCTCACGTTGGAGTCGTATCGGAACCGAACTTTTACACTGCTCTGAAGCTGAAAATATTAGAAAACCTAACAGATGACAAAGTAAGTGCCGTTCGTCGAATCACTATTCGACGCAATAATCAAATAATCAAAACTAAACATATTATCTTTAACTTTTCAGTCACCCCACTATTCCATCTCATATTAAAGCCGGCTATTTATTATGCCCGTGAGACCATATGTACCAAATCCCAATCCGTTGCTTCCCAGTGTCAAAAGTTCGGCCATACTAAAACCTCCTGTCGTGGGGTCACCCGCCTGTGCTCGCTGTGGTGCTTCTGACCACGGACAGTTGAGTCCTGCTCTGCAACTCCAAAAATGTGTAAACTGGTAAAGAGGAACATCCTTCATACTCAGATTCTGCCCGAAATGGGCGTTTGAAAAAGAAATTCAGTCCCTACGTGCCTCTCAAAGACTCTCATATCCGGAAGCCCGTAAGATAATAGAAAGCCGGACACCAAAACCTGCTTTATCTTATGCAGCTGCTAACAAAATCAACTAAAACAATAGCAACTCAAACTGAATTACCAAAATCCGTACCTGTCTCCTTTCCTTCTGCAACAGGCCCAAATACCTAAAACAATCCATCTCTAATCAAAATAAATCCTCCACGGCTCCACAAAAACATATATCGAAGAAAAACTCTCAAAATGTTACCTCAACCCGACCACAAATAAAAAGTCATCGGTCTACAGATCAAAGTACAATAAACCCAAAATCAAACACGTTCCTCCACAACGCCCTATAGATGATACTATCCTACATTTGGACCCCTCTGACTCTGAAATGTCAGATCTTCCCATGGATGATGACGAGATCCCTAGCACCCCTCTCAAGCCTACGGGGGTTCGGAGCAAGATGAGCATCATCCAAACAACACTGATAATGGCTCTGCTACTGTCTTGGAACTGCCACGGTTTCCTTAATAAAAACGATGACCTCCAAAACGCTGATTTATGATCATAACCCCGCTTGCTTTGCCCTTCAGGAAACCTTTCTCAAACCAATAGACATACTAAAATCCATAATTACACCATCTTTCGCAAGGACTATGAGCTCAGTGATAGGGCCACAGGTGGAGTTGCCCCTATTAATTAACAATAGTTACCCTCACACTATGGTCAATCTTAACACAAATCTCCAAGCAGTTTGCCACTCGTATTCAATTAAAAAACAACTCACAACTGTCTGCAAGTATATACCTCCCTCCTAGTGAAGCCATAAGCCAACATCCCTCAATAGTCTCATTCAGCAACTTCATCCTCCTTTCATCCTCCTTGGTGACCTAGGAATTTGCTCATAGTCCCTTGTGGGGC
>JAWZYV010001885.1:0-16277 GCA_038373885.1 Cheiracanthium punctorium | reverse complement strand
GAAAAGTTAGAGGAAAACGGATAGCATAAAAACCTTCTCCATGATAAAAGACTTAGGTGAACCAAATTCATGTGATCGGTGAAACGGTGCTGGAGTTTTTCAACCTCCTACACACATACCAACATTCATTTTTATCTATAACCAGTCTTATTATACGTATATACCAGTCTCAAGTAAAATCCAGTTTCAAATCTAAGCCTCGCCAAAGTGCCAGCATACGCCATTTTGCAAGAGTTTTTTCAGGGAATCATTCGAAGCATTGCCTTAGCAGCAATCAAAATGGGAAATGGTTCGACCGCCAGGCATTTATTTGAAAAGTGGAATCCCTTAATACAGCCGCATTTTTTAAATTATCAACTATAACATGTTTTATTCATCGTTACCTCGATGTACTAAATGCGAAGATTTCAATTTTCTGAAATTTGGCGGATTTCCCCCAAGTTAAATCAATGTACTCAATTGGCGAGAATTCTGAAGCTACATCGCTTGAAATGCCCTAATAACTGCATTATTTCTGCACGGATAGTTAAAATTTAATGCTGTATTCTAAGAAAACCTATACACTTGTTTTCAAAAATGCTATTCCCTTAAGCTCTCGGTAAATTGCGCCAAAAAGCCTAAAACTGTGCAAACCGCTAGAACTCACTCTCTAAAAATCGGCCTAGCAGCCATTTTTTTTTTCGCCAAACTAAAAAAAATTACATATTAGTCTCGGATATCTTCGATCCTCATTGTTTTGCGTATAAAACATTTCATTCCTGCTCTCATTTCTTATGCGCACACGATATTATAATTAAAAAAATAACCTAACAAAATAAACTAAAAAAATCATTATTATTCTTTTATTTTTACTTTAAGAATTTAAAACATTTTATTCGGCAAAATCGCCACACATGGCAACCAAGATGCTTATTTCACACACTTTTTTCACTACAGGGGTTAATATTACGTAAAGCTTTCTGCGTGGAGAACATAAAAAATCTCTTAAATTCCGGGAACGGAAATAAAGTGGAGTTTCAAAGTTTTAAAGTGGACTATCATTTATTCTATATTATTTTACATATCTGTGTAAAATTTCAGGCTGACAGGTCCATTTTTGTGGAATTGTATACTACCCAAATCAACAAATTGACAAACAGAATTTCATTTTTATTTATAAGATAACCTACGCTTGTTTTTAAAAATACCCTCTCATTAAATTGCGCCAAGCGCTAGAATCATAGAAAATCTAACACACTTTCAGATTTTTAAATACGCACTAAAGTGCTATATATAAAAAGAGTTATAATCCATGGGTCTTCCCTATTTTCGTTCCTTCTTTCATTAAGTTGGAAAGTGTATCATTATTCATGAGTGTGATTAAACAAAATTAAAATTGATATTTCTAACATCCTTTTTTCTGGATGTAATACATTAGATGCAGAAAAGCTGCTCAGAAAAATGCACAATTCCAACTGAATGAAAATTTCAAAAACTTATACGCAGGTGTATTCATAACCCAAATAGCAGACGATTAAATTACGATAAATAGCGCCAAGCGTTAGAATCCTCCTCAAAATCGCGAGAATGCTGAAGATAGATCGCTTGAAATCCCTTAATAACTGCATTATTTTCGCACGGATCATTAAAATTTAACGCTGTATTCTAATAAAACCTTTGCACTTGTTTTCAAAAATCCGTTTCCTTAAGCTCTCAGTAAATTGCGCCTAGCCGGAAACTGTGCAAACCGCTAGAACTCACTTTCTCGGCATTTGAGCCATTTTATTTTTTCGCCAAACTAAAAAATTTTAACATATTAGCCTCGGAAATCTTCAATTCTTATTGTTTTGCGTATAAAACATTTCATTCCTGCTCCGATTTCCCATGCACACGATATTATAATTAAAAAAAATATAACCTTACGAATATAAACTAACAAAAAAAAATCATTATTATTCTTTTATTTTCTACTTTGAGAATTTAAAACATCTTATTCGGCAAAATCGCCACACATGGCAACCACGATCCTTATTTCACACTTTTTTTACTACAGGGGTTACAATTACGGAAAGCTTTTTGCGTGCAGAACATAAAAAATCTCTTAAATTCCGGGAACGGGTGGACTTTCAAAGTTTTAAAGTGGACTATGATTTATTCTATATTATTTTACATATCTGTGCAAAATTTCAGGCTGATAGGTCCATTTTTGTGGATTTGTATACAACTCAAATCCACAAACAAACAAACAAATAAACAAACAAACAAACAAACAAACAAACAGAATTTCATTTTTATTTATAAGATTTAAACTTATTTTTAATTCTTCGAAATGCTCTATATCGATATAGCATACCAATATGTAGGAAAATAACTAACCACATTTGTAAAGAGAATTTTTAGCGTTGCAAATTTTTTCAATTAGTTATTATAAGAAATATTTACAAAAATGCACTGTGAAAAAAAATACTGTTAGATTACGGGCAATTCTCGGCAGCAAAAAATTCCAAGAGAATCTCGTCAAACTACGTGCGCCCGCAAAATCACAGTACCCATAAGTTATCGAGTGTTGACCATAATTTGATTGTGCCAGACATTCATAGGTTATCGAGATTTGACCGTAATTTGATAATGCATTACAACATAGGTTGTCGAGTATTGACCGTAATTTGACAATGGATTACTATATAGGTTGTCGAGTATTGACCGTAATTTTATGAATGTCTCACACTATAGTTTGTCGAGATTTGATCGTAATTTGACAATGGATTACGACATAGGTCGTCGAGTATTGACCGTAATTTGACAATGGATTACTACATAGGTTGTCGAGTACTGACCGTAATTTTATGAATGCCTTACACGTGCCATACGTGTTTGTATTCCATACATGTTATGTTAGCAACTGTGATATAGCATTTTGAAGTAACGTTTAACTATCTGTTTGTTTGATTTCAGATTAACACAAAATTTGTGTTAAGTAAGTAAACCCATTCTATATTTCCAAATATGGAAATTCTTCAAAATAAAATACAATTATACTACGAAATTGATTTCAAAATCAGTCGTTTGTCTCAATTTTGACCAGCCTCATGAGTGTTGCGAAAGTTTTAAAACGTGTGCTGCTCTTAAGTTTATATTATGTTTATTTCCCTATTAGTAGAGTCTCTAAATCACACATAACATTATTTTAATTTTGATGCATCCCATGGAAAAATAAAAAAAAAACAAATAACATATAGCCCACTTATCAATCTGGCCAGAAAACCGCTTGATAATTCACTTCAAACTTTAGTCATAACTCCATCGAAGCTTGGTAGCTGAATGGATAACGCGCTTGGCTACGAACCGAATGGTCCCGGGTTCTATTCTAGCCACAGACACTCGATGGAAACAGATTAAACTGAATTGAAATTTCAGCGTAGAGGGGAAAATGCGTGGCAAAGTAAAATATGTGGGCGCGTTCGCCAGCGGGCGCCCCGTGTTTAGAAAAAAAATTTTTGGAAAATTTTTTAAGCTTGACATGTCAAGCTTAATGCAAGCTGGGCAAGTGTAAACTAGAACACTTGATTCAAGCTTGCATCAAGCTTACACGCTTGGAATTTTCAAGCTTAATTCAAGCTTATTGACTTAATAATCAAGCTTGCTGCAAGTTTGCTGTGCTGTCTGGGTAACAGCTAGAGAGGTGTGGTCAGGGGGTTGGTCTCTGTCTGCATGTCAAACAGAACACATGTAATGCTATGAGACTTCTGGAAAGACAGACAGTTTCAACTCCTGAAGTGACACTTTTTTACTTCACCTCCTGACAATGAAATGTTTTTTTTTTCTCCTCTGGGTATTGGCATAGTCCGATTGTATAAATAGTTTCTCGTGCAATTTAATAAATAAATTTGTTTTTTAGTTAAATTGTCACTACATACATGCAGGGAGGTTATAATTAAACCATAGGCACACCCACACAGGGGGCTATGCGGGCAAAAAGCTCTCCCTAAAGCTGGAGATTTAGATGCGAAAAGATTTGGAAATTGTCACAAATGAATTCATTTTTTTAATTGTCTTCAAATTATTTCTGAAATATTGAAAAAAAAAGGACATTGGTTTTTAAACAAATACTTACAGTTAGTGTATGAAATACAGAAATTTTTCAGTTACAATGTCCCTGAAAAGATCCAATAATTATATATGACTCTATAATAAGCTACGCTGATAGTGGGCTTGTGTTCTATAGGTAATTGGCGCAGACTGTTTTGGCATAACGTTAAAAATAAAACTCTCATAACTATATATAATGTAATATCTCTTACAACAAATATAACTCTCTTATAACCAGTGGCGGCTCCTCCATTTGAGCACACGAGCACGTGAACTCCCAAAGAAAAAACTAAAGAATAAACACATTAACAAACTAAATTTAAAACGTGAGTTTTACTCTCTCTCCCCCCCCCTCCCCTACTATCATTAAATAAGCTTATTATAGCTAACGCACTGAAGTGTAGGTGACTACATCAGTCTTTAATCAATTGCATGTGCGAACGGAAAATTTTCCCTCTGAACCGCTCTCTGGGATCAGCAGCCGTGACAACTAGGAGGAAGTACGGCACTGATGAAATCATTCCGTTTGTACAATTTCATTGTGCACACAGGGCCATTTTTTTGCGGTATCGCTTCTGGATTTTGCCTTGGTTTTGTTACGTTCGGTTAGTTAATTTTTATTTCATTTTCTTAATATTTTCTTTATTTCTATCATTTTTCACTACATTATTTTTTTACAAACTAGTGTTAATAATTAAGATGGGAGTAAACGACGTGTTTCGGAGCTAAAGTAATGGCATTTTTCAATATTATCCTTAAAAAAAAAATTGAAATAAAATGAATCAAGACAGCACCTTTGCTAAAACTTATCTTGGTGACGAAATGTAAGACCCAAGATGACTTGTTTTCTTTCAGTTGCGTGCATTGTTTTCCTTTAACTGCTGAAAACGCAAATCTATTTTAATTTGTAAGGTGCGCCGTATCTGCATATTTAATTTTCGAAATTTGTTTTGTGCACCTCCTTTTAAATAACCCACAAGCCGCCACTGCTTATAACTATAAGTAAGTCATTATAACTGAGTTCAGAATATTGTTTTTCCATAAAGTAGTTTTCGTAAAGTATTTGTAGCTCCAACCCCCCCCCCCCTGCCCCTAACTAAAATCCTGGGTGCACCACTGAACTAAACTTCCCCTATAAACAGCATTCTGTAGTTGAAATGGGCCAGCTAACTGCCACTCAATTTGGCATCTGGACTGTCACAAGATGCACTCAAAGAAGGCTTTTAAGAATTTTAGTTCAAAAAATGTCCACTAGGTGGCACTGTGCATTGTGAATCAATAGATAAGAAAAGGTCAAAATTAGTTAGTCAATTCCCCAAAACTAGTAGCCAAACATTGAAATTGTTTGTACATTTTGAAATAACCATTCCCATGTTTAAATTTGCCGTTTTATTATCTACCTAGTGGATATTCTTTGAACTAAAATTTTTAAAGTTTATCACGTATAGCCTATATACCAAGACTGGTTACAGCCTGCTCAGCAGTTTTAGCTGTAGAATCCTGTTCAAAGAGTAACTTTAATTATAACTAGCCCTATACATATAAAGTTCTTAAAAGAGTAAAATACATTTTTTTTAAAAATGAGTGCCAGAAAGTGGTTTAACCCTTTAACGCGCAGTGTTTCCGCTCTGGGAACACCCAACTCGGACGTTTGGACTGTTGCCAGTCACGAAGAATAGATTGGATTTCTATAAAAACAGTCACGGGTGACAGAGCTCCGCGAGAATCCTTTACTTTTTAGCACGTCATTTCCCGTAAAATATTGCCACGATTATTTTGAACAGCACTGACATCTGCTGAAAAATGGAAGAATGAGAGAACAGCTGGACAGATTGCCCAATGCTGAAAAAAGGGCGGCCGTTGCCATCGCTCCACTTAACTACCAGCAAGAGGGCGGACGATCCGAAATGTTCATCGCGTGCCACCGATCGAGAGACCCTTTTTTGACGACAGCTGGCTGTGCGCGAGCACAGCCAGCTGAAAAGGGTCTCTCGATCGGTGGCACGCGATGAACGTTTTGGATCGTCCGCCCTCTTGCTGGTAGTTAAGTGGAGCGATGGCAACGGCTGCCCTGTTTTCAGCATTGGGAAAGGGTTGCGCCTTAAAGGGTTAAATGAAATGATACCAAGCGGAAATTTTACCGCTCACATATGTTTATTCATGCTTCATTTCAGGTAAAATATGCTTTCCAACACATATATCACATGTGCAAGGTTTTATCCTGCGTGGTTACAAATATTTCTATTTACAGTTTGTTTTGCAAATTGCGCTTTCTACAAATACATGCAAGCACAGAGATGTCTGTTCAAGCATGTTTACAAGAGAATGTATCTTGCATATGTATGTTTCTCTTTTGAATAGGAACAAAAATGCATATGTAAGTGTCAGTGGCGGATCGTGGGTTATTTAAAGGGAGGTTCACAAAATTAATTTCGAAAATTAAATATGCAGATACGAGTAGAAATATATTTGCATTTCCAGCAGTTAAAGAAGAACAATGCACGCAACTGAAAGAAAACAAGCCATCTTTGGTCTTGGTAATTTCGTCACCAAGATAGGTTTTAGCAAGAACATTGTCTTGATTTTTTTTTCAAAGGATACTATTGGAAAATGTCATTGCTGTAGCTCCAAAACACTTATTTGACTCCCATCTTAATTATTTACGATAGTTCGTGAAAAATACTGTGTAGCGAAAAATGATAAAGAAAATAACAAGAAATTTTTTAAAAAATGGATTAACTAACCAAACACAACAAACCAAGAGAGAATCCGGAGGAGATAATGGCAAAAAAAAAAAAAAAAATGCTGTGAGCACAATAAAATCGTGCGAATGGAAGCGCCTCGCTTCCCCTGCAACTCTTTGGGCGTTTTTCCTCAGAGACCGGTTGAGACCCTAGTAGCACAACTAGTTCAAAAAGCGTTCAAATTACGTTGGAAACACGTTTTTTTGATGTTAAAAAACGTGCTTTAAACGTCTTTTGGACTAATTGTGCTACCAGGGCCACTCGGTCGATCGTACATGCCAGTGACGAAAGACTATGCTGTAGTAACCTACGATACAGTGCGTTAGCTATACTAAATGCGTTTAATAATAGTGGGGCGTGGGAGAGAGTAAGACTTATGTTTTAAATTCACAAAAATCTAGAAGTGTACTTGATATATTTTTTAAAATTTAATTTGTTAATGTCATTTATTCTTCAGTTTTTCCTCTGGGGGTTCACGTTCTCAAATGGAGCAGCCGCCCCCTACTAGCAATTTTGCTCGGGCCATCATCGGCTGGCTACGTGGCCGGTGGTAACCCGAGCAAAATTGCAAGTAGGGGTGTTACTTCAGAGATAAAAATTTTTGTCATGATGGAAAAAGAGGGGACTCATGCCCCTCTCTGCCTATCCCTAGCTACTCCAATATCCACATTCACTTTTTTTCTACCATTCAATACAGTGACCTCTCAGTTATATGCCTCATTCATTGAATCCTGTCCACTCTTTTTGGGAAATAATGCTGTACTTATCTCAGTTATACAACTCTTCTCTCACTCGCACGATGCTGTAAATGGTTCGAGCAATTTTACATTTCTCGCAAGAAATAGGACCTTTTACTTAGCTTAAAAACTGGATATCCAGCCCCCTCAAATAAAATCCTGGCTATGCTACTGTTTCTCTCTCAAGAATTCATTTTATGATATTTAAAATTCAAAGCTCAATCAGGATAAGAAAAAGATATTTTCTCTCTGATTTCAGAGACAAACTACACTGTCTACCAATAAGTATTTGGACACCTATGATAGAAAAGAAAAACTATATTCAAAATCAATACTTGGTAAAGCCTCCACGAGAGGCAATTACAGCGTGAACCCTCCGGGGCATACTTTCCACAAGTCTTTGTATTACAGCTAGTGGTATTGTCTTCCACTCGGCTTGGAGTAGACATAGACGTTCCTTCACCGATTTTGGAGGAGTAGTGCACCCCTTCATTCGGCGATCCAACTCGTCCCAGAGGTTCTCGATAGGGTTCAGGTCTGGGCTCTGGGCAGGCCAGTCCATTCGATGAACTGGCACCCTACCAAGCCTTGGTTAACCTCGAAACATGACAACTGGCATTGTCGTCCTGAAAGTAACAGGGGTCCAACCCATAAAACTGCCACAACATAGGAAGCACATTGTCATCCAAAAGAGTGCAGTAGACATCGGCGTTGAGCTTACCATGAATGGGGACCAAGGGTCCCAGTCCATACCAGGAGAAATACCCCCCAGACCATCATCCACCTCCGCCGAACTTGACTGTTGGCACAATGCATTCTGGCAGGAGACGTTCTCCGGGCAGACGCCAGACCCAGACCCTGCCATCCGAACGGTAAAGGGTGAACCTTGATTCGTCGCTCCTAAGAACCCATTTCCACTGATCTACGGTCCAATTTCAATGTGCTTTACACCCCATTAACCGAGCAGCGCAGTTGAACTTTGTGATCAAAGGCTTATGGGCAGCAGCACGACCCTGAAAACCAAGCAGATGTGCTTCCTTACGGACGTTATTCATTGAAACAATACTCCCGGATGCCTGTTGAAACTCCTTGCGGATGAGGGCCATCGGTTGGGTGAAGTTCTTCCGAATTTCTCTGGACAGCACTCGTCGGTCTCTATCTCCCAGTTTTGTTGGTCTGCCGACTCGGGGCACATTCCGACTGTCACCGCTCACGTTCCACTTCTTAATCACATAGGCCACTGTCGATTTTGGGTACTTCAGATCGCTAGATATATCCCTTAACCCTTTGAGGCGCAACCCTTTCCCAATGCTGAAAAAAGGGCAGCCGTTGCCATCGCTCGACTTAACTACCAGCAAGATGGCAGACGATCGAAACATTCATCGCGTGCCACAGATCTAGAGACCCTTTTTTTTATGACAGCCGGCTGTGCTCGCACACAGCCAGCTGCGTCAAAAAAGAGGTCTCTAGATCTGTGGCACGCGATGAACGTTTCGATCGTCTGCCATCTTGCTGGTAGTTAAGTCGAGCGATGGCAACGGCTGCCCTTTTTCAGCATTGGGCAATCTATCCGGCTGTTCTCGCGTTCTTCCATTTTTCGGCAGATGTCAGTGGTGTTAAAAATAATCGTGACAATTTTTTTTACGGGAAATGACGTGCTAAAAAGTAAAGGATTCTCGTGGAGCTATGTCACCCGCAACTATTTTTATAGAAATCAAAGCTATTCTTCGTGACGGGCAACAGTCAAAACGTCAACAGTTTGGTAGTCTCAGAGCGAAACCACTGCGCGTTAAAGGGTTAAGGATCGGCCACATTTGTGATACCCGATAATTATACCTTTCTCGAAATCAGAGAGCTCCGAACTGCGCTGCATCTTGCATGCGACTCATGCCGATGCTGTTTCCTACACGATATATACCGGCGGAGGCCGTGACGTACCTCAGATATCGTCATTTGCATAGGTGTCCAAATACTTATTGATAGACAGTGTAATATACAGTGAGAAATACCATTTATACATTTTTCAAGGGACTGGGGGGGGGGGGACATATAAATGAGAAAAACGTATAAATGAAATTCTCAAAAGTACTTTCATTTTTGTTATAATCAACAATAAAATATCAGATTTAAATTGAAATATTGCATCTTATATTACTATATGAAAGCAAAATACACATTAAGTATGTAATACTAACAGTTTTATTCTGAATTGAATGTACAACTAGTACTTATATTCATATTCATTCTGCAGGCACAAAATATTTTGTAATTCTCGGTTGTATGGCTGTTTGTGAATGTACATTAAAAAGTTATTCATTGTACATAGTTAAAAGTGCCGGTTTAACATTATCCTTTAAATTGCCGGATATTAGATAGGTTTACATAAAATTAGAATCTGTCAAAGCTTGTTGAAAATCACACATTTTTCTCTTCTCCTTCAGTAAAAAAAAAAAAAAAAAAAAAAAAAAAAAACATGTAAATGAAGTTTTTGATTTCAGGAAAGTATATAAAGGAAATTATTTAGCATTGAAATCTAATGGATTTCACTGGGACTGTCCGGAAGAACGTATAAATGGAAACGTGTCAACTGTGCTTCACTGTAATTTCATTTTTTGAAAAAATCTAACTAGTAAATCTTTAAAATAAACATAGTGGTAAGTGAACCCAACTTTGTATTTTGTGAACATTTAAAAATTATTTTATGTTTCATTTTTTAATCTATTAAATAATTTTTTTAATATATTTTGTCAATGTACAATGAATAACATTTTAAATATAAATACATTTTAATATTTATTAAAATGTGCTATTATCGTTTTTTTTTAATAAAGGTAAAATAATTAATACAAAAAAATTATAAATGTATAAAAAGACACTCTATCACTTAAATGACTATCAGTTAAGCGACTTTTCTATGGTCCCCTGAAAGTTGTATAAGTGAGAGGTCACTCATTTCTAGCCTCTTTGGAAAAAGTTTTTTTTACACATGATATGCATAAGTTACTCTTCCATGTGGGTACGACAATGCTTCTTCAAGGCCGGTTTATGAGAGAATGCTTTATCGCACACATCACACTTGTAAGGCTTCTCCCCCGTGTGGACACGGAGATGCGTGTTCAAGGTCTCCTTCTGCGAGAAAGCCTTGTGACACATGTCACACTCGTAAGGCTTCTCTCCCGTGTGGACACGGAGATGCGTGTTAAGGGTCCCCTTGTGCGAGAAAACCTTGTGACACATGTCACACTTGTAAGGCTTCTCTCCCATGTGGGTACAAAAATGCTGGTTCAGTTCCTGCTTCCCGCAGAAGGATTTCTCGCACACATCACACACATACGGCTTCTCTCCCATGTGGGTACGACAATGCTTCTTCAAGGCCGGTTTATGAGAGAATGCTTTATTGCACACATCACACTCGTAAGGCTTCTCCCCCGTGTGGACACGGAGATGCGTGTTCAAGGTCTCCCTCTGCGAGAAAGCCTTGTGACACATGTCACACTTGTAAGGCTTCTCTCCCGTGTGGATACGGAGATGCATGTTCAGGGTCCCCTTGTGCGAGAAAACCTTGTGACACATGTCACACTTGTAAGGCTTCTCTCCCATGTGGGTACGAAAATGCTGGTTCAGTTCCTGCTTCCCGCAGAAGGATTTCTCGCACACATCACACACATACGGCTTCTCTCCCGTGTGGGTACTACAATGCTTCTTCAAGGCCGGTTTATGAGAGAATGCTTTATTGCACACATCACACTCGTAAGGCTTCTCTCCCGTGTGGACACGGAGATGCGTGTTCAGGGTCCCCTTCTGTGAGAAAACCCTGTGACACATGTCACACTTGTAAGGCTTCTCTCCCGTGTGGGTACGAAAATGCTGGTTCAGTTCCTGCTTCCCGCAGAAGGCTTTCTCGCACACGTCACACACATACGGCTTCTCTCCCGTGTGGGTGCATACGTGCGTGTCCAGGTTCTTTTTCTGGGAGAACTCTCTCCCGCATATGTCACACGCATAGGGTTTCTCTCCCGCGTGGGAGCGTCGGTGCGTGTACAGGTTTCCCCTCTGGGAGAAAGCCTTGTGGCACAGGTCGCACACGAAGGGCTTCTCTCCCGTGTGGGTGTTGAAGTGCGCATTCAGTGTGTCTTTCCGAGAGAACGCTTTCTTGCACACGCCGCACACGTACAGTTTGTCTCCGGTGTGGGTGGTGAGGTGAGCGTCCAGCTTTTCCTTCTCGGAGAATGCCCTCGTGCATATCTCGCACAGATGAGAATGGGTACGAAGATGCGCGTTCAGGGCTTGCTTACGAGAGAATGCTTCATTGCATAGTTCACAAGCATAAGGTGTACCTGTGTGAAGAAGACATTTTAATTACCCAAAAATATTTTTAAAAATTCAGGAATAATTAGCACTGTACACTACAGGATCTTTTTCTGCTTTCCTATTGCCCCTCATGAACAGGGCCCTTGTTAAAGGAGGGGAGTCGCCCTCCCAAACACTCGCGAAGTTCTATTAAATTTGGCAAAATTAGACACCTATAGTGCATTCGCCGAATCGAGAGAACGAAACTAAACAATTGCATGTGCAAACTGGCGATGAGTAAACACCTGGCATTTTGCCAAAGCACCAAACACAGTGTGAATTTCTGCTTTCTTCCATTTACGCGGTTTGGAATTAAGAAAGGTTAAATTCGCCTAACTAGGGATGGGTGCCAAAAAATGTAATTCTTTGGTAACCCGTTTGTTTACTTTCGTTTTCTCGTTTCCGCAAACAGACTAGAGTTGGCAAAATTGGTGAAAAAATTTTAACAAAAATGATAATTTACTTTCTGTTTCTGGTACACTTGGCAAAATGATGCAAATCCAGTTGGCAAAAGTAAAAAAATTAGTAATATAGTTGATAAAAAATTTATTAAGTTGGTAAAAACTGATATTTGATTAGGCAGTTTATCGACATCTCCCACCCTCCTAAAAAAAGTCTTAGCAATGGCTCTGCTCATGAAACCCTCTCCCGAATCACTGCTTTCTTATGGGTCCTTGTAAATACTATCTTGAGTCCTTACTTTTCTTTATAAACAGAGCAAATTTTTGGTCTTTCTCATTCTAGCACTCACAATGGCATGTCATACATGTCGAAAACAGCAGGCTAGTTTCATTTTCATATTGGTGCTATAAACATTTTTCGATGCTTATTTACCTTTTGAACCCCGGTACATTTTTGTGCTTGTTAGTACAGGATCATTATAATTTTGGCCAAGACCCAAAAATCACATTTTTTTGTTTGGTTAATACCAGAAAAAAAAAATGGGATTTTAAAAATTTCAACTTTGAATTACATATCTAAAATATTTCTTAATACCAGTGCACTAGTTGTAAATTTTATAAAAATCCTCCTTCCTCACTCTTGAGAAAAAAATGAATAAGGATTTTTTATCAATAACAAAACATTAGTTTAAAAGTTCTTATTCTACATTAATACTGTAACTTCTTTCATTGTCAATAATTAATTTATCTGAAAGCAAACCACAATATTGATTATTATTACTGATTTATAAACTTTTACAACTATAACTGAAGAGGGCCTTTGTAATCCTTACTTTCTTATTGGCCCTCGCAAACGCTATCTTGAATCCTTACTTTTTGCATTCAACTTACATAGAGAATTATACAGAGCAAATTTTACCGGTTCTCATTTTAGCACTGACAACTGCATGTAATGCAAACCAAAACCAGTCTACTATTTTAATTTTTGTATTGCAGCTATATGTTTTTATTTTTTACTGCTTAATTATTACCTTCTGCACTAAGCTACATATTTGCACTTCATACTTCGGCCATCCACCATGTTTTAATGTCCTTATGCACTTGGCCATGATGGGGGCATCATAGGTTAAAAGCAACAGCACAATTTGACAACTGAATGGATAGAACATCTATGCGATTAATTATGTTGCGTTTATAAATAAATATAAATTACATATATAAAATACTACTTTTTACTTATTAAGTTTCCTTGTTCAATATGGGAAAACTTCGGGTATAGTGAACAAAACTTTCCCATCCCCAGATGTTCACTATAACCACAGTTGACTATACAGTGAATATTAAACTTAGGGTTGCCAGACTGGCATCTTTTTAATGCCAAATGAAAATTTTTAGATGCTTGTTATTTTAATAGTACATGAAATACATTACAGTGGTATGGTGTCAAAGCGAGGATGCCAGATTGGCTTTTGTTTAAAGCCAAATTTGATGAAATTGGCAACCCTGATATGATAAGTTTGGCCTCAACCTTTTGATGTTGGCGGTACAACAGTTGTACCAAAAAATGAATGTGACTAAAGAACGGTGCTGGTACAAATGACTAACCTAAAATTTCTTTCACCT
Source organism: Cheiracanthium punctorium (assembly GCA_038373885.1). Taxonomy (NCBI): domain Eukaryota; kingdom Metazoa; phylum Arthropoda; class Arachnida; order Araneae; family Cheiracanthiidae; genus Cheiracanthium; species Cheiracanthium punctorium. Next base: position 2,354 of record JAWZYV010001885.1, on the reverse strand, counting down.
CCTTTGACGGGAAATCCATTCACCTTCATGGAAGGTAGATAAGGAATTTGTGGAGGCAGGAATTGTATTTTTTATACTGAGGGAGAGTCAGACGTGTTGTTAGATATTTGACTAGGGGGAAGAGTGGTAGTCAAGTGACCAGGATTTGGCATCCATATTTTAATTTTATTTGGCAACATGTGTGGTCAGTGATATCCCCCCCCACACACACACACACACTTACCAAACAAAAGACAAGGCATTCTCTTCAGCTGAAAAGTAGGGGGATTAAATTTTACAGATTCTGCTGATCTTTGGTACAAAAATTCTCACGAATGAGCTAAGGCGAAAAGGTTTTAAAAAAGCCAATCTGGCAATCCTGTACCTCTATTCTCCCCCAGTTGTTGGGAATTTGTCGGTTGTTGGCTGCCAACTAAGCAGACCCGCTGACTTAGTTATCGACTGTGCTAATAAACTTTGGGATGTCGTTTAGCCATTCACAAGAACCCCTTGATCCTTAACCCTTTAACGCACAGTGTTCCCGCTCTGGGAACACCCAACTCTGACGTTTTGACTGTTGCCAGTCAAGAAGAATAGATTTGATTTCTAAAAAAATAGTTGCAGGCGACAGAGCTCCACGAGAATCCTTTACTTTTTAGCACGACATTTCCCGTAAAAAAAATTGTCACGATTATTTTTAACAGCACTGACATCGACTGAAAAATGGAAGAATGCAAGAACAGCCAGACAGATTGCCCCATACTGAAAAAAGGGCAGCCGTTGCCATCGCTCGACTGAACGACCAGCAAGAGGGCAGACGATCGAAACGTGCATCGCGTGCCACAGATCAAGAGATCCTTTTTTGATGCAGCTGGCTGTGCCGGCACAGTCAGCTGTCGTAAAAAAAAGGGTCTCTAGATCTGTGGCACGCGATGAATGTTTCGATCGTCAGCCCTCTTGCTGGTCGTTCAGTCGAGCGATGGCAACGGCTGCCCTTTTTTTCAGCATTGGGAAAGGGTTGCGCCTCAAAGGGTTAAGACTCCACCTCAATTTACCACAAGACAGTCAACCACCAATTATTTTTTAACAACTGGGGAAGAATAGAGATTTTGATTCAACAAGCGATGTTCATCCCAACCTGTGTGGGTTCGAAGGTGGGCATCCAAGTTCCCGCTCTGAGTGAAAGCTTTCTGGCATACGTTGCACCCGTAGGGTTTCTCTCCAGTGTGGATGCGAAGATGCTTGTTCAGGTGCTGCTTGAGGGAGAAAGCTTTCTTGCACACGTCGCACGTGTAAGGCTTTTCTTTGGAGTGGCCCTGGAGATGTGCGTTCAGAGCTTTCTTCCGAGCGAATGTCTTACTACAGATGTCGCACGTGAAAAGTTGTCCTCCTGCGTTGGTGCAGAGGTGTCGGTTCAAGGCAAGCTGTGTTGGAAAATGTTTCTGGCACATGATGCACGTAAAAGTTCTCTTGTCTGCATGAGAACTTTCTCTTATGAGCTGAGAGAATATGGCTTGGCCAGTAATATTCACATCCATGGAAGTATTTATTGAAAAATGACTCAACAAAGCTACAGATCACAGATGCTTTACCTGGAAGTTTTCCCTTGTTGGGATGGTTCAAAAATAAATATTGAAGAAGGTAAAGCTAAAGTCGAACTGAGAAAAAAAATAATGTATTTACTTCTTATTCTGTTTATCCCATTGATGCCTAGTGTCCCTTTTCATGCATAGTGATTTTAAGAGAAATCATCCCTTGTGCAAGAAGTGGGCATGAGAAATTGACCTATCATTGCTGGTATTATCAAATATCAAAGAAAGTTGCAAAAATATCTGGGCACCAATGGGTTAATATGTCAGTTTTTTAACCTCAGCTTTCATTCAAATTCACCAAACCAGATTTAAAAGATACGGTTGTCTCTATTTTTGCAAGGATGTCTTTTTTCTCCAAATTATTCTGTGTAGAAACAGTAACCACTGCTGTGTTCTGTGTTTTTTCCACTAGTGACAAAAATGTGCCGACACTGGATAGTAATCAGTAGGAGTACACGAATTTTATTCAATACATCAGTTCATTCACAAAAACATGTTGTAGGCAAACGTTGCACCATCTGAAGATTGAAAAGAAATCCTTTTGACTTGAAAGATATAACACTAAGCATTTGGGATCCATGGTTTTCTCTCCTTGGCAGAAAATATCTGAAGCAATTTTACATTTTCAATTAAGCTGATAGTCAACTGCAAAAAATACAAATACTGAGAATATGAGCACGAAGAAATTTTAAAGAGGCAAGAGAGATGTAAAGCCTGAAAGAAAAGAAATAAATATATATGTATAGATGTAAAACTGTAAGTTAATAACAAGTATAATTTAAA
>JAWZYV010001884.1:0-354662 GCA_038373885.1 Cheiracanthium punctorium | reverse complement strand
GTTCGCTGGTTCCTTCGAATACCGAGAAACATACTGCGAGCTGCAGATAATCAATATTCAGTATATGAATATCGTATAATTCCAAGCAGAATGAGAATGGAAGTGAACGGAACCTGTACGGTCGGGTCAGACACTTTGAATGGAATTTTTTATCTGATTGCAAAACTTCCTTCGTTTTTCTAAACCAACAAATTCTCTAAAAAAAATCCCCGACGACACTTCCCGACAGGGGGTCCAGTGATCCCCGACGGGGGGTGCATGGCCCCTCCGATCCCTCCGCTGGCGCCACTCCTGGCCCTTGGGTTAAAAAGGCAGATTTTCCCACAAATTTCAGGGGAAGTCTAAACTGAGTCACATATCATCAGTGACATATAGTCTAAACTGAATTTGTCCAATCCGTTTAGCGTTGCCAGGCGTCCGGATAAAGCCGATCATAGTTAGGCTTTTTGATTGCGTGTCCGGACAAACTAAACAGTGTCTGGCTTTTGTTAGGCTTTTTAATGGTGATTTTGGCTGATTAGTAATAAAGTACTTGAACTGATTTGGCATTCGATGTTATTTATATTTCATTAGAATTTAACAAGATTCATGGTAATAATAAAAAAAGCTTGATTTTACATACAATTTTTTTTGTCGTACCTATTAATACTGTGACAAAATCCTCAATATTGTAGGCTGTCCGGCCTTTTTACCCAAATGTCCGGCCAAACTGGCTGGTCTGTCCGGCTATTTGGTTCGGCGACCTGACAACCCTAGATTCGCTCATAACGGGCAGCGCAAACGAGCAACTGAACAGGGCGCATAGATTTCAGGGCACCCCTTATAATTTACAATTTTATAATTGTACAATAAAATAACAAAGCCGAAAAAATCTCAGAAGTTACATTATTTTTTATATATAAAGTATGAACAGAGGCGTAGCCAGAAATTTTTCATGGGGAGGGGGGGGGGTTACAACTACTACAACTCATATATATGTATATGTGTGTGTGATAATGTAGTGAAGAATATACATTTTGTATGGCAAAAATTTCTCATGGGGGGTTATGACCCCCCTAACTCCCCCTTGGCTACGCCTCTGAGTATGAACAATAAAAATAACTCAAATTTACATTTGTATAAATTAATTTGACCTTTTTTCAATTCGTCGAAATGCTCTGTAGTCGATATAGCATGCTGCCAACATGTATGAAGTGACAATACGTCCCGTTTTTAGGTGGCTTTTCCCGTTGTCCCCAAGCACAGCTTCGGGACACCGTAATGTCCCGTTTTTAGAAAGAGAGCAACCCACGTGGTCAAAACTGTTAGTGCAGCCGGAAGCATATGAGCCCCCCCCCCTTTCTTCCGGACAGGATTGGAAAATCTTTGTTATTGAATTCGAAAGCTGGCTGATTCAGCCCTCACCGAGGGAAAAAAAAAAAAAAAAAAAAAAAAAAAAGAAATTACATAAAAAAATATAAGAGATCCTATTTTACTTCCATAAAATGGACATAAATTTCAACCAGCCGCTCTTATCCTCAAAATTGCATTAATCCGTGTCTGATTCGAAGTTTCCTTAGAATTTTCTTTTGTAACGATAACTTGAGAAGAAAAGAAAAAAAAAAAAAAAAAAAAAAGAAAACTTACTTATTTTTTATAAGTCAAATCAATCCTCCTTTCTTTTAACATGCGAATCGGTCAGTGATGTCCCCATAAAAAGGCGTTGTTTTAATTCAGATATCAATAATTTTAAAAGCTCTTTAAAATTTCCCATGTTTAAAGAATTTTCTCGCTCGCCATGTCCTCTAAGTGCCAGTTCTTGCTTACTTAAAAACAATACTGCTTTGATGGGTAATCGTCCATTCCTAAGCGCCTATTCAGGCTTACCTTCTTGATAAATTCAGCAATGTAAAGTCGAGAGTTTTCCAAACATATATTCTCCTTACCCCCTCCCTCACTCCTCGTCCGAGCCAATCAGTTAGTCGAGATCTCAAGTTCAGCCGCCATTAAAAAATCGTTCATCGGCTGTATCAGCTGCATACTCCCTATGCCGGAGAGGCTGCTTACGTAGTCGTTGTCATGGCAACGGTGCTGCCAATTTTCTTTTCAGCGCTCTGGGCTGAACCAAAGATTTTCCCAATTGAATTGTGGGAAGATTAAAGTGCTTTTTTTCTGAATGAGCGATCCGGCCACAATACGTTTTTTCTTTGTTTGGTTCTTTTCGGAGATTTTTTTAATTTACCGTAGGAATTCCACAATTCTAATCTGAATTTAGGAAAATTAGTAGAATAAATTATTTTAAAGTATGTGCTGATAATTTCAAGTGCAGCCCGGCTGTACTTGCTGTATCGCACGAGCCGCCACTGGCTAGAAGGGCCCCGAGTGAGTGAGAAGGAAAAAATATATTTTATATTTGAAATTTTCATTTAAAAAATGGACTTCACTAATGAATTCAGGGCCCGATTATGAACAACAGGGGTCCCGGCATTGATGAATTTGGGGCCCCCCTATCTATGAAATCTGTTTTATTTTTCATAAAATTTCGATATGAAAAAGAATATTTCAGAACAATATTTGAAATTGGGGGCCCTTTCGAGCCTGGAGCCCTGGGCAAAGTCCCGCTTTGCCCATGCGATAATAAAGCTGTAATGAATTTTAAAATTTTCATTTCTCAAGCTGAAGAACATGGCTGTATATGCATCTACATAGCATGTACAAAGTGGTTTCAAGTGGTAGGTTGGTAACTGAACCAAACCTGTAACCCTCCAGCTATAATCCAACTGCACGCTTACGTTTTAAAATTCTCACTAATTATACTGAGCGCAAATTCGATCGTACAACAGTTCAATTTCTTTTTCATCTATGGGAGCCAAATAAGTTAATGTAAATGAAAGAGGACCCTACATGTTTAAAGTGCAGGGCTAAATATTTCATCGCACCAGCCACAGGGCCGAACTGGACCGCTGAAACGGCCCGGGCGATTCGACCGGCCCGCCCCCCCCTAGCCTTTCTATCTAAAAATTTGAAACCGCATTATTCTCAAAAGTAGAGATTTGAACAAGCCATTCTGCCATGTCATCTTGTAGTATATTTACTACACCCGAGTGAATAAGTACAGAGGTGAATATTTAAATTATAAGAATGAAGGGAAGAGTGATTAAGAGCAACTAATTCTAACTTTATAACATGAGGTATTAACTCAATTAAAAGAAGACCCAATTTCCATCTCTATTTCACAGAATCAGTAGTCAGAACTGTCAAGGCTGATAAGTGATGAGAAGTGTGTCGAAAGCTTTTGAAATTTCTAATGATTTTTACTCGTTACTTTGTGCACCTCCAGATTACTTGTACACCTCCTCTTTGTCCAGCAAGCAGTGCTGCTAGAAAAAAAAAATTCAACCTTTTCTTTTGAACAATTGTACAATCAAAAATTCGAAATAGACTTTCAACAAATACTCTTTTAAAACTGGTTTATTACTATGCTAAGGCACCAAAAATTAGATTATGCAGAAATTACAGAATTGGGCGAAATTTAAAATTTTAGCTAAATAAAAAATCTGATGTGTCCAACACACGACTTCCTTGCACGTCCATTAGATCAAAAATATTTTCGACGCACTTCCTCTAAACTTATTTGTTTGAAAGAGATAAAATATCAATAATAGTAAGGTTTAGCGATTTCTAGACAAATATTTCGATATCGCCAAGCTGAGTTCAATTTGAAATATTTCCTTCTGACACTTTATTTGGCGATATTTAACCAAAAGCCGACAAACTTGAGATAGTCTGCGAGATTTTGGGGATAGCCAAAGTAGTCATTGACCACAGACTTTCAATGAATTGAATGCATCCATACACCTCAATGTGTACACCTCAATGGTATATAAAGTCATTTGGCTCACCCTGTAAATAAATTCTCAGTCGATTGCTGTCAAAAAAAATATGGAAAACAGTTAGATATTACAATATTTCTAAATATAAAAGTTCAAAAATCTACGGGTTAAAGTTTTAGTGTTATACAAAATATGAAATAATTTTTGGCGCCAAATTTGGCGATATTTCGGCGAAACTCGTCAATGTCGACGAAATTTGGCGAGATTTTAAGCATGAACCAAACAATGACAGATTATCGCCAAATTTGGCGATATTTCGCCAAAACTCGCCAAGAACGATGACAAATGGCGATACTTTGGGCATGGACCAAATGACTGACTATCGCCAAATTTGGCAATATTTCGCCAAAACTCGCCAAGGTCGAGGACAGACGGCGAGTTTTTGGGCATGTACCAAACAATGACTGTCTACAGTTGTATTATATTGAAGATGTCCATAGACATTAAAGTACTAAAATTCTTTTCGGTGGTCCTGTATATAAACTCTCCAGTAGATTGGAACCAAAAATCGAGATACACAACTAGATGTTACAACATTCTTATATATGAAATTTCATAATAGTTTTTGAGATTTGAGAGTTAAATATGCACACACGTACACCAAAAGTCGCCAAGCTTGGCGACTTTTGGCATAGTTCTTGAGGGAGGCACGTGACCGTGGTCGGACCATTACCTAACTTATGTGGTAGGACGGTATTGTGCTTGAAATGGATGAATGCCCCTAAAATTGTCATTGACCGTAATGTATTGGAAATCTTTTGAGTGTTCCTGTAGCAGAACTACAAATGATAAAGACACTTTTTTTAATGGAGAAATTCATTTTCTAACTCTTTACAGCATACATCACTTCTGAGTCGTTTGAAATAGCCCAATACCTCTAAAAAACGCTTTGATGAATTTCGGCCAATAGAGCGTAATGTATTTCGAATCTTTTGGGCGGTTCTGTACATAAACTATCCAGTCGAATGGAATCGAAAGGGGAGGTGCACAACTAGATGCAGAGGCGCCGACTTTACAAAATTTCTGTGGGTGCCCTAAAAGTCCGTGGAGGGGGGGGGGGTAATAAAATGTTGAAAGTCGCACAAGGTTTGTAATTTTTGATAAAGGATCGCTAAGTTTGGTGCCAAAACGCGACAATTTATTTTAAAGGGGGAGTAAAGTTGGAATGTACTTGGCTAAGATTGTAAAATTGTTTTAGTAGGTGATTTTAAGATAGATTTTGATTCCGAAGATGGGTTTTTTATGGAACAAGGAAAAAAATACGGCACACTCATGAATAACGATACACTTTCCAACTTTATGGAATCTTTTCCAACTACCCTTCAATCTTTTCCTATTATTATTTGCTTCCTTGCTCGTAACTACTCAATCATTTGACTTTTCGTGCACATTTTTACCAGTGGGAAATGGGTAATACAAATAATCATTTTAGCTCCACATAAAATATCCAATATCTGAGGGTATAGATCGAAGAAACGATATCTGCCTCACGATTTTGGTACACAAATTAAAATAAACTAACTGCACCAAGGATTCGAAAAAATTCAGGATGATTTTTTACAAGCTGCACTACACACTGCAATAAATTCGAAAACTTTCATGAAACTTTCAGAATAAAATCTTAAACGTGGAACTGCTCAGCAAAATATTTCTAAGAGTGGCCATTCTGCAAAATTTTTTGTTTATTCCGGTGTCTAGTACAGCTTGTGAACATACATCCTAAAAATTGTGAAGTGCTTCAGATAATTAGTTTTCTTTTTTGTATTTATACACCAAAATGCATGTTTTTTTCCCACCGCTGAAGGCGACATTCAAAGTTTAATTTAACCCATTAAGGACGGAGATTTTACCCTCCCTCCCCCTCAATTTTACCCCTGAACTGAATTAATTTCATTGGGGTTACTTGAGTGAGAATGTCCTTTTCTATTTTTTCAGATGTCAGATGTGAGAGTTAGTAAATATGGCCAGGTGACCATATGGTCACGCTAGTCCTTTATGTGGCCATACTATAAACCATTGTTTGCTGTTACCATACGGTAACCCTAGTACTTAATGGGTTAAGTGAATAGTGTGAATTTTGGCATCCGATTATTTGTACTACGGTGAAGCAACGCTGGGCATAGAATGAAAGTTTCCACCGTTGTGTCTTAGTAACGATAACAGCAAACCAATTAAAATCAACATTATTTATAAAGTAATGAAGTATTTCTGATGAAATGCCCTTCTTTTAGAAAAATCTGCTTGTGCTGGAGTCACCTTAAATTTGTTTGCCTTACGCAAAGTCTCTGTCAAAATTCGAGGATTCCTGGGTGCACACTCCCTTTGCCCTTGTAATAAATCAGACCTGAAAGAGGTGTATCAAACTATTTCACTATTTCACTTTTATTTTTTTTTTAAACTTTTAGCGATGGAATTTTGATTGGTTTTAACTAATCATTATAAATTTCAAAGCAAAAGAAAAGTGTATTACTACGTTTATTGGAAAAAAAAAAACATGCAAGAATAATATCACAATCTGTCACATTTCTTGTCATGTAAATGGAAATTTTGTATAAAAAGTGATTCAGTTTTCGAATGTAGCAATTCACGATCAATTTTATACTTATTTAATCTATCTCATCCCTGTCTGAAATCCTCAGAGTTTTCAAAAGATGTTATTCATAGTATTGTTTCTCAGCTCATTCATTTCCTGTTTTTTTTTTTTTTTTTTTACGTTTTTGTACCCCTATAAACAGCTGCAGCTAAGCCTTGCCTATTTTCTTTTTTTTTTCCAACAAATTAAAAAAATTACAAAAATTATACCTTTAAAATAAAACTAGATAGTTTCCTCAGAATAAATTAATGCAACGTTTTCTATGTTGAAATGTGTGTAGGACCACATAAAATAGATTGGTAACTATTTAATACAAACAGAAAAATAAAGCAGAACAAAAAAAGTTGTTAATCTTAGAGTTAATAATTATTCAAAAAATATTTTGAATTGTTAGCCATATAACCTCCAGGCATAATTTTGAGCATCCTCCTGAAGTAGAGATATTTTACCCTCTACCATTAAGTGGTCAAATTCGCAAAATTAGGAGAGACATTTCAGTAATGTATGTTCATGCGCCCATGATTTCAGTATAATTTTAAAAAAACAGCATTGGGCTAGATCAAAGCAAAAAGTACCTAATTCCGCTTTGTCAAACAAGAACAAAAATTGAACAAAATATTCGCAGAAAATGAAACGGAAGGCATCTCGAAATGTTAGTGTGGACCACAGTCTGTTCCATCCTTTTCAATAAATAACTGAGCACTAAAATCATTCAAAAATGAGAAAAGGAAATTGAGACTTTAGAAGAAAGTGACACAAACCTTTATACCTTAGTAGCCTCGCCTCGGTCTCATTCAATTAACACCAAAGCGCCGACACTTTTTGATGAATGGGCATCTGTTTTTGTTTCAGAGACATACAAAGTGTTATATATTAGGTGCTTGTAAACAGACAGACCTTGATGTTCTCTATTTACAATAAAAACAATTAAACATACTCACTTGGGAATCCTGCAGTAATATTATTAGAACTATCTCAAAACATTTCCATAATGGGAATGAGTCTTTCACGTAACTCCTGTGTTATCTTTCCCGCGTGAACTTTCTTCTGATTGTAGCCAGCGGCTTGTCTCAAATTCTCCGTTTTTCGGTACTCTTGGGCTAACACAGTCTCATTGTATTCATACATTTTCCCATGGAGGACGAGGATTCTGGGATGAGGTCTGTGGATCAGAACAAAGAATTGTATTATATCTATGGATCAGAAAGGGGGGGGCGGGCACTTAGGACTTCGGCTGCAATGGGCAAAGGCATTGCCTGTGGGTCTGCGGGGAGTCGCTCATCACATTGTGAAAAAGCTTTGAATTTTAGAAAGACATTGTTCCCATGGGCGCCAGCTAGGAAGGCAAGTGGCAGTGGGGGATTGAGATTTGAGCCCGCCTACTCATCGGTATAGTAAGCATTTTTACAGCATACTGAACTTCTAAGTATTATTTTCGTGCTAAAATGTCTGAAAGTTAAGATGACCCCCCCCCCATACACCTCTAAAGTAGTACTCATATGAGAAACTATTATAATTATTATTTTAAGTAGACAAAAATATTACCTGTTTGGATTCCTTTTTCTTTTTTTCTTTCATGCACTTTTTAAAATTTTAGAGTATGTGCTAAGTTACTACTTATTGGAATTTTATTATAATTACTCCAGTTCAGAGGCACATAAGGGTGTATGCCGAAGAAACAAAATCTGCATAACGGTCTTAGTACACAAATTAAAGTAAACTACGCACCAAGGATTCGAAAAAATTTAGGATGTTTCTTTATAAGCTGCACTACATACTGAAATAAAGAATAACACGTTCTTTAGAGTTTTCGATTTTAAAGAATTTTTTCTAAGAGTTTCGAAAATGATACAGGTTTATTGTTTACTTCAGTGTATAGTGCAGTTTCTAAAACATACATCCTAAAACTTTGAAATACTTGACATAATTAATTTTTTTGTATTTGTGTGCCAAAATTTCATGTTTTTTTTTTTTTTTTTTTTTTCCCCGAACTACAGCCATAATATGAAAGTAGCTGTCATTCAGTTGCCTTTAAACAGGGTTTAATTTCTATCCAAAAAAGTGCGAGAGCCCTATTTTTTTTGTATTGCAATTAACAAAAATTCACTTATTAATTACATAATTTAAGGTATTAAGTGAATTTTTGTTACCTCTGTATTAGTTTGCGATGTAATAAAATTAATATCAACAGAAACAATTACGATGATAATTAAAATTTTAAATTTAGTGTAAAATTTCACCGAAGTAAGTTCATAAGAAGTAGTGGAGCTGAGCTCCCATGCAAATTAAGCACTTCCTTTAAATACATGCAAGTATTTAGTACCCACGAAAACTTTTCTGTGGGTGCTTGAGATCTGACGTACTACATAAAAAAAACAACCGTCCCTCACTAAAATTTTATTTTCGAACTATGCAGTTGCAAAGCACTCGTCGTCATCAATGGCGTGACTATACCGTTAGGGCCCGTAATGAATTCACTGGATAGGGTCCTTCCTCATTGTACAGAATTTCAACCAGCATGTTGCAGTTCACTTTTTCTAGCTTTCTATTTGGGAAAGGCTCCCCTTCCGGCCGGGGGACCGTGGCTTTTGCCCGTTCTACCGCCCTATATTTACGCCAGTGATTGTCTCATCGAAGTTCCTCATGCGCATCTGAATTATAAAGGACATGGTGCACATATAGGGAAGTAGGTGGGGGCTCGGGTCCCTCTCTCTAGCCGTCGGTATAGTGAACATTTTTATATTAGCTAACCTTTTTTTCACTATTTCAGTACTAAAATGTTTGAAAGCGCGATTGCCGATGACCTTACAAATGCAATAAATAACAACTCCCTCCACGTCTTAAAGTACTCGTATGGACGTCCATGACGAAGCACTCACATACATTTGGCCTCATTAAAGATTTTCTTTTAAACTTTTAAAATATCACACAACTAATAAGCAAATAAAGCATTTTAGTACTGAAATAATGCAAAAAGTTAAGTATGCTTTACAAATATTCATATTACGTAATGGCATAATTGGGGCGGGGGGGGGACCCTCCTTGAGTGTACATCACTGTGTTGGGGGTTATCAGACGATTGCTGGTGCTCAGCATCCAACGTAATTTTTTTACAAGCCCGAAGCACCCACATAAACGTCTTTTCCTAGCTATTTCTGCGAACTTCAAAGTATGACTTGGCACTAAAATTTCTGTGGGTGCGGAGCACCCACAGAATTTTTTCAGTGGGTGCTTGAGCCCCGGAGCACCCACGTAGTCGGCGCCACTGACTAGATGTTACAGCAATCCTAAATATAAAGTTTCAACATTCTACGCCTAATAGTTTTTGAGATATGCGAGTTTAATGAGTTTCGGCCCATTGAGCGTAATGTATTTCGAATGTTTTGGGCAGTCCTGTAGATAAACTATCCAGTCGAATGGAACCAAAAGGAGAGGTGCACAACTAGATGTTACAACTATCCAAAATATGAAGTTTCGACATTCAACGCCTAATAGCTTTTGAGTTAGGCGAGTTTAATGAATTTCGGCCCATAGAGCGTAATGTATTTCGAATCTTTTGGGCGGTCCTGTACATAAACTATCCATTCGATTGCCACCAAAAGGGGAGGTGCACAACTAGATCATAGAACAATCCTAAATATCAAATCTCAACATTCTACGACCAATAGTTTTTGAGATATGCGAGTTACATACATACGTACGTACGTACAGACGGCATGTAAAAACTGGCCACAGCAGACTCGCCGCTGGTCAAAATGAGTTGCAGACGCGTTAATATGATCGTGCATGCTAGCCTACGATAGGATGCATCGAAAAAAATTTTAAAATTAAATTTAGGGGTAGTCAAAATCGGTTTTTTTGTCGAAATTTGGCCCCCAAAATTTTTCGGGATCACATTACTTCCTTATACTACGTACAAGGAAGTAAAAATTTTAGCTTTTCTGTTTATTTCAAATTTAATGCGCTTATTTTAACTTTATCAGGTCTTACTATATGTATGTATAATCTATTTTTAAATGAATTAGGAAAGATTCTTTATGATTTAGAATATTCGTTAATAGTTAAAGAAAATTAGTTAAATATTTATTAAACGAAAGATTGCCCAGTTAGTCCTCACGCCCACTCACTAAATGGAAGCTGTTGGCGTTTTAGTTAAGAAACTATTGTCTTACATGCTCAGATTGCAGGCTTAGAGTTATACGGGACCATGTATGGAGCTCGAGCCTCTCCAATAATTTACCCAAATATAAGCAAAAATAGGCATCACTTAACTAATTTTCGGTTCTAGCATACAAGAAAGCCAATGAAAAATGTGTGTTTTCTATTTATTTGGCGCTTGTTTTTTCCAGACTCTGTGGGGTAAAGAAGACAATTTTTGGTCGAAACGTACGTATCTACTTACCTATAACTTCTGATGTGTGTTTTTTACAAAGTTTTTTATTTACCCCCATGACTATATTCGGTTAAAAAAACAAAAGGAATGACTGTACAGGGGCCCCAAAAAAGTACTAGGCTTGGGACCTCGCAATTTTTTAGTCAAGCTCTGCCTGTATTTACTCTAAGTTTGGATAAAACCACGGAAAACTCCGAACGGTTAGGTCGGCGGACGTGACTTCGGCTTGAATCAGGCACCTTCCATCTCCCAGTTGAGAGCGCTATGCGCTCAGTCACTGGTGGGGTTGTCTAGAAATAGTAATTAAATTGTCTCTATACGCAAAAGAAAGCTTTGAACATCCTTTTGTTTCGCTTTACTAATATAACTTATGATACATTATGTTTCAACTAAATAAAAAAAAAATTGTGAATTTAGAGTTACTGTCTATTCATTTCATTTCATTTTTTCACAGAAATATAGGCGCGCTATTCCTTTTTATTAGCACTCGGGTGCTATTTCTTTCAAGCACGGCGTGGTCACTTTCGTGTGGCAAGTAGTCACTTTTTAAGTTTTTATAAATGCTAGGGGCCAAGGCCCCTAGACTCGCTACGCTCGCTTTTCGTATGAATCATTCGGCCCCTGATAAGGCGTATTCGTAAAAAAGACATAATTTCAACAGAAAAAACCCAAAGATTGGATCAGATAAAATGTTACTGAGCTACATGTTGCTTGGTTCTTGCATGTTCATTGGTGCATAAAAATTTAAATTTCACACTACAGTAAACCACTCCCCCATATCACGGTAGATATTTTGTTATAGGAATCCGTGTTCTACGGGTCCTGAGCTATACTCCACCTGGAGTGCGGACTCCGCGTATAATCTGTGGAAAATTTATTTGCACTCCTCAGAAACACAATGCTATTTAATGTTGCCTTCAAAAGTTATATTAATTAGGAGTTAAAGCGTAATAAAATCAGAACATCTGTTTCAGCTGTATTTTTAATTATGTAAAACCTTTGGACACCTTGCGTATTTGCCACCCATGGCGATTTTTCATTATTTGGCGACTTGCGTATATGTATAGTTAATAATTAGCTGTAAGAAAACAGTACTTCACATGTTTTCTTTGATAAAAACTACGGAACAGCTAGAATAGCTTGCTACCAATGGCGACTTTTCATTATTTGGCGATTTACACATGCTCACAACCTATAATTACTGCTCATGCAAGGTTCCCGGAAAACCGTTATCCATATTTTCATTTACATAATCCTTTGCAGATTGGCGTATTTAGCACCACGAATTATATCATCTCGCCGCGCTGGCAAATAGGCATAGTTAACGCCACCAAATATGTCTACTGGTAGCAAATACTCCAGCTGGACCGAACCGCCTTTAAAATAATCTGCACTTTAATTATTTTTCATTTTCAAGATACTGGGTTCCAGCATTCTGGAACTCGAAGCTTAGATTCACCCTGCTTGGAAAGATACTATTTTGCCAGATCATTCCCAATGCCAAGATGGTGCTTTTAAAATCAATTACAATCAGTTATTCTGTTTTGGAAAAACGAATAGTCGCTAATTCTAAACTCCTGTTGTCTAAGCGAACTTACTATTTGAAAATTGTCAACTATTCAAAGTGTTTTATAGAACAGAGAAGACAAATACGGTACACTCATAGATTATGATACACTTTCCAAATGGTATTTATAAAGGTGAAGTATAGTTTGACTATGCCTGGCGAAAATTTGTAAAGAGTTTTGGTAGGACATTTTAATATAGATTTCTATTCCAAAGAAGTTTTTATGGAACAAATAAGGAAAACACGGTACACTCATGCCCATTCCAAACAGTATTTAAAATATGTCTACGCGATATAGTTGGAATATGCCTATAATTCGAATATGCCTGGCGAAGGTTGTAAAACAGTTTCAGTAGGCGATTTTAAGATAGATTTCGATTCCAATGATGTGCTTTATGGTTCATGAAAGAGTGGATTCCTATTTTAACGCCCCGATTCTCGCCAACCTAAAAAATCTCCGCACTTTGGCGAGCTTTGCAGTCATGGGTCTCTAGGAGTTATGCACAAGTTTCAATGCTCCCAAAAAAACTAGATGAAAACTAAAGTGAACAAAATAGCGTAGAGCTGAAGCAAACCGCATGTATTCGGTACTAAGATACGGATAATCACTCAGACTCGAAGTAACGAATTGTTACTTTTAGGTTGATATCGTTACTCGTTACTCGATCCGAAGCTGTTTCGGATCGAGCAGCTTCGAACTTCGAATACAGACTTCCAGGCGAGGCGAACTAGGGGGGTAACGGGTTCCAGTAATCGAGTACTAATATCTTCTGTTTGTTACTGGATATCGGATCGCGGTTTCAAGGGGGAAAATGACTTTCGAGTGTGCATTTCGGATCGACCAGGTTCGAACTTCGAATACAAGACTGCCGGAGGGAGAAAATGAATTTCGGTATTTGAGTAATAGTATGTTCCGTTCCGTTACTAGATACCGGAAGTATTATGGATTCTCGCTGTTTGAAGGGAAAAATCAGTTTCGGTATTTGAGGAGTAGTATGTTCTGGTTGCAATTCGTTTGTGCCGAGCCGAATGGTATCGTTTTGATAAGGTTTGGAAGAATCCGTATGTTTCGTTACAGTTATGGAGATGGATATACTATCTGCTGCTCTATTGATATGGGTCGTACAATGGGGGGATAGGATCCGGTGTATAGTGCGTTCTTATGCGCAGTTGAACTTTTTTTTGCAGGGGGGGAAGGGGGTGTTCTTATAATTGTAGAGGAGCAATACATATAAGAGAAGCATGTTAGTAAGGGGTGCTAATTTCGGGCTTACTAACATTTTAGTACTAAATAGTGGTGCAATCAGAATTCTTTCTTTCAGGGTGGTTCCGAAGCAGGATTGCGAACTTAACTTTTTCTTTTTTTTAGCTAGAATCGAAATATGAGTAATAAATAACAAATTATTTAAATACACCTTTAAAAAAATATTTTTTTATAAAGTAAACGAATTCACACATTTTTATTATTTAAAATATTATTTGGAACTAAAAAAAATATTTAGCATGGAAACCTAAACACATTTTTTAAGTAATTGTTTAAAAAATATATAAAAAAATTGGGAGCTACCCGGGATTTCTATGCCCACTCCTGCGTAAGCCACTGGTATTAAAATAATTCAATAAAGTTCAGTATGTTTCTAAAATGTCGGCGTTTAGGGGGCCATCTGCCCTATTTTATGGTACATTTTATTCCATGAACTCATGGAATACGCATAGTCCGGTGCAACCATTCTTTCTGTATGAAAGGAGTGATAATTTTTGTTTAAAGAATGCTCTCATATATGCACCCACAGAAGGGGCTAACCCCTTTCATCCCAAAAGTGCAGAAATAGAACTGGAAATATCTTAAAAATAGATAATTCTCACTGAATTAAACAATTTTAATTTAAAATATGGTAATTTTTAATTTACTTCGAAAAATCGTCCAGCAAAAGAAGTTTTTGATATGAAATATGAACTCACAAATAATAAAGATATTATGCTTGTAGAGACGCAAAGTAGTTGATATCATACTGAGATCCCCTGCCCTGTGAATTTAATATATATGGCCCAATCCCTGGATCTCAGTATTCGAGAACCCGCTCCCAGAAAAAAACACGAGTCACAAGCTTTCCTTTACACTTTTTATGATAAGAGTGAACAGGTTAAACCAGCGTTCAGAATTTAAAAAAGGGGGGGTTGAGAAAAAAAAGAATGGCATATGTCTTTGGAAGATTTCTATGTGTACTCAGTAATTCGGATAATTTAGCATTGTATAAAACCATAAATGTGTATAAAAACAATCTGTAAATCAGAGAAAATAAGCTGTAAATACAACTTTGTACAACTTCGCTAAAAAAAATTCTTTTGGGTTAGGTTTTGTTATGGGTTTATGTATGGGCGGCATATACCCATAACAACACTGTCCCGGATGTGTTGTTATGGGGCACATATAACACCCTATTACCCATTCTATTAGTAGTAACGAAAGTAACGAGTAACGAATACTTAGTAACGAATAGCGAACATCTAAGTAACAAATACATACGGATACTCATTTTGTCGTTACTTTTACAGCACTAAAATAGCGATAAACGCACCAGTTAAGGAATTTGATTGTTGTTGTATATGATTATGGCAACGCTACACTAGGGCGATTTGCCAAGGGGGGTGTGCCTTGGTAGGAGGACTTTCTAAGGGGTTCTAACGCGTATTTACGTAACATCTGGAAAAAACCTACCAAAACTCCAGACCGTTAGATCGACAGCCGCGCGATGGGACCCGAACTCGGGACCTTCACATTTCGGCCATCTACCTTTTTCAGTGGCATAACCACTGTGCCATGGTGAGGCTAAGGAATTTGAAGACACTTAATTATTAAAACTAAATTAATTGGCAACCCAAAATAAATAAAAATGAAACGGAATGCTGTACTTACAGGTTGTTCCAAATCGCTATTTTAATTCTAAATTACGATTGCCACATAAACGCACAAAATCTTCATGATTACTGCATATGTTTAATGATCGCCACCTTGGCGAGAGTCGGGGTGTTAAAGTAGGAATCAACCACGGAGATATATTGTTTGTTAACATTATTATTGTTTGTTAACAAAATTTAAAATTTCGGGGGGAGGGACCGGACTCCCTGCCCCCCCCCCCCTGGGTGCGGCCTTGGTAAGAATTGCTGAACAGTTACATTGTTGAATCTGTTAAAGCTATGCGAAGTTTATTTTTGTATTGCTTAATATATAACACTTTATCAGTAATAATTGTAATCCGATCGTAGTTATTTGAAAAATGAAAACATTTAAAATTCTGAAAAACTTTTTTGTTGTAAGTTCATCTAAAAGTCCAGCGTTCTGACCTGCCTCGTGGCTGTCGATCTAATGGAATCGACTGGTGGTTTTCTCTAGATGTAACCTGAATACATGTTAGAAACACTTAAAAAGTCTTCCCCAAACGATCCCCTCTTTTGGCAGATAGCCCTCGTGTGGCATCGGACGTAGTGGTTGTTGACGGTGCCATTAGACCACCCGCTATTGGACCAGTTCTATAGTGTACATCTAATGTTTTAACTAATAATGTACTAATGATGCATTTAAAAGTTTCTGCATATTTAAAGCTAAAAGAAAGCACATTTCGTCCGAAACAACATCAATTGTTGAAATTTTCATTTAATTTTTTTTTTAATTTTAAAATCGGTTTAAATTTTTGCCTTTATCTTGTTAGAAACGTTTCAGCGTTGTTTATGATTAAAAACAAATGTGTTATAGTTTTTCTCAGAATCACACTTTTAATATTTTGTCTTTTGCACAAAACATTGTAAACAGAAAAACAAAGCAAGGGTACGAATAGCGTGTGAGCTAATGGCACTGTCGGTCTGGATATCAACGGCCGTGTAGCATTGATACAAACAAAATCAAATCAGCACAAAATTAAATCAGAAGAGGTTTCGCCTGATCATTGCAAGTTTAAAAATTTGTTGATGTGTAAATAATCACTGTATTGCAGAAAGATTATCAAATTAAAAATCACATTATAATCTTACACCCTTTCTTTCTTAAAACCTTCTTAGTTTGTGTGAAGTGTGATAAGTAAGTATAAAATAAGGAAGCTCTTATTTTTTTCAAAATCTGTCATAAATATTGCACAATAGTCTGGTACACTCTCTGGTCACAATCCTTGCCCATCCCCCATAGTTATTCTGACACTGTTTGTTTGTGAATTAAGGCCGTTTGACTGCACTAGGGTCCTAGGCCTACAGGGAGAATGGTCCGTGGGGGACTTTCTAGGGGATCCTAGTCCAGAGGCGGATCTACGGGGGGGGGACTGAATTTACACTAGATAGAATAGAGCTTTGAGGCTTAGTTAAAAACTGCGTGTCTAAAATCGGTTATTTTGAAATTTAAATTTGCTTTTTTGGTTTACTACTTTGATTTTTAGACTTGACCTCAATCAATGGTTTTTAACCCTTTCGTTTCCAGGCTACAGATATTTCCAAAACCTGAGTCCAAAGGAATCGCCCGAAATTTCGTCTCCCACTTGAAACATTTCGGTTTCTTTTAAGGATGATCAGTAACCAAGCTGTTCTCGCCTTTACCATGTATACGTGAATAGCGAAGAATAGCTCACTGTTGGAACGGGTTATGGCAAGTGCAAGGAACAGTGTTTGAGCGATGATGTCCATTCACCGCCTGTAAAGTCGTAAAAAGGGGAACTAACAATACATATAATTCCCTGTTAAACGTAAACAGTCTTTGCGCGCGCCTTGTGCCGTGCGCGTCTGGGATTCTCTACTGATGTGTACCTGATGTGGGATGCCTTATGATAGATGTACATAGTGCGGGGATGGGGGAGTGTAACAGAGACATCTAGTGACTAGGAATCCCAAGTGGCTATCTCCTGTACCAAGTGGCGGTTCATGGGTCATTTAAATGGAAGTTCACAAAACAAATTTCGAAAATTAAATAGGCAGATACGACGCACCTTACAAATTAAAATAGATTTGCATTTCCAGCAGTTAAAGGAAAACAATGCACGTAACTAAAAGAAAACAAGTCATATTTTGTCTTACATTTCGTCACCAAGATAAATTTTAGCAAAGGTACAGTCTTGATTCATTTGATTTCAATTATTTTTCAAAGGATAATATTGAAAAATGGCACTGCTTTAGCTCTGGAATACTTATTTTACTTCCATCTTAATAATTTACACTAGTTTGTAAGAAATATTCTAGTGAAAAATGATAAAAAAAAAGAAAATAATAAGAAAATGCACCAACAAAATCATAACTAACCGAACATAAGAAACCAAGGTAGAATCCCGAAGAGATAACCAAAAAAAAAAAAAAATATCCGTGTGCACAATCAAAATGTTCGAACGGAATGATATCAGCAGCGCCTTACTTCTGCCCGGCACTGTTCGCTTCTGTTCTCGGAGACCGGTTCAGTCTTGATTCATTTTATTTCAATTTTTTTCAAAGGATAATATTGAAAATTGTCATTGCTTTAGCTCCGAAACACGTCTTTTACTCCCATTATAATTATTGACAGTAGTTTGTACAAAAATAATGTAGTGAAAAATGAGAGAAATAAAGAAAATAATAAGAAAATGAAATAAAAATTAATTAACTAACCCAACGTTACAAACCAAGGGAAAACCCGGAAGAGATACCGCAAAAAATGGCCCTGTGTGCACGGTTAAAATGTGTGAACGGAGTGATATCAGCAGCGCCGCACTTCCTCTCAGCTGTCTGCGCTTCTGTGACTAGAGAGCGGTTCAAAGGGAAAATTTTCCGTTCGCACGTGAGATTGATTAAAGACTGTGCTGTAGTAACCTTCACTACAGTAAGTTTGCTATAATAAGCGTATTTAATAATAGCGGGGGGGGGGCAGTAAAACTCACGTTTTAAATTCACAAAAATCTAGAAGTGTACTTAATATTTTTTAAATTTAATTTGTTAATGTGTTTATTCTTTAGTTTTTCCTTTGGGGGTTGACTTGCTCATGTGTTTAAATGGAGGAGCTGCCACTGTACCATTGTGAAAGGTTCTTCTGTTCCGCTGTTTGGATTTTCAGGGGTATTATGAAAGAATACTATTACTATGGCTAATTTTCCTAATCTGGTTTTCGGACATTTCCTGTTTATACAAAAGTACACCCGTTTTGAATGTTTAGAAATGGTGGAAGAATTTCTTGGAAGTACTGCAGTCCTTTCTAAGCAGGCTTCAAAATTTTAACTCATTGAAATTGTTTTCGCCGTCTGGTCGTTCTTTTCGGGTGAAGCGCTAGTGTGATTCATTTGTTCTCTATTTAGCTCCGTTCGTGTGTAGAATTTAATTTAAATGCAAGTATTATGGCCTCAAGAAAGCGGTCATTGAGTCGTAATATAGGTGATTATTTTATGAAAATTCCGAAAAATGATAATTTGTCTAGTGAGAGTGAAAGCACAAATCATCAGTAAAAAATCATAAATGCACAGCCCCAGAACAAGCTATTTCAAGAGGAACAGCACTCACAAAATATACTTGTATCACTATCAGGCAGTTTGTAAAGAGGTGCATAATTAGAAGGAATACAATAATATCATAATGGAAAAAAGAGGTATGATTTAAATTAATTTTTTCAGACATTGTTTTTCCTATGAAGTGTAAGTCCTATCAGGCTCGAGCATTTTATTTTATCGGAAATTCGCACACCTTTCTCGAAATTCGATTACGTAATACTCTATGTAGGCAGAAAAATAAAATATACATGCGACATGTTAAAAATCGTGCCAAATGTTGTCAAGCTTGGATACAGGGCCTCCTAGAGAATTTTATAAGGCGGGAAGAAAATCTTCCCGGCCCCTGTCGTAAAGCACAAACTTTCAAAAAAACAGGAGGGAACGAAGGAATTTTTTTTTGTAAAACTGCTGTTTTTAATGATTTTTATATAAAATGCTAAAAAGAAAGAGAGTGGGAGGGAAGTTTTTCTGATATGTAGTGGTACTTTTAATTTATGTTCAAAGGTTGGTAAAAAAAATACTAATATTTGAAAGGCAGAATTAACATTTATGCCATCTAAATCAATCTAGAATTATGTATTCAAAATTTAGTCTATTTCAAAAAAAAGATTTTAATTACAGATCTATAAATGAAATTCGTAACACATTCTGAAAAATTCACGGACGCACTTTAGCTGAACACGGACCCACTCTAACTCGCACATACCCAGGGGCGGCACCCCGCCTGTCCCCCCTCTCGTAGTGCCTATGCATAACTGTACCCAAATTATTGAATACCCAGTAAGTTAGCCCTCCCCCTTTACCCAATCCTAGATTCGCCACTGTCCTAGCCCGTTTTTATGCGAGGTTTCGGAGAAAACCACGGATAACTCCTAATGTCTAGGTCGACAGGTGAGACCTCGGTTATTCTGACATTGGCATTAAGTCAGTTGTGCATGCAATTTCACTTTCTAATATTTTGTCTCAATATAGTCTCAATTATAATGTTGTGTGTAATCTCAGATAACGACCTAAAAATGTTTTGGTTTATGGTAGAACAGTGTACGCATGTTTTTGACTAAGTGTTTTACTTTATTTTGGTCTAACACCATATTTTTTTTTCTTTGTGTGTGTGTGTGTTCTAATACAGGGCCATACCCAGAAAAAAAAATTGGGGAGGGTCAAAATTTTCGGAGGTGGTCCCAATTTTTCACAAAAGAGGCCCCATCATTATTATTTTGTTAACAAAATTCAAAATTTCGGGGGGGGGACCAGGGGGGTTTCGGTCCCACCTGTTTACGGCACTGTTCTAACATATAAAATATTTATTTTGTGCCGGATTTGCACGAATATCTTCCTACACCTTGCCCCCTCCCACCGAAAACAGTCCTGCGTACGGTACTGTGTTGCTTCATGTCCCTGGTGCTACAAGTTTTGAATTTTTGCGGACTGAGCAATGTTGTTTATGATACCTCCAAAGAAGCCGCTTATCATCGCCATTTACTGGGATCTGATGAAGAATGGGAACGTTGTTTGGAAGATGCATCCACTTATCAAATGCCAAAGCAAATGCGAAACACTTTTTCATTCATCCTCTGCTACTGCAGCCCCACGAATGTTCCAAGCCTGTGGCATAAATTAAAAGCATTTTATAGCACCTTATCGGACGAGTCTATAACTGAGCAAGATTACGAACATGTTAAGAAAGTGTGGAGCACATTTAATATTCAAAACATACCACGATTTGTATGTGAAAAGCGATGTTTTACAATTAGCTGATATTTTTCAAAATTTTAGAAAATTATGAATATCCTATTGCAAGTTGAATTGTTTACACATGATGACTGCTCCTGGACTTGCATGGGAAGCCTGTTTAAAGATGATTGACCAACCTATAGAAGCATTTACGGATATCAATATGCATCTGTTTATAGAGCGTGGCATTAGAGGCGGCATCTCAGTTATTACAAAGCGCTGGGCTCAAGGAAATAATAAATATCTCCCAAATTATATCGTAACTGAGCCTATCAAGTCCATAGCCAATTGGGACGCCAATAACCTTTACGGGTGGGCTATGTCGCAGTATTTACCATACGATAATTTTCAATGGATTACACCCGATGTTACATCTCAGTGAATACTTTCCATATCTGAAAACAGTACGATGGGCTATATTTTTGAAGTAGATTTAAAATATCCTGAAGAGCTCCACGATTTGCATAACGACTCCTCACTAGCACCAGAAAAAATGAATATCCAATATGAAAACCATTCACCATTCTCTAAAAATATATAACAAGAAAATCGATATACTAAATGCCGTAAATTACTACCCAATCTTAAAGATAAAGTATGTTACGTATTATAAAAATCTGCAATTTTATTTAAAGAAAGGTCTTAAAATTACTAAGATTCACAAGATTTTATCTTCTCAAAAGCCCTGGTTAAAACCTTACATTGATTTCAATACCGAACATCGCAAAAACGCTAAATCTCTCTTTGAAAAGGACTTTTTTTAATTAATAAATAACGCCGTATACGGTAAAACGATGGAGAGTATCCGTTATCGTGTAGATATCCAACTGATAACATGCACAAGAAAAGGTAGAAAATCAAACGCATCACCTACCTTTTAAAAGGTTTCAAATTTTCGATAATGCTCTTACGGGAGTGCAAAGATTAAAAACAACCCTTACACTCAACCAGTGTTGGGCGTTAATCAATTAATTTTTTAATCGACGCGTTAGTTGATTAAAAAAGTAATTGCGATTAAATCAATTACAATTAAATTAACTGCAATTAAACTTTTAGTTGCAGGTTGCAATTAAATTATTTGGATTAATGTATGTTAATCATCATTCGCAATTAAAATAATTGCAATTAACTTTTTAATTATTCTATGAAACAATTAAAACTAACAATTAACTTACTTATATATAGTTTGTATACGCTACAGCAAATTTTCAAAATTAAAGAAAAAAAAGCTTGCTTTTATATAGGTCATTGAACATAAAAAATTCTATCAAAGTGAACGAATTGATTACATACACGAGTATTTCACGTGTATTGCGCCAGTAGCAGAAGCCCTAAACATTATGCCAAGTGAGACTAACGCATACTACGGAATAGTTCTGCCCTGCCTTCTGGCGCTAATTTAAAAATACTGAAAATTGAAAAGAAAACTTTTCTTTTTGCCGTTGATCAAGACATACAGAGAGGGTGTGGAAAAAGGGTTTGAAAAACTGTTTGATGTCAGCACTCCTGAATTGGAAAATGTGATTATTGCCGCATTATCATACCCCAGATTTAAAAATAAATAGTCAGCTTGTTTAGAGCCTGCAGATCGTACAAAAATTCTAAGTTTTCAAAACCAGTATTTCCAAACAAATGAATCAGGGGCGTAGCCAAGGGGGGGGGGTTAGGGGGGTCATAACCCCCCCATGAGGAATTTTTTGCCATACAAAATGTATATTCTTCACTCCCTTATCACACACATGTATGCATATATGTGAGTTGCAGTAGTCGTAACCCCCCCCCATGAAAAATTTCTGGCTACGCCCCTGAAATGAATGAATATGTAGTAGCAACAGTGGCAATAAAAAAAGTACCCAAGAACGCATTTTTTTTAATTTTGACGCTGACTCCAACTCATTTTCAGCGACAGAAACAAGCCGAAGCTCTCCGATGCACCAACAACTAAAGCAGAACTTTTAATGTCGCATTTACTTGCAGAAGAAAGTCACGATTTGTAACTCCTCATTAGATATCCTGAGATAAAAAAATGTTTTTATAAAATACAACACACCTTTACCATCATCAGCTGCAGTTCAACGCCTTTTTCCTTTTGCTACAATGACAAATCTGCCGAATAGCAACAAATTGTCCGACAGTATGTTCGAAAAGAGAGTCTTATTAAAATGCAATCTATATAAGAAATTAAACCTGTTATTCATTACCTGTCTTATCATGTTTAAATTAAGTTATTGATGATTATTAATATTAGTCTTACTTTTTATTAATATGCGTTTCAACCCAAACTATATTATTAAGCCTGTCCCTGTGTTACCTTTCACGCCTATCATCTGAACCGACTTTGATGAATTTTAGTGCAGTGATTTATGGGACCTCGAGAATGGACATATCCTACTTTTTGGCGCTAAAAATGAAGAGATCCATACCAGTCATATTTTAATTGTTAGTTTTTATTTAAATTCATAAAACAATTGAAAATTAATTAATTGTTAACTGTAGCAAATGACGATTGACAATTAATTAATTGTTAATTACTGCTACTACATTTAACAATTAAAAAACTGTTAATTGCCATTTTTGACAATTACAGTTGATCAATTTTTAATTGTTACAGCCACAATTAACAATTAATCAATTGTTAATCTTTAATTGTCCTTACAATTAAAATTTGCCCAACACTGCACTCAACTAACCTATTTTGTCGGATTTGTCATTCTAGAACTCAGCAAGATTCTAATGTATGATTTTCACTATAATATTATTAAAAAACAGTATGGAGATACAGCACACCTTCTATTTACCGACCCGGACTCATTAACATACGAAATAGAGACGAATGATATTTATAAAGATGTGTGTGTGTGTGTGTGTGGCACAGCATTCAGATATTTTCGATACATCTGATTATGCACCAGATCATCCCTTCTTTAGTATTACAAACAAAAAGAAGATTGCGCGTTTTAAAGATGAGCTAAATTCTGAACCAGCCATAGAATTCATAGGCCTACGACCTAAAATGTATTCATTACTGTCCATTCAAAATAACAGAGTAAATGAAAAGAAGACGGCCAAAGGTGTATCAAGAACAGTAATCAAAAAGAAAATAAAACATAAGATTGTACTCGTAAGGCCTGTTTACAAAGTTTAACATCCAGGCGGGAAGTACAACATCGAATACAAAGCAATAGCCATCATCTACATACTATAAAACAAAACAAAGTAGCACTCTGCGCGTTCGACGATAAACGATATATTTTAGAAGACGGTATCAACATATTAGCACATGGCCACTATAGCATTAAATAATTTAAAATTAAAAAAAAAAATAAGGCGGTAGTAATAACTACCGGGTGTAAGTGGGACCTCATTATTTACACACACACACACACACACACACACACACAGATATATATATATATTCTTTTGCATATTCCTAGTTCAAATCCAAGAAACACCCCCAACATTTTTTCTAAGTCCCCCTATCGAACACTTGTGGAAAAAATCCCCCCCATCAAACGATTGCGAAATAGACTGGCTGCAAGAAGTGGTACAGAAAAGGAGTGAGCGGTCAAGGATGGCTGCGATGTGATGCAGATACGGAGTGAGTGGTTGGGGATGGCTGCGACTGCTGTGGGCTGCGGGGTGATGCAGAACTGCTATTTCTAATCTACTGACAACAGTTTATTATGAAACGATCTTTGAAACTCCACTGAAAAAAATTATAATGATGCGATCGATTCCTAAACTGGGCTCGCAACCGAAATTTAAATTAATTTTGCAGGTGATCAGCCATCAGTTTAGTTTTCATTCACTGCAGTTGATGATTTCAACTCATTTATTTTATCATCGTATGGACAACCTTTGAAAAGTTGCGGGCAGAACTTTGCGTTGTCAGGGAACTCATGGGCCTGACTTCGAGTTGTTAGCGATATCGCTGACTGTATAATTCGGATTTATATGGGAGTTTGAATGTTTTATACAGGTTTTATAAGGGGTTTTGACTTGTGTTCTGCGGGCCGGTCCAAAAGCCATGGCGGGCCCCATGCGGCCCGCGGACTGGAGATTGCCCATATGTAGAAGCAGTAAATTGGGAGGCTGAAATCTGGTTACTAAGATTTTTTCTAATAAATTTTCAATTCTTATTTAGACGTGGATTAGACTGTGCCATTTTGTGCTGTGTACTATTATTAAACTAAAGGATAAAGCCCTTTGTGGAGACAATTAAAACGGGCTAGAGAATGTCTACACTCAGAATATTTAATATATTTACCCACTTAAAATCAAATAACTTCATATTTAATTTTTATTATATATCGAAATCGGAATTGTATAATCTGCCGAAACATATCGTATTCGAAACATTTCGTTTGGTATGAACATCCTCTTCTATATCAATGCTTAATGCATAGAAAACCATCTTATTTTCGAAAAAAAAGTTAAACTGGGTAGTAATTTAGAAAAACTATCTTAAGCGAATTGGAATCGTAATTTTCCTTCAAAGCCTGATAACCATTTCTTCAATATGACGTCAATGTCACTTGTAATACATAATTCTGACACTCAAATGATAAGCTTTTTTATTCTCTTAAATGAAATGGAGCTGCACTATAGTATACGCAATATGAGTATTCATAATGCATTCTTAATTTTTTTTTAGATCAGTGACGAACGGTATTAATTCTGTTGGAATAAAAAAAATGCTCATTTAAAACTAAATTCATATTATCAAATAAAATACTGCAAAAGTTCCCCAAAAGACTAAAACTTGGGAGTTATTACACATATTTATTGCTACACTTAGTTCTTAAAAGATAACTGAAAAAAAAAAAGAGTAGGAACATCTGAAACACTTTGAGATTTTAAATTCGCACTAAAGTGCTATACATTAAAAGCGTACCATAATCCATCCACCTTCCCTTTTTCTTTCCTTATTCCATTAAGTTGGAAAGTGTATCATTATTCATGAGTGCACCGTATTTTTCTCATTTGTTCCATAAAATGCATCTTTGGAATCGAAATCTATCTTAAAATCGCCTACTGAAACTGTTTTACAATCTTCGCCAAGCATATTCCAACTGTACTTCACCATTTTAAATACTTCCGTGTTTACTCGCATAATAGTGTCACCCTTCTTTTGGCCAATTTTTAATAGTGAAAGTCTAGGTGCGACTATTATGCGAGGGCGACTATTACGGGAGTAAACACGGTATTTGAAATGTGCATCATAATCCATGAGTGTGAAATGTTTGTATTTCTTGGGATGATTTCTGCTTTAACGCCCCGACTCTCGCCAAGGTGGCGATAATTAAACATATGCAGTTACCACGACGTTTTCTTTCATTTATGTGGCTACCTTAATTTAGAATTAAAATGCGATTTGAAAAAACATGGAAGTACAGCATTCCATTACTTATTTATTTATTTTGGATTGCCAATTAATGTAGTTTTAATAATTAGGTGCCTTCAAATACCTTAACTGGTGAGTTTATCGCTAATTTGATCACTTTAGTTTTCATCTCGTTCTTTTGGGAGCGTTGAAACTTGTGCATAACTCCTAGAGATGCATGACTGCAAAGCTCGCCAAAGTGCGGAGATTTTTTAGGTTGGCGAGAATCGGGGCGTTAAAATAGGAATCAACTCTTTCTTGTTCCATAAAACACATCTTTGAATTCCAAATCTATCTTAAAATCGCCTACTGAAACTGTTTTACAATCTTCGCCAAGCATATTCCAACCATACTACACCATTTTAATACTGTTTGGAATGGGTATCATGATCCCTCAGTGTGCCGTATTTGTCTTTCTTGTTCCATAAAACACATGTTTGGAATTGAAATCTATATTAAAATTGCCACTAACATTTTATGTGTGTTTTTTACATAAAGTTTTTATTTTACTATTTTAGAATCTTCGCCAGGTATATTCTAACCATATTTTTCTAGTTTCTAGCCAAATTCGGAAGACATCGCCAAGCGTGGTCGGTTTTAAAGTTATTTATTGGCAGCAAACTTGGCGATTAATTATCAAAATTGGCAAACTTTGTGCGACTTTCAAGATTTTAACTCACCCTCCCTCACATTTCTGCTTTATCTGGCAAACACATTTGAAAAGATCTTCATCGAAAGAGTTCATGTTTAGAAAACCTGTCAACAAATCTTGTCTATAAAGTCGCGTAGACAAAAATCTGGGCATGAACGAAATAGCACTCTTAGTGCTAATAAATGAATAAATGACGTTGGCCCACCTACTAGGTGGGCCCCCGTAATAAAGTGGTCAACACCTTCGGGCCATTGTCAGGGACAATAGCTAATCGGCAAATTAACCGCCCGTTAAAAAAAAAAAAAAAAGTATATCTTTCTTGAGCTATACAGAGTAAGTACAGTTCTAATAAAATCAGTGCATTTAGTTCAAACAGGGTAAACCTGTGTTCTCAATATTAAAATTGTTTGGAAATAAAGAAGAAACCGTATCTGATAGAACACATGTGGGCAATCTCCGGCCCGCGGAACATATCGAAACCCCGTATAAAACCCATGTAACAAGGGCGGATTAAAGGGGAGGGCGGAGGGGGCGACCGCCCTTCCCCCCGAGAGAAAAGAAATTAATGTAAAAGATCCTATTTTACTTCCATAAAATGGATGTATATGCCAATCTTCTAACTAACCGCCCCCACCGACAAACTAGCCGCCCACCCCGACAAACTTGCATTAATCCGCCACTGCCATATAAACCACTCAAAATCCCGTATAAATCCCAATTATACGGCCCGCAACTTCGCTAACATCCTGAAGTTTGGCCCGTGACTTCGCTAACCTCCGGAAGTTTGGCACGCTAATTTTCAAAGTTTGCCCATGCATGCATGACAAAGTCCTCCGCCAAAGGCAACCCTCCTTTTCCGTAGGCAGATGGCCCTCTTGTAATTTTGCCCTGACACAAAACGAACTGATAGAGTGGTTGCTATATTCAGAGCCGGTCCTAGGGTGGCGAGAACGGACCGGGTGCCATCTCTATGAAGGCGCCAAAATATCTTACTACACAATATAAAGTATACTAGCTGAAGTACCCGTTTTTCGCACGGGAATGAATGGACTTTTTGATATTACGATTTGTGGTGATTACTATTAATTGTAATAAACAGACATAGCAAAATGGATATCGCGTTACATTGTGTCCAATAATCATGCATACCGAATTTCAAGGCAATTGTTTGTACGGTGCAGAAGGCCATGCGGCGTAGCGCAATCTAGTGGCGAGTTTTAGCAAAACGGATACGGCGAAAATATTCTTCGCATTCAGATATCGATGTATACGAATTTTCATGACGATCGGCTGGACAGTCCTGAAGTTCATGTGTTGACGCGACATCTAATGGCAAGTTATAGGAAAATGGATAGCGCCAAACTCTTCCCCGTGTTCAAATATCTATGTATACCTATTTTCATAGCGATCATTTGCACAGTCAAGAAGTGATACACTGCAGGGCCATCTAGTGGTTAATTAAAGTAATGATTTGCTACAGCGCCGTGGAGTAGCGAGTTATAGGAAAATGGATAACGCCAAAATATTCTCATTGTTCAAATAGCTATGTATACTGATTTTCATAGTGACCGTTTGAATGATCAAGAATTTGGCCTGCTGCAGCGTCATCTAGTGGCGAGTTAAAATAATAATGCATTGCAGTGTCATCTAGTGGTGAGTAACATCAAAAGGAACGCAGTTAGATTATATTCTTCGTGCTCAAATGTGTAAGTATAAAAAATTTTATACCGTTCGGTCGAACGGTATAGAAGTTGATGCGTTGCAGCGCCATTTAGCGGCAAGTTACAGCAAAATGGATAGTGAAAAATATTCTCCGTGTTCTAATATTCGCGTGTACCAAATTTCATCGAAATCGGTTGGACGATATTCGCATAGCAAACGGCTAAATGGAATAGAATTCGACGTTGTGCTGCGGCACCAAGTGGCAAGTTAGAGGAAAACGGATAGCATAAAAACCTTCTCCATGATAAAAGACTTAGGTGAACCAAATTTCATGGTGCAACGGTGCTCAACGGTGCTGGAGTTTTTCAACCTCATACACATGTACCAACATTCATTTTTATCTATAACCAGTGTCATTATATATACCAGTCTCAAATAAAATCCAGTTTCAAATCTAAGTCTCGCCAAAGTGCCAACATACGCCATTTTGCAAGAGTTTTTTCAGGGAATCATTCGAAGCATTGACTTAGCAGCCAGGGGCGTAGCCAGGGGGGGGGGATATCGGGATATATCCCCCCCGAAATGTTTGGATTAGTAATGAAATTCCGTCTTTTATACACATATAAGTTCATATCCCCCCCCCAAAAAATTTTCAGGCGCATATCCCCCCCCCCCCCCGAAAAATTTTCCTGGCTACGCGCCTGTTAGCAGCAATCAATATGGGAAATGGTTCGACGGCCAAAAAGTAAAGCACGCATTTATTTGAAAAGTGGAATCCCTTAATACAGCCGAATTTTTTAAAATTATCAACTATAATGTGTTTTATTCATCGTTACTCCGATGTACTAAATGAGAAGATTTCAATTTTCTGAAATTTGGGGAATTCCCCCAACTTAAATCAATGTACTCAAATGGCGAGAATTCTGAAGATAGATCGCTTGAAATCCCTTAATAACTGCATTATTTCTTCATGGATCATTAAAATTTAACGCTGTATTCTAATAAAACCTTTGCAGTTGTTTTCAAAAATCTATTTCCTTAAGCTCTGAATAAATTGCGCCAAGCCGAAAACTGTGCAAACCGCTAGAACTCACTTTCTCAAAATCGGCATTTGAGCCAATTTATTTTTTCGCCAAACTAAAAAATTTTACCTTAGCCTTGGAAATCTTCAATTCTTATTGTTTTGCGTATAAAACATTTCATTCCTGCTCTGATTTCCCATGCACACGATATTATAATAAAAAAATAATAATCTTACAAATATAAACTAACAAAAAAAATCATTATTATTCTTTTATTTTTACTTTGAGAATTTAAAACATTTTATTCGGCAAAATCGCCACACATGGCAACCACGATGCTTATTTCACACTTTTTTCACTACAGGGGTTACAATTACGGAAAGCTTTTTGCGTGGAGAACATAAAAAATCTCTTAAATTCCGGGAACGGGTGGACTTTCAAAGTTTTAAAGTGGACTATGATTTATTCTATATTATTTTACATATCTGTGCAAAATTTCAGGCTGATAGGTCCATTTTTGTGGATTTGTATACAAATCAAATCCACAAACAAACAAACAAACAGAATTTCATTTTTATTTATAAGAAGATATATTTGTGTGTCCATATATTGTTGAAATCCTCGTTTTACTCCTCTGAAAACTTTTATAGCTACATGCATGTGTGTAGAGACGGAGGCGCATGTTTGTACTTTGCACCGCTTAGAAAACATGCCTTGGACCGGCATTGGCTATATTTATCGCCTCCCCCATTGAAACTTTTCTGGATCCGCAACTGTTTGATTACACAAGTTTAACATACGAGTTATTTTAGTGGTACGAACTTCCTTCTTTCATTCAACAGCGTAATCCAACGAGCAAAGATCGACTTCTGATTGGTGTTAGGTGATACGAGTCACGTGTAAGGTAGGAGCGCGTGCTGAACTGCAAACACTGATTAACGCCTCAAAAGACACAAATGTTCCTCGCATTCCTTGAATTTTTCTGCACTGGAGTCGCTACTATACATATATTTTCCTGGACGTACATCATACCGGAAGAAGAGCAACTCGCCGAAGATAACCGTGTTCAAACGGGGTACGTGCAAACTAAACCCGTGGTTCCGAAAGTCCTGTCGACGATCGCTAGCAGTTTCTGGGGAGTTCCAATATTTTGAAGTCTCCCTCCGACCTCTGATGAGGACTTAAATTAGGTCGGAAATCTCCCGGAAGGACGCAAGTAGCTCTAAACGACACATTTGTCGGTTTGATCTGTTTTCTGGCAAACAAACGAACTCGAAGGTCGTTTGCAGTGTTTCCCAATTTCTCATCCAGGGTGGATTACTGCTGCTACACGTATTCATGGGCGCCGGCAGCATAGGGCAAGTGGGGGGAAATGCCCCCCCCTTGGATTTTTGTATGCAGTGTTTTCCCTTGCTTTTTCGCTTTTTCCAACATGGTAACCATACGTTGAAGTAGTTTTTGCCCCCCCTGGAGTAGCCTTTGCCCCCCCTCCCTGGGAAATATTCTGCCGGCGCCCATGCACGTTTTTCAAATTTATGAAAAAATAATTAGCAGCCAGTGATGGGGGGAGGGGGGTTAGGTGGGTCACAATCTACCATATTCTTCACTCCCTTATCACAGACACATATACATATGTATGAGTTGCAGTAGTCGTAACCCCCCCCCCCTGATGAAAAATTTCTGGCTACACGACTGTTAGCAGTAAATGTCGTTCTAACTGAAAATTATATTTGTGTAACACATAATAATATACGTGTTTGCAGTGGCGTATCCAAAGGGGGGGGGTGTTGGGGATTTAACCCCTCCCCCTTGACACTAAATTTAAGGAAATGCTGAGGAAAATTAGGCTGTTCATTACACCTTTTTTCACATGTTTGGGGAAAAAGTGTGCATAATAAACAGAATCTTTTCTCTTCGAAGCTGTTTAAGATTACAACTAACTTCTTTCTCATTACTCTATCATGATAAAAACTCGTTAAAATAACCTTACAATTAGGAGACTCATTTATCGCATAAACTGTTTTTCCGTGTAAACAAACTCTTGGAAGGGTGAAAGTGGTCCTCTTTGCGAGTCCACAGAGACACGTGCCCCTGTGCTCCCCCTCTCTGGATCCGCCAATGAGCCAATTGAGAATAGTTTTGTTTAGAGAAGTTCATAATTTTGTTATGGAAAGCGCGAACTCGCGTCTTTGCTCACGTGTGTGTATATATATATATACATATAGTATATGTGTGTGTGTGTGTCTGTGTGCTTAGACATAAGTAATCGGAAAAATGGACCCCCCCCCCCCTTGAAAAAATCCTGGTTACGCCACTGCATATTTGTATGATATCATATTTATTATTTTTGTCTGACGCTGGTATGTCAAATATTTTCTCTTATTTTCGACGGTCCGTAAATATAAAAAGATTGTTAAATACTGGTTAAAAGCTATTCTGTACCCTCTCTGGGAAGAGCTCTCTTTCAGAGAGCTCTTTCAAAGTGTACGTAGGACGTATGACATATTTTCGCATTATTGTCTATATTTCCTCGCTATTGGAGATAAAAATGAATATCAATATATTAGTAGTGTTGGGGTACCGTTTGGTGGTCGGTAAAACAATAACCCATACTTTTGAAAGTGACTTATTGCGCCTCTGAAGCAGATCCTGATTATCAAAAAGGCTCGAGAAGCTTGAGCTTCCCCTCAGAATTTGAAGGGGGAGGGCCCAGAAATGACTGTTAATGAAGAGAAGTGGAAAGCTATATATTTTTAAGGTTTTTTAGAAGCCCTGATACTCCATGTCGCGACATTTCTAAATTAGTTCAGTTTGCGATGTTTTTACCTGGGACATCTGCTCCAGTTGAGAGAAAATTTACTATGATGGGAACATTTGGTTGGTAGAAAGGGGTAAACTTTCAATATGTAATGTTAAACATTGTCTAAATGTCAAAATTAATTCTGAACTTCCATGTTGTGATTTTTATGATGTCATCAAAACGAACAAAGAATTCCCGAAAAAAGCCCCATGTCTTATGAAAAATATACGACTCAATAAATAATGTTCCAGTAGTGGTAATGTTTTTAGTTTACTTTTTAAAGTAATTTTAAAAATACTGTAAAATCTCATTAGAATGAAATAAACTATTGCGAAGATTAATGAATAACATATTTTAATCAAAGGAAATTTTCAAATTAATTTATGAAATATTTTTATCGAATAAAATCACAAATATACCTGCATTTGCGATGATAGTAAATAAATCTCAAGGACAATCATTCGAAAAAAGGGCAAATTTATTGAGGCAGTAAGGTTTCATACATGGTCAGTGGTACGCCTCAGCATGTAGACTTGAATTATTCGACTTTTTAAGATCTTATAACTCCAAACATAATGGGCCTTTAGCCGAGGATAGTTCCAGGTTCAATTTTCAGAGGGGGCCACTAGACTTTTTAGATTAGCTTAAATTGTTCAAAATGCAAACTGAATGCGTGAAATCCAAGGTCGGTAGAGGGAGATGACCCTATGACCCATTCGCTTTAGCTGCCTTTGTATTTAGACAAAGATGATAGAGTTTTTACAAAAACACCGTCTTCACAGAAAAGTGTGGTCGTTGTAAAGTGAAATTGTACAAAAGTGGCCACTAAAGACAGATAGTCTCTTAGCCAAGGAGGTCACTTTAGTAGGTTCCAGTGTATATGGAATGGTAAGACATATTCTTTGACAGAAGAGCTTTATTCACACTCAAATTAAAAAAAAAATTAATGCTTTATGGTCGAATTTCGACCACTGGCAGACAACTAGTTTAAGTAAAAGAGCGTTACAAAATTCTAATAGAAGATCAACAACATCCTCTTCGCAAACCAGTGTTGCTAACGAGTAAGTCGAAAAACAAAAATTTTTATAGAGAGGGAGGGAGGAAAGAAGGGGATCGTGACGCAATATCTGAATAAAAGGGGATAAAAGAGTTTAGAATTTGTGGGATGTTACATTATATATTATTTGACATCACCTCCAAATCGCAATAACACGATGAAATTCCCAGACAGCACATAAGCTTAAATCAAGCTTGACATATCTTTGAATTTGACGTATTAATACAAGCTTGGCAGTTCAATTCAATTTAAGCTTGCAGGAGTCAAGTTGAATTTTCAAGCTGGAATACAACTTGATTTTCCCTTTCGAAAGCGTGCGTTTCTGGCACCATCTGTGAAAGAGAATGGACATTAATTGTCTAGCGTTTCTCAAATTTGCTCAATAAAGAAAAGTTCGTAAAAGTTGTGTTTTATTTTATTATCGCACAAAACCTGGACGTTAGAACACGCAAGGGGAAGGAATGAATGGGATAAGCCCCTCTGAAGTGTAACACGAGGGGAGTTTTAGTTTTAATTACATCTAATTAACATTAGTAATTCTATTAACTAATTAATTAGTCCTAAAAATAAATTTTAATATAATTAACACAATTTAGTTAGTTAATATACTTCACTTTATGGGTGGTAGAATGAGGCGTAATCCGGCCTCCACAAAATAATTAATCAGTCATAAATGTACTTGACTATAGAATTAAAAAAAAAGATTCTATATTTCCAAATATGGAAATTCTTCAAAATAAAATACAATTATACTACGAAATTGATTTCAAAATCAGTCGTTTGTCTCGATTTTGGCCAGCAGTATTGCTCAACATGAGTGTTGCGATATTGAAAGTTTTAAAACTTGTCCTGCTTTTAAGTTTATTTTATGCTTATTTCCCTATTAGTAGAGTCTATAAATCACACATAACATTATTTAAATTTTGATTCATCCCATGGAAAAATAAAAGAAACAAATAACACATCGCCCATACTGATCT
Organism: Cheiracanthium punctorium; assembly: GCA_038373885.1. Classification (NCBI taxonomy): domain Eukaryota; kingdom Metazoa; phylum Arthropoda; class Arachnida; order Araneae; family Cheiracanthiidae; genus Cheiracanthium; species Cheiracanthium punctorium. Next base: position 320,462 of record JAWZYV010001884.1, on the reverse strand, counting down.
ATCTGGCCAGAAAACGGCGTGACAACAGTCACTTCAAACTTCAGTCATAGCTGCCCGAGGCTTATTGGCGGAACGGTTAGCACGCGGGCCTCCCAGCCCATAGTTCCTGAGATCGAACCCAGCCGCGGACGTTTGATGGAAAGCTTAAAATTTCAGCATAGAGGGGAAAATGTTTGGAAAAAATAAAGCATGTGGGGCGAGTTCGCCGACGGGCGACCCGTGCATTTAGAAAATTTTCTAAGCTTGCTATGTCAAGCTTAATGCAAGCTGGGCAAGTGTGAACTAGAACGCTTGCATTAAGCTTACAAGCTTGAAATTTTCAAGCTTAATTCAGGTTTATTGACTTGATAAATCAAGCTTGATGCAAGTTTGCTGTGCTGTCTGGGTTGCTGTGTTCGTTTAAAAATCTAATTTAAGAGTAATCTCTTTAGGGATAATCTCTATAAAATTAACATATTTAAGATTTCCAAAAACAATTCAATGAAATAAAACTTTCATTCCAATAAAAAATTTTGGACACAGAATAATTAGCTAAGTTACTTAGATACTAATTTTTTCAACTGCGATTGTTATAGAATACCAAACACCCAGATCAATTAATTACTGCTGTTCCTCCTGAGTTTAGATAAATTAAAGATTGAGTAAAATTCTGGCTATGAGTCGGAGACTCATAGATAGGTTGTTGAATAAATGAGAGTTCTAGCATGAGTTCAACTGAAGTACTAAAAGCAAACTCTACATGCTTGCAAAGTTGAAAAAAAAATTCCTAGTTTGAAATAACATGCATTCAGGGGCGTAGCCAGAAATTTTTCATGGAGGGGTTACGACTACTACACCTCATATATATGTATGCGTGTGTGTGATAATGTAGTGACGAATATACATTTTGTATGACAAAAATTTCTCATGGGGGTTATGACACCCCTAACCCCCCCCCCCCTGGCCACGCCTCTGCATGCATTGCATTGAAAGTGGGAGTTATTCCGAATTTTTCAAATAATAAGCAGCTTTTTTCCATAATATAAAACATATCATGTTTCCGAGCATTATTCGAGTATTTTTCATGCATTTTTCATTTTATTTAATTTGTTTAGATTTTTTTCATTACCAGACTTGATGAAATTTGCCATGTCTGTTCCCAGACATTTCGTTGAAATTTGAACACTTATGTTCAGCAGAGCCGGCCCTAAGGCCGGACAAACAGGATCCCTGCCCAAGGCGGCAAATTTTAAGGGCGGCATTTTGGCTCGACTTTGAAAAATACATTTTTAATATGTTCTCCAAATTTTCAAAAAGCACGAATTTTCGTTTACATTGTATGTGTACAAAGAATGGAATTAGCATACTAGGAGAAATATAGAAAGCAAAGTTATAATTCCTGTGTGGATTGTCATAAGATTACAGTTTAGAGAGTAACAGCTTAGTGAGTCAAACTGTCAATAGAGAAAATATTTTATTTTAGTGGAATGAGCCTTGAAAGTTAGGAAGCCATTTAGAGTGTCATAATAAGAAGGAGCCAGTAATAAATATTAAACTGAAAAGAGAGTATCGAAAAAAAGCTTTTTAATAGCAAGTGGTCTATATTTAACACTGCAACATTTGGTTTTATTATACTTAGATTATTTTACTTCTAAGTATGCGCGAAAATCTTTATCATGGTTTACGTAATACCTCAAACACAAATCAAATTTGTTGAAAATTGAAAACCGTAATTTAAATTCATTAACAGGACAGGCTTACGATAATGGAGCCGGGTAAAAAATCAAGGTTAGAAGCTAGGATTCGAACTTTTAAATCCTCGAGCAATCAGTGTGCCCTTAGCAGTCACTTTAAACTTAGTCATTAGCGGCATGGATAAGTCATCCTTAGAAGCCTGTAATTTTTTTAATATGGTTCAAAAAATTATTTATTTTTTCTTCTTCAACTTTTCAATAATGTAATAATTGAAAAGTTGAAATTATTTCAATTACTAAAATTTATAAAGAGACTAACTTTAAAACCATTTGTATTGTAAAATTAGGTGGTATTTATGTTTTACTTAGTGTTTATAATAATACTGGAATAGACAACTCTATAAGAAATGAATAAAAAACCGCAAAGAATTTTTTTTTTGGTAGGATCACCGATCGGATGTGGCTTTTGAAGATATGCTCTGTGATGCAAGAGAACTGACCGACGAGATAGATATCCCGGTTAACTTCGAATTTACGCAGCCAAGTACGTCTCCGAGTCTGAAGACTGAAGAAGAAATATTAATTTTGATTATAAAGCACGAGATGTTTCTGTGAAATATCCTAAATTAAAATTTAACGTATTTTATCTTTTACAATTGACTATGCGATTAATGCCTTGGAATGCAGATTTAATGTAATAAGTACCCACAGCAATTATTTTCCATTTTTGTAAAACATATATGATTTAAAATATACTTCTAAAAACGTACAAATTAAAAATTATAAAGATTTGTAAATATTGTTGACCGATGGAGAATCGGGGGATATAAATTCGCTTGAGGATAAATATAGTGTCAGTTGTGACCTTATTAGGCAAAAATGAAAGTCCAATTGAAATTTTAAAATTAATTTCAACTCTAGAATTAGCACGGAATCTTACTTTAGCTATAAGAATTTTTGCTTCTTTGACAATAATTGTAGTAAGTGCAGAGAGGAGTTTCTCAACATTAGAGCTAATTAAAAATTTCCCACAACTTTTTAAGGCAGTATCGGATTTAGCTACATTGACATTAGAGTTGAATTAGCTTAACAAACTGATTTTTAAAAAATAATCAGAAAGTTTGCGGAATTAAAAGTTATGAAGAAAAACATAATTTAAATTTTTTTAAAGCTTATTGTATGGTTTTTAATAAACATGTTTTTTCTTATGCTGTTTTTTGTTTGACAGAGCTACTTAAGTTTTATAGAATATAACTGTCATTAATTTATTTCTTGCAATCGTAATTTTTACTGTGGTGCGGAGGGGCGGCATTTTATATTTTTGTCCGCGGCGCAAAACGTCTAGAGCCGGCCATGTGTTCAGCACAAAATAAAGTGATATATTACATAAGTATATAGTCCTTTTGTCCATATAATATTGTCTTTCGCATTTAAAAATGTTTTTGATTTTCCTATGAGGTTTTCTTTGTCAAGTCTGTTACTTATTATAGTAACAGACATGACATTTCAAAGAACAAAAGTTCATGAGTCTAAATAATTCTACAAGAACATGGAAAGATACATTAATTTAGACTAAAAAACTAATGATCTAAATTAAGATATTGAATTATTAAATACATAAATATATTTTATACAACTAATTAAGGTAACAGTCATCGTTGTAATGGTAAACAGGTGTTGCTATTCTCAAATTTCAATTTTGTTGTTTAAAAAATTGAAAATAATGTATGGTAAAAGACATGATATCAATGTCCGGACAGCTATATTTAATTATCAAAAGTCTTGATTTTTTTATAGCCTCATAAAAACTTTTTTGTAATGTAATTAAAACTCTATTTCACAATGTTAAATTTTAGTTTTGAGGCAGTAATTCTGCATAACACCTCTTATGTTCTATGACTCGGATAGCTATATTTCAGTATCTCCTTTACTCATTTCGTTTTTTTTTTTTTTAATTATTAAATGGTATGTTGTTTAATTTATTGTTTCAGTACTGGAAACTCTGATAAAAAGAAAAATCATTATTATTCTTTTTTTATACCATGTTTAAAAAAAAAAAAATACGTGCGCACAGCAAATGGCCCCGAATTTTGAAAATGACCCTTCTACTTTTATCAGTTTAATGGACGCATAACTTCTATTGTACTCGAAAACGTACGATTTATTTCTTATCACATCGAATTCATATCATTTGACATCGCCTCTTCAGTATATTATCATGACTGATAGAAATTAGCACAGAACGGAATCCGTCAACAAACAATAATATCTGAATGTGATGGAAAGAAGCTTCGCATTTGAAGAGGAAAAAGCCAAACAAAAAGAAAAAAAAAGTCATGCCTTTTGACGTATTATTGCAAAAATCTTAGCTTCCTTTCATTGACTGCTGCCAAACGAGATCTTGTTCCTGATGTAGAGAAAAAAGAATGAAGGAAAACAGGATGATTTTGCCTTCTTTTTTCTTCCTCAAACATATTTCCTTTCTTTCTTAAAAAAAAAAAAATGCAATTCTAACTGTTACAGAAAAAAGAAAAGAAAAGAAAGGAGGAAAGAAAACTTTCATACTTTTAATCAAAATTATTATTCATCGACTAAATAATACAGCGTATCTTATATATAATATAATTTACAAGGTGTACCATTAGGCAAAGCTAGCCTTAGACATGGCTATAAATAATAGTTTTTGAGAGTTCTGTTTATATATATGTATGTATATTATATATATCCCCCCCCAAAAAAAAAATATTCTTCGAGAAAGAATAATGTAACAAAAGCATAGTTTATTGTCGTATTTTCATAAGATTTATTTCTGTATGCAGACTCTAAAACGCACAAAGTAATAATAAATGGATGTACAACATTACATGCTTTTTAGTAAAATATAGCTTATTTTGTGGCAATTTGCTCGTTAATTTTGTCTAGTTCAAATTTATGAGGATTTCTAAAAATTGACGATAGAAAGAAAGTGAAATAGCATTACTTCAGTTACAGGACAACCAGTATATAAGAAACACGTGGCATCAGGCCCGTAGCCAGGAATTTCTTTCCGGGGGGGGGCTCAAGTATCCAAATATCATAACTTAAACATAGGTATCATTAGGTCACATGTGGGGGCCAAGAAAGTTGTCACAACCCCCTCCGCCACTGGCAAGATATAGTGATCGCTTTTAAGATATACTGAAACTTTTTGTATTTTAGTTCTGAAGTGTCTGAAATACTGAAATAAGCCTTCCCTAGGAGTGCAAGAACCCCCACGCTCACCTTTAAAGTGCTCATGTAGGAGACTATTATTGGTATGACTATAGATATGAAATTCATTATCATTAGGTAAACCACTGAACTCCTGGAAAAGAAAGAAAGTAGTCGGAAATTTAGTTTAAGAAATGGGGAGAAGAAACTTCTCTCTTTTTGCATTTTCAAGCTTTTGTCTTTTCCCGATAAAAGGAAACGCATTGTCATTCCCAATAGTACAAAGTACTCCTTCTTACCAAACCATATCAGACACTATTTAAGATATTGTTTTTTGAAATTGTTTTATTAGTATTAATGATATATTACACTAAGTTTGTGTATTCCTAAATTACTAACTCTCTTATTTTCATTTTTAGACCACTTGCTACAATTAATTTCCAATATACAAGAACATTTTTCTTGCCGATAATGAATATCTTCTTAATTCTGAAACTTTATGCAGATGTAGTATTTTTAATAAATCAAAGAGACTATCGAAGAATATTTGCGTACTGCAATAATACAACACTTCATTTTAAAAATTTTACTTGAGGATAATGAATATCTTTAAAATTTAAAGAAGAGTAGGGAAATGTAAATTTTTAGCAATAATTTAAAAATGAATAAGCAAGCCGAATTAATAAAAGCAAGGTAAATTCTATTAATGGTTTTATTAAAAATAAGCAAGAAAGTTTCCATTTGCATTTTAAAAAATTGGGATTGGGGGTGGGAGGCAGGGCCGGCGGAAGCGGGCCTGCAAGGCCTTCTTTGCAGGCTGGAGCCAGACACAGAGGGGCGCCAAATTGTCCCCAAAGCAAAAATTTTAAAAAAAATTTTAAAAATGGACAGATTTGAGGAAGATACGTTTTATATTAATAATGATTGCAGTGTATATATAATTTGTTTATTTGTCTGATAAAATGTGTTGCAAGGCCGTAGCCAAGGGGGGGGGGGGTCAGGAACATATATTACCAGGGCCGTACCCAGAAAATAATTTTGGAGGGGTCCGACATTTTTTAGGGGGGTGGGGAGAAGGGGGAGGTCAGTTTTATTGAATATCATCATTTTATATATAAATACTCTCTCTCCCCCCCCCCCACACACACATATAGGAAAAATATATAATGTGATAATTTCGGGGAGGGGCAGGGTCCGGATCCATAGGACCAACCCCCTGGGTATGGTTTTGTATATTACTATATGTAAAAGGGAAGTTACTTTTAGAAACATATATCCGCTGCAAATGTGAAAAAAGGCGCGTTTTACGAAGATCAACCCTTTCTCAGTTTTTGAGTTTAGAATGGCGCCCGATGCTACGCACCCCCCCCCCCCCCGAAAATTCCGTTCTTCATATTGATTTTGAAGATCCTGCAAAGTGAGCAATTCTTAGCGACAGAGTGAGAATGGCTTTGTCTGAAATTGGGCCTATTCAAAAGAAAGGTTTAATATATCCGAAAAGTGATAATCGGCGTAAATTTAGTGAGCATACTACAACAGAAAAATGGAAAACGGAGAATTAGTTCCCCGTACATGGTATTACTGAATGGCTATTATATTCCATGAGTACAAATTCTGTTTTTTGCTTCTGTTACAAGATATTTGCATCGAATGACAGTAGTAGCCTCGTAAAAGGCTATAATGAATGGATAAATGTATCTAAAACCTTGCATAGGCGTGAGACTAGTAGAGCACATATGAAAAATTTCTTAAAATGGAAATATCTTGAGAACAATTTGAAAAATAAAACAACAATTGACTCCGAAATACAAGAGATCTATGAAAATGAAAAAAAGCATTGGTCAAATGTATTAGGAAGACTGATTGAGATCACAAAATTTCTTGGCAGCCAGAATTTAGCCTTTCCAGGCTCATCTGATGAGCTGTACCAAAAAGACAACGGAAACTTCTTAAAATTAGTGGAATTGTTTGCAAAGTTCGACCCAGTTATGAAATTTCACATGGAAAGAGCATTACGACCTAAAGGTAGCAACAGTAAAGTTCATTAACTAAGCAAAGATAGTCAAAATGAAATGTTGCAAATTATTGGCAGTAGTATAGTATAAGGGAGAAAATCTTACTATCTCTTCGAAAAGTCAAGTACTATTATATAATTTTGGACTGTACACCTGATGTTAGCAAAACTGAACAGATGAGTGTCGTCATATGTTTTGTCGTCTGCAGTGATGGATGGGTCTGAAATCAAGGAGCATTTATTAGGCTTTATTAAAGTTGATGATTCTACAGGTAGCGGCCTATGTGAGACAGTAATGGAAATGTTGAAAATGTGGAACATTCCTCCAGATGATATGAGAGGCCAGGGATATGATAACGGGGCAAATATGGAAGGGAAGCAAAATGGTCTTCAAAATAATATCCTAAAAATAAATCCTCGTGCTTTTTATGTTACCTGTGCCGCAGCAAAGATGAATGCAGATACTGTTAGTTTTTTTTTCGACAATTCAAGAATTATACAATTTATTTGCTTCTTCTCCTAAACGATGGGCAGTTCTTTTGAAAACATTTCCTGTTTAACATTGAAACCCCTCTCAAACACTCGATGGGAAAGCAAAATTGGAGCCATGAAATCTACGACGTTCTTTTTGAAATATCCGAAGGTGAATGCTTTTCAAAAGAAGTGCAACACGAAGCACGAAGTGTGCGCCAAAATCAAGGATTATAAATTTATTTGTTCATTGATACTTTGGCACGATTTGCTTAGCAGAATTAATCCTGTCAGCAAACAATTGCAAGAAAGGGTTTGAATGTCACACTAGCCTTACAGGCAATAAGTAACTTAAAATCATTCATTCAAGAACACAGAAGTGACGTCAATTACAAAAATATTCTTGAGAAAGCCAAAGAACTTAGTGACGAAGTGGATGGCGAGCCCCATTTTAAAATTGTTGAAGAAATCCGACGAGGAAAAAGAAATGTCACTTTGATTACGAACATGCTGACGAATCCCCTCAATCTCCAGAAGAGAAATTTAGGACAAATGTCTTTTTTTAGAATTTTGGATTCAGCTTGGGCATCATTAAATGAAGATTTGACGCATTGAAAAATCACTGCGATAATTTTAGTTTCTTGTGTAATTTATCAAAAATCGATTATGCAGATTTGAAAATAAAATGCAATAATTTAGAAAAATTGTTAGAATATGGTTATAGTAAAGATATGAACGCAGAAGAACTTTTTGACGAAATAGTAGCTTCCGAAGACATTTTTACAGCCGGTATGAATGACCCATTCGATATTCTGAACTTAATTGTGTCAAATAAATTGTGCTTCCCGAACTTGAATTTCCTATTGAGAATACTACTCTGCATTCCTGTTAGTGTTGCTAGTAGCGAAAGATCATTCTCAAAATTAAAATTGATCAAGATGTATTTACGGTCAAGTATATCTCAGGAAAGACTCATAAATCTAGCTTTGATTGCTATTGAAAATGAAATCTGACAAGGACATAGATACAAAAGAATTTATAGAAAAGTTTGTAAATATGAAATGCAGAAAAATAAATTTTCCCGATAAATAAATTTATTATTATTTTATTTTTCAACAAATGCTTTCTTCAAAACGTTAAAAAAAAAAAAATGGAGGGGGGGGGGGAGGCGATTTTAGCTTTTTTTGCAGGCTGGCGCCGGATAACCTTGCGCCGGCGCTGGTGGGAGGGTGGGGGGAGGGTCATCGATGACTTTTCTCTGCAGTTTTCTCTGTTAATTGATAGTGTGAAGGAGAAGGTCTCGAGGTATTTCAATCTTTAACCCATAGTTTTTTTTATGAATATTAACATGCATGGGTATGTTTCGAATGTCTACTCCTTCCCAGGCCCCACCATGACAGAATACATAAAACACCAGGCATGGTAGACGATTGAAGTTTGAAGGTCCCGCGCTCGGGCCTACCGCGAGGCTATCTATCTATCTAACAGTCTTCAGCTTTGGTCGGTTTTCTCCAGATTTAACGTGAATAAGCGTTAGAACCCCTTAAAAAGTCTTTGGCCAAGGCACCCTCTGTAGGTATATGTTCCTCGTGTATGCTTGCCATAGCACAAAGCACACACACCATCTCCCCTCCCCCCATACAGACAGACACGCCGATTGACTGGCTTACGTACATAAATTGTTATTTTTGCAAGAATTTTAAAGCCTTCAAAACAAAATGTTCGTTTAAACACAGTTTAAGAAAATATATATACTTGTAAAATTACTTTAAATACTATGTGGTGGAGGGGGGTGTGTTGGAAACACGCACTTAAGAGTGCTTTTATTGGGGCTGCCATATCAGACTGTCAAACATTTTAGTTCTAAAATAAAACAAAATTTCGTATGTTTAAAAACTCAGAGATCTGTAACTTAACGTAATGCACGTTATAACCAATTCGTTATTCGTTACAAATCATAACGTTATTTATTCACAAGTGGGATAACGTTATTCGCAAATAACTTTCAAATCGTTCTTCAAGAAATAACGTTATAATCAATACCATTAATGTTTTGAGAAATCAGTATTTAGTTCCTTGACCTAAGACTGCCTGGGGAATAACGTTATTTTTTGAAACGTTTTACAATGTATACTTATAATGTTATTCTTTTCTGTGCTATATTTAATAACTGTAAAAACAGTAACAGAATGCATTTTGTTACTGATGTTAACCGATTAATTTATAGCGTTAAACTCACATAACTATTTGATAACTATACAGTATCAATTAATTATAGAATATAACATTTCGTTGAATAACAATTTAAATACGGTATGAAACCATAACGTTAAAAGAACAGAATGACATTTTCATACCGTTATAACTCTATTACGAAATGCCATTGATATTGAAACAATTCGTTACAAAATATATCAAATTGTTCCAATATATTTAAATGCGGTATAAGGTATAACCGTTCCAGTAACCTACAAATTTTTTATTCGAGTCAGCGGCTTTTTGGACTGAGAGGAGGGTGAATGAAAAATAGTATTGAGTGGGTTGACCACCAGAACTTGTGTTTCGTGCGCAAAACACGGGACACAGGGACTGATTTCCGGCAGGGCATTCGGAACAAGCGCCCGGGCCCCAACAATAAGGGGCCCTCGGCTCCTCCCAAATAACCCTTTAATTTTAAAAATTTGCACATTTCGAATTTAATTAAAAATGAAGGACAGATAATTTAATTTTATGAAAAATAACAGTAATAATAATTACTCTGTTACTATATCATAGCGATATCATTATATCCACACCCTTTTTTTAGCTAAATGGTCAGGCAATATTTCATCGCAATATATAGGCGTGGTCTATCTAGTGTGATGTATGTTGATCACGAGAAAACCATAGAGCCAATTTTCAATCGGAACACATAAAATTAAATAAAGTTGAGCAAAGTGAATATATATTCAGGCCCGGACTGGGAGGGTAGGGGCCCGCCCGTCTCAAGAGAAGGGGGGCCCGGGTTATTGTGTAACCGATAAATAATAGGATGTATTAACTTTCGGGGTATGGGGGGAGGTATGGTGTTAGTATTAATTAATTATGATTGATAATTAATGTATTAATAAAATATTGATCTATTAATTAATATGCGTCATTCATAATCCCTTGTTCATTCGGGAACCCTCAATTAAAAAATTTTGAGAACTACATTTAAAATGAAGTGTTTTGAAGCATTCTGGGGCGCAATTGCAGCTGCAAAAAATTTTGTGTGTGTCAAACTTAATTCAAGTGATATCAGTATAGCACTTATTTTCTTTTCTTTCTTTTTTTTGTTTGGGGCCCGCCCCCAGCAGGGAGAGCCCGCCGAGAGTGGGGGCCCACCCGTCTGCAGACAGTCGGACACCCTGGCCAGTCCGGGCCTGGATATATATCCCATCTATGTATACATAAATACGCTAAGGAAAACCTTTGTGTCCCTTTTGCAGCGGACTGCTCGAACGGATGACCGTGAAATTCGGCACAGTTAAAGTTCGTATGGAGTTGTTTGTGCGAATGTTAAAATTTTTGTGTAGTATGCAAATGCACCTTAAAAAATTAGAGAAGTAATTTGGCACGCAATATTTCGCTCCAAGTCGGGCGATGGTTCCATTGTTGTGTCAATTTTGAAATAACAACACTTAGTTTCAGCAGTACTATAGGGTTATAGTATTACAACAAAATTTGCAAAAAGTGGAATTATTACCCAATTTGGTGATACACCAATGACTAAAATATGCTTTAGCAATGTGCTTGGCGACTTTTTTTAGACGGTGATAAGTGCACGAAGTGTTGTAAATTCTATGTTTTAAAGCTGTGGAAAAACCTTGGAGGAGAGAATAATATTTACTATTCGTTCCTCCAAGGGAAAAACGAACCGAACAGGGCAGGTTGCAATCCAAGAGACGCTGCACGGAAACGTGCCAATTCGACAATTTCTTCATAATCACGCAGTATGATAAAGCAAATTTTCTCCAGAAATATTATTGAAGAAATACCTCAGCAATTAAGAGGGAATGAAAATAATATTATTAGTGAAGTCTATGGAAATATTTCTGAAAACATACTCTCAGATAACATATTGAAGTCTGTTATAATAGAACCTAAAAATGATGCTTGAACTTTTATTAATGCTGACTTAATCGAATATCTGATGAACAGAGAACATATCACTGTAGCTACGATAAAATAATTTGCTATGATGACTATGAAAACAGTAACTATCCAGTAGAGTTTTTAAATCCTTTGATTGTGAGGTTGGTGTTTTTCTTTTTTTCTTTTTTTTTTCGGTTAGCAGGAGCAAGTGAAAAATTGTCAAATAATTGTGATCTGCGAAAAATACTTAGAAACCTGAAGCGCTTTCCAGTACATAGTTGTTTATCCCTTTCCATATTTTGGAAGTTTAATTTAATTTCGTATTTTATTCAATTCCACACGTTTTCAGAAATTCCCCATTATGTAACCAATAAGCACACAAATTTATTTTTAGTATATTGATATTTTTGCATATATTGAATTCTGTATCTAAATACTATTTTGTATACGGATTAAAATTTCTGCCTTTTGGGGGAGAAAAGACAATGTTTCAGAAGTAGTCTTTAGACGTTTCCCAGAAAAAACAGTTGACGGGATTGGATTTGCACCTGCTAACAGAAAAATACTATAGTTTGTCACCACATAAGTTAGTAAATTGCATTTTTATACTAATAAGAAACTTAAATACAAAGGAAGCATTAGTGAATGGAACAGGAATGCGCATCAAGTTTATACATTCTAATGCTATTGATTGCGAAGTTTGAACTGGAACCGCAGGCAATAAAAAAATTTAAATTCTACTTATAAAATATTCTGGTACTATTTTACCATATCTTTTCAAAAAACTCAATTTCCAAATATACCTGCATCAGTGGTACGCCTCAGCAAGTAGAATTGTATCATTCGACTTTTTAAGATTTAACAACTCCAAACATAATAGGCGAGGACAGGTCCAGGCTCAATTTTTGGAGGGGGGCCACTAGACTTTTTAGATTAGCTTAAATTGTTCAAAATGCAAACTGAATGTGTGAAATGCAAGGTCGGTAGAGGGAGATGACCCTATGACCCACTCACTGGAGCTGCCTTTGCATTTAGCAAAATATAATAAAGTTTTTACAAAAACACCGTCTTCACAGAAAAGTGTGGTGGTTGTAAAGTGAATTTGTACAAAAGTGGTCCCTAAAAACAGATAGTCTCTTAGTCAAGGTGGTCATTTTAGTAGGTTCCAGTGTATATGGAATGGTGAGACATATTATTTGACAGAAGAACTTTATTCACACTCAAATTTGCTTTATGGTCGAATTTCGACCACTGGCAGACAACTATAATAAATGCAGAGCCTGATTATGACCAATGGGGGCCCCGGGCATTGATGAATTTGGGGGCACCCATCTTTGAAATTTGTTTTATTTTTCATAAAATTTTGATATAAAAAAAATATTTCAGAACAATATTTGAAATTGGGGTCCCTTTCGAGCCGGGGGCCCTGGGCAAAGTCCCGATTTGCCCAAGCGATAATAAGGCTCTGAATAAATGCTCTGATATAAACATGGGAAAATAAATACAAAAATATTGCATAACTAGCTGAAGTACCCGTCGTTGACGGGCTAGTACTAAATGCAAATTTCCAAAAAGCAGAACTTTCGTCACCATTGTAGGAGTACACAGAATGGATGTAGTATGTTACCAAAGTAAAGAAAGCGAAGTTATACTTTTATGTATTGTTAAAATATTACAGGTTAGACAGTAACTAAGTAATATCATTTCGTACGCTTTAGTCGAAATTATGTGATTGATCAAGATGTATATACTTGACCGTAAATACATCTTGATCAATTTTAATTTTGAGAATGATCTTTCGCTACTAGCAACACTAACAGGAATGCAGAGTAGTATTCTCAATAGGAAATTCAAGTTCGGGAAGCACAATTTATTTGACACAATTAAGTTCAGAATATCGAATGGGTCATTCATACCGGCTGTAAAAATGTCTTCGGAAGCTACTATTTCGTCAAAAAGTTCTTCTGCGTTCATATCTTTACTATAACCATATTCTAACAATTTTTCTAAATTACTGCATTTTATTTTCAAATCTGCATAATCGATTTTCGATAAATTACACAAGAAACTAAAATTATCGCAGTGATTTTTCAATGCGTCAAATCTTTCATTTAATGATGCCCAAGCTGATATCCAAAATTCTAAAAAAAGACATTTGTCCTAAATTTCTCTTCTGGAGATTGAGGGGATTCGTCAGCATGTTCGTAATCAAAGTGACATTTCTTTTTCCTCGTCGGATTTCTTCAACAATTTTAAAATGGGGCTCGCCATCCACTTCGTCACTAAGTTCTTTGGCTTTCTCAAGAATATTTTTGTAATTGACGTCACTTCTGTGTTCTTGAATGAATGATTTTAAGTTACTTATTGCCTGTAAGGCTAGTGTGACATTCAAACTCTTTTCTTGCAATTGTTTGCTGACAGGATTAATTCTGCTAAGCAAATCGTGCCAAAGTATCAATGAACAAATAAATTTATAATCCTTGATTTTGGCGCACACTTCGTGCTTCGTGTTGCACTTCTTTTGAAAAGCATTCACCTTTCGGATATTTCAAAAAGAGCGATAGCTTCCGTTGAGATCTTCAATGGCTTCAATTTTGCTTTTCCCATCGAGTGTTTGAGAGGGTTTCAGTGTTAAACAGGAAATGTTTTACAAAAGAACTGCCCATCGTTTAGGAGAAGAAGCAAATAAATTGTATAATTCTTGAATTGTCGAAAAAAAAACTAACAGTATCTGCATTCATCTTGTGCCTGCGGCAATCAGGTAACACATAAAAAGCACGAGGATTTATTTTTAGGATATTATTTTGAAGACCATTTTGCTTCCCTTCCATATTTTGCCCCGTTATCATATCCCTGGCCTCTCATATCATCTGGAGGAATGTTCCACATTTTCAACATTTCCATTACTGTCTCACATAGGCCGCTACCTGTAGAATCATCAACTTTAATAAAGCCTAAAAAATGCTCCTTGATTTCAGCCACTCCAACACTGCAGACGACAAAACATATGACGACACTCATCTGTTCAGTTTTGCTAACATCAGGTGTACAGTCCAAAATTATATAATAGTACTTGACTTTTCGAAGAGATAGTAAGATTTTCTCTCTTATACTATACTACTGCCAATAATTTGCAACATTTCATTTTGACTATCTTTGCTTAGATAATGAACTTTACTGTTGCTACCTTTAGGTCGTAATGCTCTTTCCATGTGAAATTTCATAACTGGGTCGAACTTTGCAAATCAATTCCACTAATTTTAAGAAGTTTCCGTTGTCTTTTTGGTACAGCTCATCAGATGAGCCTGGAAAGGCTAAATTCTGGCTGCCAAGAAATTTTGTGATCTCAATCAGTCTTCCTAATACATTTGACCAATGCTTTTTTTCATTTTCATAGATCTCTTGTATTTCGGAGTCAATTGTTGTTTTATTTTTCAAATTGTTCTCAAGATCTTTCCATTTTAAGAAATTTTTCATATGTGCTCTACTAGTCTCACGCCTATGCAAGGTTTTAGATACATTTATCCATTCATTATAGCCTTTTACGAGGCTACTACTGTCATTCGATGCAAATATCTTGTAACAGAAGCAAAAAACAGAATTTGTACTCATGGAATATAATAGCCATTCAGTAATACCATGTACGGGGAACTAATTCTCCGTTTTCCATTTTTCTGTTGTAGTATGCTCACTAAATTTACGCCGATTATCACTTTTCGGATATATTAAACCTTTCTTTTGAATAGGCCCAATTTCAGACAAAGTCATTCTCACTCTGTCGCTAAGAATTGCCCACTTTGCAGGATCTTCAAAATCAATATGAAGAACGGAATTTTCGGGGGGGGGGGGGGTGCGTAGCATCGGGCGCCATTCTAAACTCAAAAACTGAGAAAGGGTTGATCTTCGTAAAACGGGGCGCCTTTTTTTACATTTGCAGCGGGGGGGGGGGGCACGTACCCTATGGCCGTCCTTGCTTTTACATATAGTAATATATGTTTCTAAAAGTAACTTCCCTTTTACATATAGTAATATACAAAACCATACCCAGAGGGTTGGTCCTATGGATCCGGACCCTGCCCCTCCCCGAAATTATCACATTTTATATTTTTTCCTATATGTGTGTGTGGGGGGGGGAGAGAGTATTTATATATAAAATGATGATATTCAATAAAACTGACCTCCCCCTTCTCCCCACCCCCCTAAAAAATGTCGGACCCCTCCAAAATTATTTTCTGGGTACGGCCCTGGTAATATATGTTCCTGACCCCCCCCCCCCTTGGCTACGGCCTTGCAACACATTTTATCAGACAAATAAACAAATTATATATACACTGCAATCATTATTAATATAAAACGTATCTTCCTCAAATCTGTCCATTTTTAAAAAATTTTTTAAAATTTTTGCTTTGGGGACAATTTGGCGCCCCTCTGTGTCTGGCTCCAGCCTGCAAAGAAGGCCTTGCAGGCCCGCTTCCGCCGGCCCTGAATGCTGTTTAATAATGAAACGTTGAAAAATATTTTAGCGAAAACGAAATCTACTGTATCGATTTGCCCCTAAAAGTTAACTTCACAGCACACCCGTTGACTTAACAGATATGCTGTAAAGATATGCAGCGCCTATACAGCTCTACCCGCTGATCCACCGCAGTTTACGAACAGAGCCACAATTTAAAAATATTAACTGTTCTACAACTAAACTCGAACACTTTTGTAATGAAGTGAAGTAATCATTCTGTTCAATGTTTATATCGGCGCGCGTCAGAACGCGGCATCTGTAAGTTTATCTGTTCTCACTTTGCTTAATTAAATTTGTTATTTCATTATAAATGTTTACCAAGTTAATTAGTTAATTCTGAACACCCGATGCAACCATCGGCCGTAAGTGGTGACCCTGTGAATTATGATCAACTTATTATTTTAATTGGTCACGTGCGTCATAAAGCATGCTGTGTTAAACCTAACTGCTTGTGGCAACTTTCGTTTTCCCGAGGACTATAACAAGCCGATTTCTGCACTCTAGACTTCTAAATTATCATGCCTCTTGACGAGAATCAAGTTACGAAAGTGGCACTTCGAATTCCTCAATTTTGGAAAGCTAACGTGCGCTTATGGATTGCCCAGTGTGACAATGCGTTCACTTACAGTGGTATTACAAGTGACGAAACGAAATTTTCTGCCCTGATCGCCAACATTGACGCGGAAACCTTGTCACATGTCTCCGATATTGTACTTAACCCACCGGAATCTGACAAATACAAAAAACTTTCAGAACGGCTAATCAGTGAATTTGAAGATTCTGAACATCAGAAGATTAAAAAACTCCTCACTGAACTCCAACTGGGTGATGAAAGTTCTAGCCACCTCCTGCGGAAAATGAAAGAACTTTGTGGAGCGCAACTTAATGACGAATTTTTGTAAAATTTGTGGATGCAGAGAATGCCAGCTCATATTCAAACAGTTTTGTCGGCTTCATCTGAAAAGCTTGATCAGTTAGCAATTATCGCTGACAAAGTTGCTGAAGTCGTTCAACCTAGTGCTATTTGTGCTACTTCTGCAGCTAGAATGCCACCCGAAACGAATGACATCTCAAATGCAGCCTTAGCTAAGCAGATTGAACATCTTACACGTCAAATTGCTGAACTTTCTTGTGAACGGAGAGCGCCAATGCGTCGATCTCGCTCAAGATCTCAATCCAGAAATGGTAAAAGAACCAATGGTGTGTGTTTTTATCACAATCGTTTTGGTGATAAGGCACGGAAATGTTCTAAGCCTTGCTCCTTCCAGCAGAAAAAAAAACCCTAACTCCCGTCATAGCTGGGATGACGGAGCTACCTAAAAAGCCCAGCCGGTTATTTCTTCATGATAGGAAGACTGGCCAAAAATTTTTGATAGATTCTGGCAGTGAAATCTCAGTTTTACCACCCACTCCTAGAGATAAAAGACATTGTTGTGAGACTTTTTCTCTTTTTGCTGCCAACAACACCAAAATTCCTGCTTATGGATTTGTACACAAACAACTGGACTTGGGCCTTCGGAAAGCTTTCTCATGGACATTTGTGATAGCTGATGTCACTTCTCCTATTATTGGTGCTGATTTTTTGAGACATTTTAATTTGCTTATTGACCTAAAGCATCAACGTCTCATAAATCCCGAAACTTCCTTATTCCCTTATGGGAATGTTGCTCATAAAAGCCAACCTTCTGTGGTGACTGTTTCTTCAAATTCTGATTATGACTCTTTGCTTTCTGAATTTCCTGACATCACCAAACCAACTCTCTTTAAGCAGTCTGCCCCTCATAGTATAGTGCATCATATATTGACTCG
Source organism: Cheiracanthium punctorium (assembly GCA_038373885.1). Lineage (NCBI taxonomy): Eukaryota > Metazoa > Arthropoda > Arachnida > Araneae > Cheiracanthiidae > Cheiracanthium > Cheiracanthium punctorium. The sequence continues at coordinate 302,674 of JAWZYV010001884.1, read as the reverse complement.
TTGGACCACCTGTGACAGCAAAACCTCGACGACTTCATCCCAAATTGTACAACGCAGTAAAAGCAGAGTTCGAATTCCTTCTGGACCAAGGGATTATCCGCCCTTCCTAGAGCCCATGGAGTTCGCCATTGCATGTCGTCCCAAAACAAGATTCTACTGTCCGTCCTGTTGGTGATTATCGAAAATTAAACTCAGTCACAGAATTTGACAGCTATCCTATTCCCTATCTACATGATTTTTCTCATTCGCTGCATAATAAATCAATTTTTTCAAAAATAGATATTTTCAAAGCATTTCACCAAATCCCTATTGCAGAGGATGACATTCCCAAAACAGCAGTTACAACCCCGTGGGGTCTCTATGAATATACCAATCTTTGTTTTGGGTTGGTAAATGCTCCACAAACCTTCATGCGCTTTATGCATGAGGTCCTTAGAGGCCTTCCATTTTGCTATGTATACCTGGATGATATACTGTGTTTTTCAAATAATGAGGAAGAGCATAAAGAGCATTTACGTGCCATATTTCAGCGGTTGAGTGCTTATGGTTTAAAATTAAATGTTTCTAAATGCATGTTTGGTGTCACAGAGCTAGAATTTCTTGGGCACCTCATAAGCCCAGAAGGAGTCAAACCCTTGCAAAGTAAAGTCCAGGCAGTCCTAGATTTTAAGCTACCTGCAACTATTGGTAATCTGCGTAAGTTTCTGGGCCTAATAAATTTTTATCGTAGGTTTTTACCTCATGCTGCTGACAACCAAGCACTTTTGAATGAGTTCTTAAAGGGATGTTCTGGTAAGAAAAATTCGAAGAAGCAAATTGTATGGACTCCAGCTGCAACTGAGGCTTTTAACAAATGTAAAGAAGCACTGGCTAATGCCACATTGCTCGCTCATCCTTCTCCAACTGCGCCACTTTCATTACATGTAGATGCATCTGATTATGCCATAGGTGGTGCATTGCATCAAGTTATTGATAATACATTGCAACCTTTGGGTTTTTTCTCCAGAAAGCTGAGTACAGCAGAAACTCGGTATAGTGCTTATGACAGGGAACTCCTTGCTGCTTATGCATCTATTCGACATTTCCAACACATGTTAGAGGCTAGAGAGTTTGTCCTTTATACTGACCATAAGCCTCTCACATACGCATTCCGTCAGAAGAATGATAAGTGTTCTCCACGTCAAGTGAGGCATTTAGATTTTATCTCTCAATTCACGACTAACATACAGCACATTCCAGGATCTGAAAATATCCCTGCAGATGTCATGTCCCGTATAGATGCATTAACAATCCCTACAGCAATTGATTATTCTGAATTAGCTACAGCACAGGCAGCTGATGATGAACTGACTTCCTTGCTGTCATCAAACACATCCCTACAGCTCAAAACCATTACTTTTCCAGAGTCAAACACTGACTTAATTTGTGATGTGTCAACTGGTAGAGTTCGTCCCTATATCCCAAATCAGCTTCGTCAGGATGTTTTTTGCTTCATTACACAACATAGCTCATCCTGGTGTACGCAAAACACAACATCTCATTCGAGCTAGATTTGTTTGGCCTAGAATGTTATCAGATATAGCTCAGTGGACCAAATGTTGCATCCCATGTCAAAAAGCTAAAATCCACAGGCACACAAAAGCACCCTTGTCAACTTTTCAAGTGCCTTCACAGAGATTTGACCATGTCCATTTGGACCTAATCGGTCCCCTTCCTCCCTCAAATGGTTACTCTTATTGTTTAACTTTAATTGACAGGTTTTCTCGGTGGCCAGAAGCCCAGCCACTCAAAGATATTTCTGCTGAAACTGTTGCAGAAGCATTTTTCACATGTTGGGTCTCCCGTTATGGAGTGCCTGCTACTGTGACAACTGACCAAGGACGCCAATTTGAAGCGGCACTTTTTCGCTCTCTTATGCGTCATCTGGGCATCCAACGGTCCAGGACAACCAGTTACCACCCCCAGTCAAATGGGTTGATTGAAGAATTACATCGACCACTTAAGACTACTATTAAATGCCATGCCACTGAGCGGTGGACTGAAGTTCTACCCCTAATCCTTCTTGGCTTTCGGGCAGCTTTGAAAGAAGATTTGGGTTGTACACCAGCTGACTTGGTTTTTGGGACTACAATTCGTCTACCTGGTGAATTTCTAGTTCCTACCCAACAACAAATTGATCCCATAGATTTTGTTAGCAAGTTACGTTCTCATATGCAGACACTTCGTCCCATACCGCCCAAACGCCATGGGGATAGCAAAACTTTTGTACACAAAGATCTAGAAACTGCTACTCATGTTTTTCTTCGTCAGGATATGGTGAGACGCCCACTTCAGCCTCCCTACTATGGACCTTTTTCGGTTACTCGCAGAACAGACAAAGTCTTCCACTTAGACATTAATGGTAAAACAGTGCCTGTATCAATTGATCGAGTAAAGCCAGCTTACATCTTAAACAATCAAAAATCAAGTGTTCTACCACCTGTGTCATCTCGCAGCTCACAGGGTGATTTGGTGCATCCTTTGCCAATCACAACAAATGCTCCATCGACAGCTTGCCCATCTGATACCACGAATTCATCACAGACTTCAATGAGTATGCAGCCAAAGATTACACGTTCTGGACGTCATGTGCATTTTCCTGCTAGATATCGTTGACACTGGGAGGGGAGTATGCAGCGCCTATACAGCTCTACCCGCTGATCCACCGCAGTTTACGAACAGAGCCACAATTTAAAAATATTAACTGTTCTACAACTAAACTCGAACACTTTTGTAATGAAGTGAAGTAATCATTCTGTTCAATGTTTATATCGGCGCGCGTCAGAACGCGGCATCTGTAAGTTTATCTGTTCTCACTTTGCTTAATTAAATTTGTTATTTCATTATAAATGTTTACCAAGTTAATTAGTTAATTCTGAACACCCGATGCAACCATCGGCCGTAGATATATTCTTCTAGGAGTGTAAAAACATTAAGATTTTTCGTACAACCGGTACCGCCTTCTCATGCAAACTTTTTAATGAATAGTAAAAATAATTGTGTTTAATGTTAGGATAAGGAGACTTTGCGAATTTTTTAGTGATAAAATGGCATTGCCTATATCTTTAAACCTTTTAAGCGAGTATTAGCATTGATAAATTTTAAAATCCTACAGTAATGAATATAAAATGTGGTTTTATACTAACAGATTGGAAATCGCAGTTATATAGTTATGCGCTTAGAACATTAGGATAAAAAAAGTTACAAGCGCGTAAATAAAATTGCAGTTTTAGATCCAACTATCAGGCTGTAAAAGACATACGAATTAAGTTATCAGAAAATAAGATGGTCTTACTTACTTGAAAGCTCACCTTGCTGAATCTTCTACTGACAGTTTCTTGAATAACGGTAATAACGCTAGCAGATCAGGAAAAGAAATTAAAAATTTAAACTATTTTACATCTGATTCCCAAATCAGCTGGCTTTTTCATACACTTCTTTTGGCATCATCCAGATTAAATTAAGTTTTTACTGACGCATGATAAAAATAGGCATACTATTGTTAAACTAAATACATAATACCAATAAAATAACACTTCTTGAAATATTTATACCTTATTAAATTATTTATACCTTATTACCTTGTGATAAAAATAGGCATTGGTGTAAGTTTTTACACCAATGCCTATTAGGTGTAAGTTTTTAACAAAGGTTATTCAGGTTTAGGTGCAAGTTTTTCTTGTAACAAAGGATATATTTTAGGGATTAAGAGGGCATTTTAAATTTTTACCTACATAACAATTGTATGACATTATAGTTAAAAAGTAATAATCTAACAATTCAATAATAGGAATGCTTATATTTTAGGTACTAAAGTAGCATTTACCCAGATACGCGTTTCATTGTGTGGTATAAGAAATCACTTTAAGTACAATATAGCAATATGTTTAAATCTACAAAAAGTACATTATCTTAACCTTAATGTTTCAGAAAACGTATAGTGAAACCAATCTTAACAAATATTTGATTCTATTAATACGAAAATAGAATATCTAAGCAAAATAAAAATTGGTTTTACATGGAAAAGTTAACAAACGTTATGAAAACTTGTGTATGGTGTGTGGCGTGCGCGCGACCGTGTGTGTGTGTGCGCGTGTGTGTGTGTGTGCATGTATGTATGTGTGTATGCATGTCTGTGTATTCTAAAGCGATACATTTCTTAAACTAGATCACACATATCAGTAAATTGTTAAAACAAGAAATCCATTCAATGTCTTGTAAAGTATTAAAGTTCCTAATTTTAGAAAAACAGGTTACATAAAACATTTAGTAATATACATTTAACTTAGAAAAAAATATTATTTTGATGCAAATAGTGTTATCGCATCTTGTTGCTATATATTTTTAGGTTTAATAAGGTATTTGCACAAAGTTTGAACCACACATGTTTCGCAAACGTACTTTTACTAACTAATGAGTAACTTTTTACTAAATCATGTATTAACAAAGTACAAAACATATTAAAAGTAACAAAAAATTTTACAAGTTTTACTAAACAAAATACTAAAAGGAATAACTAACACGATATGTGTACTACACTATAACTTAATGTACACTCATGTCCATAAATTAAGGATAGTGAAGTTCAGGCAAAGAAAGGGAAAGAAGCAAAACAAATTTGGCTTATTTGTAAAGTCTATTTATTAAACAAAAAGTAAAGAGCAAAAAAGATGCTATATGTTTGACATAATTAATAAAAATTGCAAGTTTTACACCCTTGACCAAATTTCAAAAAAGAACCTATTTACAAAAAACAGTATAACATGGTTAGTAGGATGGTTAATACGGAGTATGTCTCCCGGACGATGCAATACAGGCCTGACAACGCCTAGGCATGCTGAGTATCAAATGATCAATCTTATCTTGGGGAATATTACACCACTCATCAAGCAATGCACTCCGAAGTTCCGGTAGACAGGTGGGAGGGGGTTGACGGGCTGCAATTCGTCGGCCAAGCATATCCCACACATGCTCTATTGGATTCAAGTCCGGTGAGTATGCTGGCCAATGCATACGGGTGATATCCTCCGATTGAAGGCATTCGTCTACAATGTTTGCACGGTGAGGACGGGCGTTGTCATCCATAAACACAAATTCAGCACCCATGGCGCCCCGAAACAAACGTACATGTTGTTCCAGAATGACATCCCGATAGATGTGGCCTGTCATCGTTACACTCTGAACATGCAGGTCAGTTCTGGAACCAAGAATAATTCCTCCCCAAACGAGCCATCCTGCACCACCGTAACGGTGTCTTTCAATGGTGTTCTCTTGGTGCTAACGGGTACCTGGCGCTCTCCAGATGAATGTCCGGCGAGAATCAGACTCCAAACTAAACCTGGACTCGTCGGAAAACATCACACAAGACCACTGTTGCGGTGTCCACAATGCATGCTCTCTACTCCAGGTTAATCGCAGGCGACAGTGAGTTGCGGTAAGTGGAACACATCTGACAGCCCTACGAGCATATAGACCAATGTGCCCTAAGCGTCTGTACACGGTCTGCCTTGAAACTGTCGTACCGGTAGCTGAAGAGAGCTGACGAGACAGGTCTGATGCTGTACTGCGTCTGTTTCTTTTGGCAGTAACTGCCAAATAGCGGTCCTCATTCGGCGTTGTAACTCGGGGGCGACCTGTGTTGTAACGTCTACTCACATTACCATCATCTTGGAATCGTTGCCAAAGCCTGGAGATGACACTATGGGCGATTCCAAGTTCCTCGGATACTTCCAGCTGGGTACGTCCACATTCCAGTCGTCCGATAATTCTGCCACGTAAAACACCATCCAAATGCCTCCTTTGTGCCATAACTATGCGGGTTTTGCACTGAAAGGCTTTCACAGCGCTTGTGAACAATTTTACTTCTTTGCCACCATTCCTTATATACCCATCTCTTACACTCTCGTCATTGTGACGTACCATCCACGCCATCTGGTGGTTTCCTGTAATTTGCATATTCTTCTTCAAGATGTGTGTGATCATTCCACGGGAGAAATTTTTATTTTAGAGATCAATTTCTGTGTGATTCTGAATTATCCTTAATTTATGGACATGAGTGTATATGAAACTTATAATAATATACAAATAAATTAATGAACGAAAAATAGTATTATTGTGAAAAAAGCGTGGGCGCTTTGTGCTAATTTTTGTACCATTTTTGTACTAATCGTACCGATCGAATATTCTCAAGAACTGATATATGGAGCACCCCACGCTTTTTTCACAATAATACTATTTTTCGTTCATTAATTTATTTCTATATTGAGAATTATTTTTCGCTTTTAAGTTAGTTATATTTATCACTAAAGCGTGTTTTTTGGTTTTTAAAACTATATTTTTATTTTTCATTTTTTAGTTCGATTTGCTATAAAAGTGTGTTTTTTAGTTTTTGTTAAACTGTATGTATTTAAAATTAATTTTCGATATCTCTCATAAGACACTAAGGAACACTAAGTTGGAAAGTACAAACTGTGAGATAATTTATTTTCACTGTGCACCAGTGGCGTAGCGAGGATTTTATTTCGGGGTGGGCTGGGTATCAAATTTAAAGCTAAAGTTCAATTGTAAGCTAAATATCAAATTGTAAGCTAAGTAAAGGGTCCCATTTCGGTAGGAGGAGCCCCCTGAGCCCTAGTCTTGCTACCCCCCTGCTGTGCACCAAAGTATTAATCAACCTGCAGTTAAATGCTACCTTCCTCACTAAAAAGGAAAAATAGGTCTCTAATCAACAAATAAAAGCGTGTTAAAAAGAATGCCCTTAACATGTTCTTCTACTCAACTCTTCCATAATGTGATGGGTCACGATATTTTGTAAAAATAAAAATATTGCCGTACCCAGGATTCGAACCTGGGTTATTGCGGCCACAACGCAATGTACTAACTACTATACGACCACGGCCACAGTAAAAAAGGTTTTCTTAAGATTGTAATCTTTGGAAGTGTTCTACTTTCATTCAGGATAAGAAATGAGGAAATTATTTAATCCTGGCGATCCTGATCAGGATAATGAGATAAACTTATAAAATTATTGTATTGTCATCGGTTCTTCATAAATGTACAAAGTTTAAATTAAATCTGACCGTTTAAAGTGTGCCAAATTTGAGTTCAAAGGAGTAGGTTACAAACATACATACAGGTGAAGCTAATAAATAAACGCGTGTTAAAATTGGGATAAATTTATCAAATTATTGTATTGTCATCGATCCTTGATATATCTACAAAATTTAAATTAAATCTGACCGTTTAAAGTGAGTCAAAATAGAGTTCAAAGGAGTCGCTTACAAAACATACATACAGGTGAAGCTAATAAAAGCGTGTTAAAAAAATACGGTTTAACTAAACGCAATTGGAAAATAATCATTTACCAAGACATAAGATTCATACATTTACATTAAAAAATTTCTAACATACGTATTAAATAAGATATACATGCACATACTAAAAAATATTTAAGCAGAAATGCACTTACTTTATTACTTGAATCATTGCTAAAATACTTCCTTACTGCATTTTCGTAATGTGAATGTATAAACCTTTAAACTATTTAAAATTAGTATAAGCGATCGAAAAACACGTCTTCTAACCACCACAGACAGCATGCAAATGATTTATTTCATGTAAAAATGGTTTTACCTGACGAGAAAATCGGTTCTGTGTAACCTTGAAAGATAACACCTCTAGATAAGAGATAACGTGTACGCTTCTGATTGGTTGTAGAATGTATGATGCAATATCTACATGGTTGGGCATGTTTTAAGGTAGAGGGCGCTTGGATAATCACATGATTGCTTTGAACCAATCGGAAAGTAGGCTTGTATCTATGTTTGATAAGCTAGCAGGGAACTTTGAACGAATGTTCTAAAACATTTTACGTTGAGGTTACCTGCTGTTAAGTTGTGTTGCGTTGTAGTTCTTAAAAATGTCTTTGCCTGAATGGATCGAAAATAACAACATTGAATACACTCCTGAGTTTTATACTCAAAGTAATGCTGATGTGTTGCTTCAAGAATTATTGCAATTGCCTTTTGATGCAAAATCTTTGAAAATTGGTGAAAAGGATACTACTTCGGCACGGAAAGTAATTGCTTTCGCAGATGATGGGATACATTACAGTTTCTCTGGAGCGGCGGTCTCTGTTTTCTCTTGGTTACCCATTTTGCAAAAACTACGCGAAGATCTACAGAAAGCAACAAATTATGAATTTAATTTGGTACAAATGAACTTATGTTCTGACGGACAATCTGAAATTGGAGACTGTAACTACGAAGATTTTTCTCTGGACTTATCATCATGTGTATGCATTCTAAGTTTTGGATCTAAACGAACTTTAGATTTTAAACCACCGAACTGTGAAACCTCTACCATTAAGTTAGAACATGGTTCAATGTGTAAGATATATCCCCCAACCAACAAACTTTTAACGCATGGTATGCCTTCTAAACCTAATGTAGCAAACCCGCACATTAACCTAGTATTCGCCAAAATGTGTATTTATGAGCCTTCCCTAAAAGATCAAAGTTGGACGATTGGACAGATCAACTTTACCATAGCGTATATGCTTCTGTAAATGGTACATTGCATTTAGAAAGACTTATCTACGTTTCTCTGCACAATGAAAAAACTAACTTGAAGATTCATACTAGACAATGCATCCAAAACGCCCAATTAGACTATATACCAACCAGTTCTGGAGTGATAATGCGCCCTTCTACATGGATAGTGAAAAACTTTTGGATTTTAATCTGTGGTATAACAATAGCTCTTTTATTTCTAATAATCAACTATCTGTATTTAAAGACGACGGAAAATGCATCTTACAACAAATTTACAAAACCGGAGATTCATTTACGCTAAATCCAATATTTCTAAAACTCTTAAGTGATCAAGTAAAAAAACTTTGTGAAATGAGAAGTGAAATATCAGAACACATTCTAAAAACGCAATTTGAGACAACATTACCACATCTAATATTAAAATTAAAGCCGCAAAAGTGCTATCGTGGACGGCATTGTGAATATGAAGTGGCTAAAAATCTATTAATGGATATAGTATGTCATGAAATTCTTAAAAGCGTAAAAAAAATATTTAAAAGCATAGGATGTATTGAAGATCATTCTTCATAAAAACATGCTTGTTTAAATACTACGGATGCTGAAAAGTATCTTTCTGTAGCTAACAAAGTATGGTTTACGCTCGACATACCTTATATAGCAAGAGAAATATGTGAGAAAAAATGCACATGCTTTAATGATGGAAACCTTTACAAACATTTTCTTAGAAAACTATAGAGAGTATCTTCAAAAAGGGCTATTTAATTCATTTTTTCAACTAAAACCTCCTGATTATTTTAATGAAAATAACACCCAATGTGCTATTTCATGATGTATAACTGTTGTGCATGTAAAAACATTAATAGCATGATTATGTAGAGCTGTAAGTTTTCTACTGCAATAAGTTTTTACTGACTTACGCATGCTTAGTTATAGATTACTCATGGAAAATTTATTATTTTCTTAATTGTGTAAATAGTTTGTGTAATTTAATATACATTGTTGTAAATAAATCAATTTATATACTCAAAAAAACTTTGTTTTCTTTATGTGTGCATTGATTACTTGCAAAATAAATACTTCTGAAATTTTACTAAAACAAAAAGTGATAAAGGTAACAGACATCTTTTAAGATTCTCGTTTTATACTTACCTTTTAAACACTATTACTATAAGGTGGAACTTAAAAAAAAAATTATTGTTTTTTAAACTAGTACTATAAAATTATTATTCTGCTATATAGAAATAAGAGTTTCTTCTGATTAAACTCATACACTGTGGTTGGGCGTGCTTATATTTTGCAAGATTATAATGACTAATGAGATTTCAGATTTAGAAGTAGTTATTAAACTAACACTACTTCAATTTTGAAATCTCGTTGGTTCACAGTGGTTAATCAACAACAAATATTTAAATTTGTGCATCAAAATTCTTTTGTTGTTAAAGGTATGTATAAAATATTTTACAGTTTTAAGAATTCAGTTATTTTAATATTTTACAAATGTGTTATAGTACTTTACAGTTCATATATATATATCTATATTTACCAACTTCATTTTGTTATTTATTTATTATTTTAGAAGAGATTTTTGTATCTACACCTGTTATATGCTACAGGACTCAAATTTTATGGAGAAAAATACATAATCTATATGCAATCAAATACTCTTTGAGAGTACTGGAAGAAAAAACATTTTTATTGCTTTGACAAGTCTCTTCTACTGCATATTTTAGTTGAATGAAAAATATCAGTAGCTCTTTAAGTAATAGGCTGTGACTGAGAGTTCAAGTCCCTGAACTGAAATCAATACTAATTTTTTAAAACTTTTCTTCAGACATTCTATTTTTTGCATAGAGAAAGGATGCGCTATGGAGAAAAAAAGTTCTCTCTCTCTCTCTCTTTTTTTTTCAAAATTTTGTGCAATGGTAATTATGCGGGACGCATCGTAACTTTTTTTTGCGTACCATCAACGACTTTTTTCATTTTATGTGCTATAGCGTGTAAGCAGCATCACTAATACATTCTGTTGTACTGATATCTTTCTCATAGTCAGATAATATAGATGCACCCGTGTGTTGATACTTGCATGCGTTCTTGCGATACTTGCATGCGTAATGCATATGCATTAGGCATGCAATATTTTTTTTTCTTTTACTTTGCAGTCAATATCTACAGTTAACTGAAAATAAAAATAGAACTACGAAATGTCATTGTATTCCATACCAATTTTATTCGGGCAAACTAAAAATTAAGAATCTAAAAAATTATGTAAATTGAAATAAATGTAAAAAATAATAAATAAATATTTTAGTAAAGAATGATTTCTGTGACATTCTTCAGTGACTTTATACTCCTATTGGATTTCCCCACATGAATATTAAAAAAAAAAAAGAGATTAAGCCTCCTTACAAAAGTTTCAATGGAGTAAATTTTCAGAGGTTTTGAGGGACACTTTACAAAAGTAACTGTCAAAGGAGAAGGAGGGATGTGAATCATATTTCAAAAAATAAGCATTCTTTCCTTTAACGTTATATGTTTTTTCTTTTAATTAATTCGAAAAGTTTTTATGATTTTGGTTTGCCTGCCGTCTTGGTCCTCTAAAACTGTAAAGGATAGCTTCTGAAAGGACCTTCTAAATATTTTCCTGCTTCCGATCTCTCTCCCCTCCTTTTTTTTAAACAATTCATAAGTTGCACCTGCAATATTAATTTTCCTCATAGTGCAAAATAGGTTAGTTTTCTACAGATTAATATAATGTTTGTAACTTGACAGATCGTTTACTATTTGAAAATAACACATTTCTGTTAGTGACGGGACTAGAGCCGGTTTTAAGCAAAAATATTGGGAGGGGCGGTGTAAAGACAAAATTTTCTGACGATATATACCAATATGCTTTCAAAAATATACACCGATTATCTGGCCTCTTGGGCGGTTTCCTCCAGATGTAGCGTGAATACGCATTAAATCCCCTAAAAGTCCTTCGCCCGAGGCACCCCCCACCCCAGGCAGATACTTAATGTGCATGTTTGCCTTAAATACACACTACATTACATGATCTGGAATGAAGTTGGCTTAAGGGGACAAAAGGGACTTGTTTACTGGCACAAAAATCACTAAAAGGAAAATCGTAACAAGACTATGTTCATGATATAGTATAACTTATAATAAACTGTCGGCAGAACTGGTAATTTATACACTGAGCATTTTACAGATTGGTGATTAAAGCTGAAATTTGCTGACAGTCCTTTGGCAACTGACGATTTTGTCGACAAAAGTACTTTTTAGGGAGGGGGGTGTCCGCTCGCCCTCCTCCTAAGCGCACAGAAACTCACTGTTGAGGTGGAACCATATTTGATGAAAGAAAAAATGTGACTATATGATAATATGCTTCGTTCAACATATCTGCCGTCCCATAAAACTTATCTGAATCCGTCACTGCATTTGCTGTTAGTAAAATAATTAAAAACTTTAATTTCAAATTTGACAGTTTTTCATATATCTATAGAAATGTTATGAAATAGCACATCAATTTGTCAAATATTCGTCAAATATAATTATGTAAGGTTTCTGCATTGGCCTAAAATATGAAACTAACTTATAAATGTAACGGTTAACAATTATGATAGCTAAATGTTAAAAATAACCAATTTCCAACAGTTGGATAATAGAGTGTCAACATACAGATTTTACGCTGTCCCAATGTATACATTTACACGTTAACCCAAGGTATGCATTAATACGTTAGCCCAACGTATGTATTTATACGTTAGCCCAACGTATGCATTCATACGTTAGCCCAACGGTTGGAAATATGTTGGCAAAACGTTAGATCATACGTTGGCCCAACGTAAGAAATAACCATTTGCCAACTGTTGGATAACCGTAAGCCAACGTGTCATTTCAACGTTGCCCCAACGTATGTGTGCTACCTGGGCGCGCACACACACACACACAAGTTTTCATAACGTTTGTTAACTTTTCCATGTAAAACCAATTTTTATTTTACTTAGATATTCTATTTTCGTGTAAAATATTTTGAATGACTATCAATAGAATCAAATATTTGTTAAGATTGGTTTCACTATACGTTTTCTGAAACATTAAGGTTAAGATAATGTACTTTTTGTAGATTTAAATTTCATTTTGAGAAACATATTGCTATATTGTACTTAAAGTGAATTCTTATACCACACAATGAAACGCGTATCTGGGTTAAATGCTACTTCGGTACCTAAAATATAAGCATTCCTATTATTGAATTGTTAGATTATTACTTTTTAACTATAATGTCATACAATTGTTATGTAGGTAAAAGTTTAAAATGCCCTCTTAATCCCTAAAATTTATCCTTTGTTACAAGAAAAACTTGCACCTAAACCGTTAAATATTTCAAGAAGTGTTATTTTATTGGTATTATGTATTTAGTTTAACAATAGTATGCCTATTTTTATCATACGTCAGTAAAAATTTAATCTGGATGATGCCAAAAGAAGTGTATGAAAAAGCCAGCTGATTTGGAAATCAGAAGTAAAATTGTTTAAATTTTTACTCTCTTTTCCTGATCTGCTAGCGTTATTACCGTTATTCAAGAAACTGTCAGTAGAAGATTCAGCAAGGTGTGCTTTCAAGTAAGACCATCTTATTTTCCGATAACTTAATTCGTATGTCTTTTACAGCTTGATAGTTAGATTTAAAACTGCAACTGTATTTACGCGCTTGTAACTTTTTTTATCCTAATGTTTTAAACGCATAACCATATAACCGCGATTTCCAATCTGTTAGTATAAAACCACATTTTATATTCATTACTGTAGGATTTTAAAATTTATCAATGCTAATACTCGCTTAAAAGGTTTAAAGATATAGGCAATGCCATTTTATCACTAAAAAATTCGCAAAGTCTCTTTATCCTAACATTAAACACAATTATTTTTACTATTCATTAAAAAGTTTGCATGAGAAGGCGGTACCGGTTGTAGGATAAAACTTAATGTTTTTACACTCCTAGAAGAATATATCTTTACAGCACATCTGTTAAGTCAACGGGTGTGCTGTGAAGTTAACTTTAGGGGCAAATCCATACAGTAGATTTCGTTTTCGCTAAAATATTTTTCAAGGTTTCATTATTAAACAGCATTTTACCATTGGGATTCAACGGCTGAAACCGAAATGGAGTGCAGGTGAACTGTCAAAATATATCTACTTACGACAGAGAAACTTTTTTTGGGGGTCGCACCGGATTCCCAGGGGCTTGAAACGGTTAGAAATCGCAAAATTTTTGAACTCCAAGAAATGTACAGACAATGGTCTAATTTTATTTATATAGATATGTTACTGAAAAATGTTGAATGAATTTTACAACTGAAAATTAAATAATATAATTGAAATATTATTATCCAACACGATAATATTATTATCGAACTAGTATTTGTATTTCATTTTGCATCTTGATTAAATAATCATTTTTATGCTGTTGTAATATTCTTCTTTGTATGGTGTGATATATAAGTTGCTTTGTAGAGTATAAGAAAGTTTTCGTAAGAAAGGGCCCCAGTGAAACTTTTCACTAGGCCCCCCATCTCTACAAATCAGTCCCTAAACACATTGGGGGAGGGGGGGGATATCTACCCAGGAGTTGCAAGTCGGATGATATAAAAGGGGTAGATACTGCCAGTGGCATCTAGAAAAAATTGTGGAGGTGGCACTAAACATTTGGCTCATTTTTCTGGTAAATTCACTTGAATCTACAAACTAAGTCAGGCTCATTTTTCTGGTAAATTCACTTGAATCTACAAACTAAGTCAATATTCTATGCTGTAGTTTTGAGGTAGCACATATCCCCGTGCCCCCCCCCCCCCCTATTAAGCGCTTGTCAATTTAATAGTGTTGAGTTTTGGTCGTTTTTCTCCAGATGCAACTCGAATACGCGCTAGAGTCCTTTAAAATGTCTTCCGACCACCTTCTTTGACTATCTTTGGTCGGAATGTCACTGCCTATCTTTGGCAGATAGACCTTGTGTGACTTAAGGCCATAATATAATGCAACACACAAAAAAAAATCTACCGAACGCTTTTAAACTCTTTGTCCTGTCAGCTGTTAGTAATAGGAAGGATAATAAACAGTAACACTGCTAATTAGTATTAGGTTGGCACATAATTATTAAGTGTATCCAGCTTTTCAATTTGGCAAAAAAATTCCAGCTTTCGATGCAGGGAAATGGTTTGCCCATTTCAAATCTGGTGACATTAGCTTGGAAGATTAGCCAGGAAGAGATCGACCATCGGATTTTGACGACCAGGTCCTTTTGGCTGAGTGGGAGGGAGGGAACGAAAGCTGGGATTGTTCCGCCCAATGGAGAAAGGGAAAAACGTCAGATAATTATGCACCAGCCTAATAGTTTTAAATGTTAAAGTAATTACTAGTTGTTCTTTGTTCACTTTAAAGAAGTGCAAAAAAGTGACATACTGATGTTGGCACCGCCCTTGAAAAATTTAAATTGTAGGTCTATTTAAAAAATATATATTTTAAGGAAGTGAAAGTAAGGGCTTAGCTGGGGGTACGTATCCTCCTAACACTGAGATTTTTAGATCAGTTAGTAGTATTAGCATTAATGTGTGTGTGTGTGTGTGTGTGTGTATCTTGCTGAGGCAAATCTAAAAGAGTGGTATCTGCTTAGTGGGGGGACGCTGCCTTTGGCAGAGGTCTTTTTAAGAAATTCAACGCATATTCACGTAACATCTAGCAAAAATCGCCCAAAACTTCAGACCGTTAGACAGACAGCTACGCAATTGCTTGGAAGAATGGACTATAACACTTTAGCAATCCACCATCTTCAATGTTTTATTCACTTGGCCACGGTGCTGCCTCATAAGCATTTAGATTTTCATATCTTACGAAAATTCCGTTTATTTATACACAACTCTTAAGCATATCTCCTTCCAAAGAAACTACCGTCTGCACTCCTGGTCAAGATAGTGGAAAGATATTGGGAATCACTGATCTTGTGCTATCAGGAATGGTATATTTGAAAAGGCATACTGTTTTACGTGTTTAATGTCATATGCAGCATCATTGATCTTACGAACTCCGATTATGTGTCAATCATCCATCACTTTTATGTTTTATATTACTTTTTGTATGACATTTCTTTTTTGGAGGAAGGACGGGTGGGGAGTGATGTTGAGTCCGAAAATAGTACTTTCTTTATATGCATGCAAATTATGTCTTCCCTCCCCACCCCCTTGAAGGAAGTCTGCGTACGCTACTATGGTACATGGATGTACCCATACACTACGTTAGCCATACTGCTCAAGAGGATGCGTCAATTAAAGGTCCAATAAAGAATAAAATGATGGAGAACTGAAACTGCTACGATAAATAAATATATATATTGCTACAATGCAAATGCCCAGACACCACAGCAAACTTGCAGCAAGCTTGATTTATCAAGTCAATAAGCTTGAAAATTTCAAGCGTGTAAGTTTAATGCAAGCTTGAATCAAGTGTTCTAGTTTACACTTGCCCAGCTTGCATTAAGCTTGACATTTCAAGCTTGAATCAAGCTTAGAAAATTTTCTAAATGCACGGGTCGCCCGTCGGCGAACTCGCCCGTCGGCGAACTCGCCCCACATACTTTATTTTTCCACGCATTTTCCCCTCTATGCTGAAATTTTAAGTTTTCATCAAACGTCTGCGGCTGGGTTCGATTTCGGGAACTATGGGCTGGGAGGCCCGCGTGCTAACCGTTCCGCCAATAAGCCTCGGGCAGCTATGACTAAAGTTTGAAGTGACTTATCACGCCAGATTGATAAGTGGGCGATGTGTTATTTGTTTCTTTTATTTTTCCATGGGATGCATCAAAATTAAAATAATGTTATGTGTGATTTAGAGACTCTACTAATAGGGAAATAAGCATAATATAAACTTAAGAGCAGCACACGTTTTAAAACTTTCAGTACCGCAACACTCATGAGCAATACTGCTGGCCAAAATCGAGACAAACGACTGATTTTGAAATCAATTTCGTAGTATAATTGTATTTTATTTTGAAGAATTTCCATATTTGGAAATATAGAATTGATTTACTTACTTAACACAAATTTTGTGTTAAGTAATCTGAAATAAAAGAAACAGATAGTTAAGCGTTACTTCGAAATGCTATATCACACTTGCTAACATGTATGGAATACAAACACTTTAGTCATTTTTGTAAATATTTCTTAAAATAACAAATAATTGAAAAATTTTGCTATTTTTTAACGCTAAAAATTCTCTTTACAAATGTGGTTATTTTCCTACATATTGGTATGCTATATCGATATAGAGCATTTCGAAGAATTAAAAATAAGTTTAAATTAATTTATACAAATGTAAATTTGAATTATTTTCATTGTTCATACTTTATAATTAAAAAAATTATTTAACTTCTGAATTTTTTTTTATCCTTTGTAATTTTATTTTAAAATTACAAAAGTGTAAGATGTAAGATTTTCGGGCCCTAAAATCTGTAGGCCCTGGGCAGTTGTCCCGTTTGCCCTGCCGGTAATATGACACTGGTAATAAAATAAAACACATCTTTTAGGAACTTTCAGCAAATTTGAGGACGCTAGACAATTAATGTCCATTCTCTTTCACAGATGGCGCCATCACTGCGCACTTTGAAAACTAAAATCAAGCTTAAGCCAAGCATGCATTGCCAAGCCAAATGTCAAGCTTGATTTAAGCTTATGTGCTGTCTGGGTGTGATGACTGATTTTCGAAATATTTTGTCATTTCTCTCAATGTGTCAATGATCCTCATCCCCAAAGCTATCGCAGTTTTACTTTCCGAACCTGTTCTATGTATGGAGAGTATTGTAATCATGAAAATATTGCACTTTTAAGATTTTCATGCATATACCCGTTTTCGGGCATTAATTCAATTATGCTTTTTTTTGCGGTGGTGTATTTATGTATGTGTGTATTTGTGTACGTGAGTGAACACGATAGCTCCTAAACAGTGCATTTGATACAGCTGGAATTTGGTATATATATTATAGACTATCCTCGCATGACCCATATTTATTTTCGCGTGTTCAGGATGTATAGTTTTTTACAAGGCTGCAAAAAGAATTCTAATACATTACGGTCTATGGGCGAGAGTTCTCGAAAGTGCGCCAGCGTCTATTGAGTATTTGAGTATTTTGTGTTATGGCAAGCCTGCACGAAGCGCATCTACCAAACGTAGAGGGAGGCTTGGGCGGAGAACTTTTTTAAGGGGTTCTAACGTGTATTTACTCTGTATCTACATGCACATAAAACCACCTGAAACTCCAGACCGTTTGATCGACAACCACGCGGTAGGCCCGAACTCGGGACCAGTACACTTCGGCTATTTTGATGGAACAAATATTGAGTATACATGTTATAGATTATAGGCATTTGACCGCCAAATATTTTAGTGTGTGTACAGCTCATAGTTTGTTCACAGGCTTGCAAAACAGGATTCTAATACATTATGGTCTACAGACACAAATAACTTAAGGCTTGTCTGAATGGTGAATTCGTATTAGTTCAAATTCAGTATGCATATTGTAGGTCTTCGTTTTACAACCTGTTTAGATTCTCGTGAGTGTATAGGATTTACAGTTTTTTTTTTCATGCCTACAAAAAAGTATTCTAATACATTGCGGTCTGTACAGTCTTGTTTGAAGTGCACTAGCAATTGAACACTGTATTAGCTTGAATCGAATCTAATTTATGTGAACGCTTTGAGAAGATCAAGTGTTCCGAAAGTAGACTGGTGTCATTCCATTCGATTTTTATTTACGAGTATTTATTTTTAAGGGGAGGGAGAGGCAGAAGTTGTAGTACTGTCTGTTCAACTTCATGATGGGCGGGATACCATTTTGTAAGAAACACTTCTAAGTTTAGTGATGAGTTAAATTCTCAGTGAAAACGTGAAAACCGCTGTGAAAGAAAACATATATGATGACTTGTGGTGCATATGTGATGATAGCGGATTTTCATAATTATAGCGGAGTTTATTTTATGAATTCCCATTCTGTTAATCAGATACACCGCATTCTTTTTAATGCGTAGCGTAGTTTGTTTTCACTTTTCTTTCTTTTTTTACTTCCTTGAACGAACTAAAAAGAAGTAATATGATCGCGAAAAATTTTGGTATCCAGATTTGACGAAAAAACCGATTTTAACTACCTCTAAATTTACTTTTAAGAGTTTTTGCGAGACATCTCATCGAAAGCATGTATGTGTGCTCATGTAAAGGCATGCACAATCCATTTTGACCGACCACAAGTCGATTTTGACTAGTGTTTCCCTTACGTACGTATGTACATATATAACTCGCATATCTCAAAAGCTATTGGTCGTAGAATATTGAAATTTTATATTGAGGATTGCTTTGCACCTCCCCTTTCGGTCCCAGTCGACTGGATAGTTTATTTACAGTGCGCTCTACGGGCAGAAATTCATTACAGCGTATTTCAGACATATTAGGCTATTTCAAACGAATCAAAGTGATCTATGTTGTCAAGGATTACAAAATGAATCTCTCCATCGAAAATATAGTGACTCTATCATTTATAGCTCTTTTAAAGGAACATTCAAAAAATTCCAACACATTAAAATCAATGGCAGTTTTAGAGACATTCAGCCAAGCACAGCACCGTCCTAGCATGTAGTTAGATTATGGTCCGACGACGGTCGCATGCCTCCCTCAAAAATTATACCAAAAGTCGCCAAGATTGGAGGCTTTTGGCATACGTGTGTATGTATTTAATTCTCATATCTCAAAAACTATTAGTCGTAGATTGTTGAATGTATATGTTTTATGTATAAGGTAGTTGTAACATCTAGTTGTGCATCTCGATTTTTGGTTCCAATCTACTGGACGACCGATACACCGCAGTTATTTACAGGACCACCCAAAAGAATTTCAATGCATTGATGTCTTACCGACATCTTCAATATATTGCGTCTGCTGCCAGTCATTGTTTGGTCCATGACCAAAATCTCGCCATTTGTCATCGAACTTGGCGAGTTTTGCCAAAAGATCGCCAAATTTAACGCTAAAAATTATTACGTACTTAGCATAGCTCTAAAATTTTTAACCGTACAATTAGCCCAGGCAAATAAGACTTTTGCTGCCCGAAAAATAGTGCAGAGCTGGAGATGATTTTAATCGACCGTTGGCATCCCAAGTAAGTGCTGGGTGCGTTTTGCGAAGTAAATTTAGGTGGGCTTTACTTTTAAGAGCTAAAAAACCGCGAAATTTTAGCACTTTTTTCAGTTTTTCGCATATGCCTTGAAAATGGTGCATCGTACCGCAAAGTGATTTATTACAAAATTAAAGAGCATAAAATTCCGCGTCTAATGAGTCTTAAAAGTTAAATTTGGTTCAGCGGTTTAGCCACAATCGATTGTCAAAAATGGGCAATTTTTGCCAACTTGGAGGAAAAGCCGGTTTAACGCCTGTAATTCAAAAACGACCAGCCCAAATGAATAAACGCAAGAGCTACTACATAGGTCAAGTTATTCGATCTTATATATACATATGTTTTGCATAATATCATTATATATATTGTAATATATAAAAAGGTAATTTGGGTTTTACTAGTTGGGGTATTGTTCAAGCGGGTACTTTCACTGTAAGTTTTGCTTTCCTGTCATACTTGCCACGCGCGCTCTGGAGCTATGTTTTATTTCTTTAGTTAATTACTAGACACCAGGCCGTCGATTCTGAGTTCTTTAGAGTGTACACGTGTCCCCACGCCTTTGTAATCCCGGATGCAGGTCATGTTCATAAATGTATGTAATTCGATTAGAGATAAGAGAGAGGCGGAGTTATGTCCTAACAAACCACGTGGTGTGGTAAGCGTAAATACCCCTGCATCTCGAAAATCCAGAGACTTCTGCCACTAGAACTGCTTGATTAATCCACGCGGATTTTCGTACCCGTCTCCCCCTCTTCTCACTCTATATTGTAACTTAAATGTAATGTTCAATAAACAATTTTACCTGCCTGAACTCTGGAATATCGGATGTCTCATATATATATATATATATATATGTATATATATATATAATGATATTATGCAAAAGAAGAAGAAAAAATTAACCACATTACATTGGACTATACTCGAATTTAAATCTACCATTCTATAATATTATTATATACAATTGGTATGTTGTTATTACATTATTATATGGCATTCATTCCCTGGGACCTCAACCAATAGCCATCTGGCTTGCTCCTTTTCCTTCGCCCCTACAAGCAGTGAACTGCAAAGTGAAGATTAACGGTGGAGCGGTCCCCGTCAGCCCTGGTACAATTTTCTGCAGAATCCCTGTTCGCATGAAATCACCAAAGGAGCTAGAGTCATACTTCGGATTTGAATTAGACCCCTATCCATTATCTTTTTTCGATGACTGTGGAATGCGGAAGACTAGAAAATCCGATCTCTATAAGCTGTTTAGTCCAATAGATGCAAATACAAGCAATGCTATCTTCGTTGTTGATGGTGGGTTCTTGTTACATCGATTTATGTGGAATACCAATGAAGATTTTTCCACTATCATTGAAAAATATATCAACTATGTTAAAAACACTATGGGTCCAATTGCACCATAGTGTTTGATGGGACCCTGAAGATGGTACGGAGAAAGGCATAAAATCAGCTGTACGTATCCGAAGAGACCGTGCTGTCATCAGCATCTGTTTTGTTTGATGAAACTATTAGTGCAACAATGCCGAAAGAACGTTTCTTATCAAACGAAAGTAATCAGAAACGTCTGACATCCACAATTACGAATAAACTGGGGTCATTCCACGTCAAACCAAACACAAAACTGGAGAAAGTTCACCACACCAACTTAGATTTTCCTCAAATTTTATATAGAGGATTCATAGGCTAAGACATCAACAAATCTCAATTTTGAAGGTTCCACGATAATTAATTACCGAGAAATTAACTATGCAAATTTTTAAGTTTTCTGCAACATGCGCCAACTTTTTTCACAATTCCTTAAATAACTCCTTACCTGTAAAAGTTACTGAAGTGAAAATTTGTTTCTAGGAGTAACTTTTTACGCTGATTCCAAAAATGTTATCGAAATTTGCGTATCTTCTATAGTTTATGCATGAGCACTGCATTTGCTAAAAAACATCGTGAATTTTTTTCGGCATGTCTGATCCCAGACACATATTTTAAATTTTTATATGTTGTTAAGATGGAATAATCCAACATACCAAAATAATTTCATCTTGGCTTTCTGCTCAGGAGCAGAGGAAAAAAATTGTATGTATGTACCTATATATGAGGATTTTCATATGCAACATTTATACTGAACATGAACAAATTCAGAAGCGTTAGTCAATTTTATTATGCCTTTTAAATTGATATCAGAAATTTAACTACTACTCCAGGCAATTGCAAAAACTAGAAAATACATAAAAGTGCTTGTATCGGAAAACGTTAAACAAACAAACAACAAAAAATGCCTGTCACACACAGTGTTAAATTAAAAAAAAATTCTAAAGTTAAAATTTTGAATTACTTTTAATTTAACCCTGTTGTTTTTGGCAATCATCCATCAGCCAATAAATCTTTGTAATTCTGTATGATATTCAAGTCAATAGAAGGAACAAAGTTTATTGAAAGAATTGAATTCCTGTAAGTTACAGTACTTATTTACCTTTAACGGAATGCGAACAAAATTGTGCTTTGGCTAGTTTTGTAGATACAGCAATTTGAAATAGGTTTTATTCTATATTAAATTTTTATTGTTACAACATCTAGCATAGCAATGTCAGGCACATTGTCAAATTGCACATTTGGTGATATATTGCAGAATAAATGTCATGTAACCAGTTATTCACTGCAAACTTTTACGTCTACCCTCCTAGGAGGATTATATTCGAAATGTTCAGAAATCGATTTTTAGGCATTCTTGAATGTTGTGCATTTTACAGCAAGAATTTTATCGATATCTCTTTTCTTCTTTGAGATCCCGCAGAATGTGTGAAAAGAACATTTTGGGCCTTTATCCTCCATAAATTACGAATTTTGGAAAATACTCTCTAATCTAGCACCTACGCTATAAAATCCCACTCGTGCTAAATTTCGTGTTATTAGCTTCAGTAGTTTTAGCTAGGAAAAATATTGACATACGGAAAACGGATAGAACTTTCCGTACAGGAAAACGGATAGAACTTTCCAACACGAGTGAGCAGAATAAATGTCATGTAACCAGTTATTCACGGCCAGGGGCGTAGCCAGAAATTTTTCATGGGGGGGTTACGACTACTACAACTCATATATATGTATACGTGTGTGGGATAATTTAGTGAAGAATATACATTTTGTATGGCAAAAAATTTCTCATGGGGGGGGGGGGGGTTATGACCCCCTAACCGCCCCCTTGGCTACGCCTCTGTTCACGGCAAACTTTAACGTCTACCCTCCTAGGAGGATTATATTCGAAATGTTCTGAAATCGATTTTTAGGCATTCTTGAGTGCTGTGCATTTTACAGCAAGAATTTTATCGATATCTCTTTTCTTCTTTGAGATCCCGCAGAATGTGTGAAAAGAACATTTTGGGCCTTTATCCTCCATAAATTACGAATTTTGGAAAATACTCTTTAATCTAGCACCTACGCTATAAAATCCCACTCGTGCTAAATTTCGTGTTATTAGCTTCAGTAGCTTTGGCTAGGCAAAATATTGACATACGGAAAACGGATAGAACTTTCCGGTAGACCTAATATATTATATATATATATATATATATATATATATATATATATATATATATGTTATATATATATATATATATATATATATACACACATATACATGTTTTATTAAACATTGTTCTTTCTTTTGAGTTCAATATCATACAGAATTCCAAAGATTTATTAGCTGATGGATGACTGCCAAAAACAACAGGGTTAAATTAAAAATAATTCTAAATTTTAACTTTAGAATTCTTTTTAATTTAACATTGTTTTACATGCATTTTTTGTTGTTTGTTTGTTTTACGTTTTCTGATGCAAGCACTTTGATATATTTTCTAGTTTTTGAAAATGCCTGGAGTAGTAGTTAAACTTCAGATATCAATTTAAAAGACATAGGAAAATTGACTAACGCTTCTGAATTTTCTCATCTTCAGTATAAAAATTGCATATGAAAATCCTCATATATAGGTACATACATACAATTTTTTTTTCTCTGCTCCTGAGCAGAAAGCCAAGATGAAATTATTTTGGGAAGGTAGGATTATTCCATCTTAACAACATATAAAAATTTAAAACATGTGTCTGTGATCAGACATGCCGAAAGAAATTCACGATGTTTTTTAGCAAATGCAGTGCTCATGCATAAACTATAGAAGATACGCAAATTTCGATAACATTTTTGGAATCAGCGTAAAAAGTTACTCCTAGAAACAAATTTTCACTTCAGTAACTTTTACAGGTAAGGAGTTATTTAAGGAATTGTGAAAAAAGTTGGCGCATCTTGCAGAAAACTTAACATCTCTTAAAACCTGGTTAAGAGAATCGGGATACCGTGATTTATGATCTCAGGCAGTGTAAACTTTCAGATGGCACAAAAAAAAAAAAAAAAAAAAAAAATTGTTGTTTCTGCAATGCCTTTAGTGGGTGCGACAGTACATCCGCTTTCTTTCGACAAGGCAAAATTCAATTTTGCCTAGGCTACAATTATTTCAAAAATCCCTCCCCAAAAGTGCATTCAATTTAGCTTCTTTGCCTCCCACAGAAGCGGCTGCTCGGCAGCACTCCCTGAGGGTCTACTTGCAAGTGCAGGCTTGGTAGAAAAAATTTCTAAATACAGAGCAGTGGGGATGGACGACCACCCGAAACTGTCTGATTCCGCATACATGTCGAAATTCCCTCACCGCAGAAGCGGTCATAGAAGACGCGCCGTACGATTGCGATTTTCGAGAGGAAGAAGAGGAGAACCCCTTCCCTGACGAAGATGATGAAGACTTAAATGTCGATGGGACATTTTTGCCAAAACGACGAAAGACATCATAAGTAACGTATTCACGTATATAATGATGTAAATTCAAATAACATGAAAGAGCATTCAAATAACACGCAAAGAGCTGTGTGGTAGCTCTTTCCGTTAATTCATTTGGGCTGGTCGTTTTTGAATTACAGGCGTTAAACCGGCTTTTCCTCCAAGTTGGAAAAAATTGCCCATTTTTGACAATCGATTGTGGCTAAACCGCTGAACCAAATTTAACTTTTAAGGACTCATTAGAAGCGGAATTTTATGCTCTTTCATTTTGTAATAAATCACTTTGCGGTACGATGCACCATTTTCCAAGTATATCGAAAAACTGAAAAAAGTGCTAAAATTTCGCGGTTTTTTGGCTCTTAAAAGGGAAGCCCACTTAAATTTACTTCGCAAAACGCACCCAGCACTTACTTGGGATGCCAACGGTCGATTAAAATCATCTCCAGCTCTACACTATTTTTCGGGCAGCACGGTTTTATTTTGGTCTTATTTGCCTGGGCTAAATGTTGAAATTTTGTATTTAGAATTATTGTAACATCTAACTGAGCATCTCTTTTTAACACTTTCCAACAAGGTGTCTATGATTTCGGTTTGTCTGTCTGTCCGTCCGTACTCCCGTAAATATGCATAGATTTCTACAAAATAAATGTATGTTATTCCTATCTACTGCACCATTGCCCCATTGAAAGTGGTGTATGTAGCATTTATAGTTCTTCTACAGGAAGACAAAAAAGTATTCCAATACCTTACGCTCTGTGGACAGTGATTCTGTAAAGCGTATTGTTACGAATTTTCTAGGCAACCCACTGTGGTTTAAAATAGTTTAAAATTCGTATTCTACGCATCATATAGTTAAAGTTTGCTTTTCGTTGCATCAAAATTGGTTAACTAGAACGCGAGATATGGAGTTTAATGTTTCTCTATTGGTTTCTGTAGCATTTTCTAGAAATGTCGAGAAATATTGGTCGTAGGCCTTCGCTAACCTCGCTTTTAGGATCTTATTTTTTGCGCTATTTCGCCAAAAAGTTCCCAAGCTTGGCGACATGTCGAACATTTGGTGCGATTTTCCAATGGGGCCTTTAAAGTTTGTTTTCCTGCAACAG
Organism: Cheiracanthium punctorium; assembly: GCA_038373885.1. Lineage (NCBI taxonomy): Eukaryota > Metazoa > Arthropoda > Arachnida > Araneae > Cheiracanthiidae > Cheiracanthium > Cheiracanthium punctorium. The sequence continues at coordinate 276,940 of JAWZYV010001884.1, read as the reverse complement.
CATTACATAACAGCCTATTATTACTCTTCTATTACGCAATCAAAATCGAGCTTGTTCTATTACATTCCAAGGATGGTTCTCTCTGGAACCTTCCACGGTGTTCTTCGTAGACTATAAAAGCGGTGGATTCCCCCAGTTTGAGTCAGCCTTGCTGTAGCCTGTGAACGGAGCAGATGCCGTTCTGCCAAATCATAAAAGCTGCCATGCATTGTGCGTCCACGGGAATCCGTGTCCATACCCTTGAGGGGTATGAAGGGAGTTTTTTAATGGTCAATTGGCACGTGCAGGTCGTAAATTTTAAATACAGCAGGAAGCTCGGTTACATTCGTCTCCATCCTACTCTTTTTCAAAAATTTGGCTGAAACTTTTGGCGACGGTTCTGAAGAATATTGTAACCACGCCCGTGAGACAAATTTCAGCGTTCCGCGTGTCACCCAACATAGGATAATTGGTAATCATTTGTCATTCTGCGGTTTTCAAGCTGGTCGTGTAGCTCAAAGGATGAGCAGCGGAAGACTTGCTCTCGCAATACGGAAAGCGGATGCGGGAAAAATATGTTGACTTGCTATGGAAATGGATCCCGTAAACACACAATGTACGTCAGCCTTAAGGCTGTGCATTAGGATGAATCGAATTTTTTTTTTTTTTTTTTTTTCGAAATCTTTATGTCCTGAGATCTCAAAAGTTGCATATTGATATAAATAAGATGTATGTAAAATTTGAATGTTCTACGACAGCGTCTTGGGGTTGCGCATCAAGCTTGAAAATTGGATAACTTTTTGAAAAATATACCTTTTTTAAAAAATCGACTAAAAAAATTCTTTTCTGAATTATTAGACTCCCGAAGTTTTAGAAGCTGTATATTGTTATTAATGAGATATATGTAAAATCTAGAGGGGCTACGACAAGTTCTACGGGTTGCAGATCGAGCTTGAAATCTATAAATATCTGAAAATTAGTCTTTTGAAAAAACCGTATAGAAAGCAAAAATTGATTTTTCTAATGAATTAGCCTTTGAAAAAATAATCAGTAACATTCGCAGCTCTTCCATAGTACAACTAGAATTGTTAGGCCAGTGGCGGAACTTCAAATTTCGGCCCCCCCCCGAAAAATATTTCAGTGGGCCCCTCATCCCCCGATCCCCAGACACTCATATACACATACGCGCGCGCGCACACACACGCGCAAACACACAAAAAAGTTTATTTGGACCATTTTTATTTTAAAAATTGAAACAAATGCAATATAATTATAACTAAAATTTAAAATTCTTCCTTCTGGATTTGAGATTTGCCAAAATGTCTAAACAGATCATTCGTTTCCATAGTTTTTGCTGTTTCTGATTCAATACCTAATATGGAGAGGTTGTGCAGGCGTTCGTCACCTGTTGAATTGCGTAGATAGTTTTTCAGGATCTTCAGTTTTGAAAAGGATCTTTCAGCTGTTGAGACAGTGATGGAAAGAGTCAAAAACAATAATAATACCGTAATTACATCTGAAAAATTTAGAGATATTGTTGAATATTTCATCAGAAGTAACTCCGCAAATTCTTTTATGGTAGATGTTTTACAAATTTCATCTTTCAGCAGAGCACTGGCCATTACTGTTTGTAATAGAAGTTCTGTTGTTAGACCTTCTTTATATTTTAACTGGAGAGATTCGGCACATTCTAAAATTTACGCTTCCTTCATTATTTTTAACGTGGTCGGTACCAAAAAATTAAAAAGATTTGACACCTCATTCATACCTTGAAAACTGTTCTCTAATTGGTATATGACGGTATTTAAAACTTTAAAAAAGACGTTGACGTGGAAATCATCTTCGTGGCCCTAACGGTGGTCACTTGATAGTTCGTCAAAGTGTTCTTTTGAAAATTTCTGTCCCTTCTTCAAAAAAGTTGGGCTGATTTTCCATTTAGCTGCAATTTCAACAGCTTCGTCTTTTGCGGAATCGTATGTATTTCTGTATTTTTTTAGGTGTCTACTTGCAGTTTGCAAAGATTCAGCTGCTCTCACAATATCTAAATCTTTCTTTTACAATATTTTAGATGGCAAATTTACTGCATGAAGGATCTTTGACAAAATTGCACATAAGAAAACAAAATCAAAATTGCTCATGCTTTTCTGAAATCTAGATGCTTCTTCGCGTTCGTCTCTTTTCTGACCTTTCAAGGATATTTCAGAAAGCGCTTTCATGATGTCCGAAAACCTAAGTTTGATTGCTAAAAGGAAATTGTACCGTCCAGCCCAGCGGGTTCGGTTTAATCTTTTGAGCATAATTTGGGATTCTCCTGTAAATTTTGATGGCAAGTCTCATCTCTTTATACTATTTCCTAAAAATGTATAAATGCTCTCTAAAGTTGCATAAAATGTAGATATTTTATTGCAACAACTTTTAACAGAATCGTTTATTTCTAAATTGAGGTTATGAGATGCGTGGTGTATGTATATAGTATTGGGTACATCTTGTTTTAAAAGCGACTGAACATCATTGTACGCCCCCCTCATGACATTTGCTCCATCGTAGGCTTATCCTCTGCATTTACTTAATTTTATGTCATTCTTTTCAAGTAGGTTTAATCTTTCTTTATACAATTCATCTGCTGTGTGATTGTGTACTTCAGTAAAACCTAAAAATGATTCTTTAATCTCAACAGATGATGGTTCTTCTTTTTCATTTGTAACAATTTTTACATACCTAAATGCTTGACTTAATTATTCTTTTTTCGTTATGTTCTGCGTTGTATCCATGATAATTGAATAGAAAGGTGCTTCGTTAATATTCTTTACTAAAGTTGCTTTTAAAGGTGTTGCAAGACAATATATAATTTAATTTTGGATACTATGGCTTAAATATTTTGAAGGCTCCATGAGGCATGCACAAAACTTCTTCCATAACATTATAGTATTTCGACAATAAATTAACTTGGCTTAAAAAAATTCCATGATATTTATCGTCTAGGGATTCATGGCGACCACGAAAAGATAAGCAATTCTTTGGAAGTTCCCAGAAATTCGATTCGTATCGAATTTGTTCTTAAAAATTCGTATCTATTGTTTCATTGTTCTTCCATTTTTCATATATACGACTGCATATGATTTTGAATTTTTTCGTGTACTTTTTTCTTTTCCGAAAGACCTTGCCAATCTCTAACCCCTCGTGTTCTCCAGTTATCTTTCGGCTCTGTTGAAAACAATCAACAAGGTTCGCAATATACTGCATCCAATTTAGGAGAATAGCAAAACCATAATCTTTCTACACGCAACTATATTTTGTGGAAGTTCTGTAAAACTCTTCTGAAAACTTGCTTTTATTTTGCAGAGGATCTCGCTTAAAGGGTCCCCGTGGTCGGCAGGAATCAGAAAATACACTGCTGGCCATCGTAAATGCAACACCCTGAAGGAAGCATGCAAATAATATGAAATTTACAACATGCATTAGCTGAGGTGAGATATGCAAATGATTAGAATTTCAGCGCAGACGCACATCAAGCGCGCCTGTGGCGCCACCTCAAAGCGCTATTTAAGGCTTGGAGATTTCGACGGTTTCAAGTACAGCAATTGTGTTTTTCTTGCTTTTTTTTCAAAAAAACGATAAATTGTGCCTCGTAGGAAACAACGATCATCTTTTGATCAAGTATCCGAGTTTGACAGAGGAAGGATAGTGGCATACCGAGATTGTGGGTTATCTTTCAGGGAAATCGGTCGTCGTATTGGACGAAACCAAACAACTGTGATGCGGATATGTGATCGTTGGGTGCAGGAGGGTACGACGGACAGACGTGATCGACCGCATCGACCTCAGTGCACCACGTCACGTGATGACAGGCAGATTGTACGCATGGCAGTGACGGACCGCTCAGTCACATCACGAACCATATCACAGCAGATTCAGTCTGTAACGCATCATCCAGTGTCTGCGCGTACCATTCGACGTCGTTTACAGCAGAATGGTCTGTCCGCAAGACGTCCGTTGCTTTGTCTACCTCTGACGCGGAACCACAGACGTCTCCGCCGCCAATGGTGCGATGAAAGAAGGATGTGGAAGACAGAATGGAATGAAATTCTCTTTACTGACGAGTCACGCTTCTGTATGCAACACCACGACGGTCGGATTCGAGTCTGGAGACACCGTGGAGAGAGGATGCTGAACAGCTGCATTATGCACCGTCACACTGGTCCTGCACCGGGTATTATGGTATGGGGCGGTATCGGATATCTCTCTCGCACTCCTCTAGTACGCATTGCCGGTACTTTAACCAGCCAGCGCTACATCTCCGAGGTGTTGGAGCCAGTTGTCCTTTCTTACCTTCAGGGCTTGCCAACAGCCATATTTCAGCAGGATAATGCACGGCCACACGTGGCACGCATTGTCCAAGGGTTCTTCGTCAATCGCCAGATTGAATTGCTTCCCTGGCCGGCGCGCTCTCCGGATCTTTCGCCGATAGAAAACATGTGGTCCATGGTTGCTCAACGACTGACCCAGAGTTCATCCCCAGCTGTCACACCAGATCAACTTTGGCAACGTGTGGAAGCTGCTTGGTCTGCTGTACCCCAAGAACACATTCAAAGTCTCTTTGAATCAATGCCGAGGCGTGTGGCAGCTGTGATCTCCAACAACGGCGGCTACTCTGGGTACTGATTTTGGCAGGAACCACGCTTCATAGAATGCTGTAAATTTAATCATTTGTTACTTGGTCAACATGTTATCTACACAATAAATTTTGTTGTGATATCTCTTGTTTTTCTTGGTGTTGCAATTTGGGTGGCCAGCAGTGTATAATCATTTTTTTAACATCGGCTGTTAATATTGTGTTTTGAAAATCTGCAATGTCTGTTGAAAACAACCGGCGTGTGTTATTATCTTCATTTATATCTTTGTCTAAATTCACTGTATCTTTACGTGATTCTTCCGTATCATGATGTAGTTCATCATAATTAGAATTGTCTTGCGTTTTCTCTCTATTAACGTCGCTTGTAGAACTGCTATTTATTTCTACGTCGAAAGTATCTCTATTTTCATGCGAATGTTCAATACAATGATGCATTTCGCTACATTTGTAATCAGCTTTAGTTCTTTCTTTGTTGTCATTGTTTTCTAACTTATCTAGATCTCTGGATGTGAAATTTTGGCTAAGCACTCTTGCTGCTTTTTCAATTTACGTTTTTTTGACACACCACTGGTACTGCTTAGCTTTTCTCCATTTTTAACCTTTACAGAATTTGAATTCAATAAGTTAAATTGCATGTTTATGAAATGTAATTATTTTACATTTATATAAATAAAACGATATTTGTTATTCGATCACATTTGTATCTCTAGTTTTTATAATACTAATACTACTGGATATGGTAATTTGATGGCTTATTTTACACTATCTTCCGGGGTCTCAAAAGTCATGTGTTAAAAATAATACGTGTACAAAATTTGGAGGGGCTATGATAACGTTGTACAGGTAAGCACTACAGAGTAATTTCGTGGACTGGACGCTACTAAGAACAGGAAAGGGTACAATGAAACTATATGTGCTTGCGCGTGCGCTGTCCGTAATCTTGACATGTACACCTACAAAGGGTCATTCTCTTTTTTCTGCTCATCTCCGTCTTATCAGCAGTCCTCAGGCAAAACGGTTCTTGACTTTTAGAGACCATGGTCACTGTGGTATTCGTATTGGGGAATATTCAGTGGGAGTGAAAACATTTTAAATGATCCAAATTTCGAAACTGATTTTTCCCCCCTTCAAAGTAGATTTGTATTTATTCCATGATAATCTGTCCTCAGTATTTTCTCTTTTTTATCTAGTGTAAGTGCTATCAAAATTTTTGGGCCTCTAATAATTCTGGGGCTCCCCCGCATTGCGGTGTTCAGCACCCTGTAGTTCCGCCACTGTGTTAGGCCTTATCTTCAGAATTTTGGAAGACTCCGGAGACATCCATCAAGAGTGGAAGCCAATTTTTGACTGACCTTCCGTGCCAGGGAGAGGGGTCCTTTTGTGGAAGTATTTGACAGTCCGTGATACACACAATAAAAACCCATCCATCTTGTACTCTCCGATACCGGAATGCAAGTTTTCGCCTTCATCCAACGTGTCGGAAAAAAAACAGCATTATTTCCGATAGTGAATACGAAAGTGAAACAATTACGATAGGATCGTGCTAGGGCACATCGAATATTTCTCGGATTGTGACGTCATGAGAAGAGAAGGCTCAATTTATTCGGGACCGAAAGCTTTCCGATACCAGTTACCGATGAAGTTTCCCCGTTTTGGGGTGAAAAACCGAGATCGGCCATTACTCTTCTCCTCTGATTGTGCGAGGTGGAATGAGGCGCAATCCAGCTCGGACAAAAGGTTCCAGCCTTCAATTACCGGGTGTTGTGTGCGAGGAGGCGATCTTCGTGTTGCCACAATGGCTTGACCTTAGTGAACATAGATTTTTACCTTGTCTAAATTCTTGCAACATGCTCAAAGTATGAACAATACTTGAGTTTTTTGTACATTTTAGACATCTCCATACTATGAAGTCGCAAAATAAGTACGTATTCAGCGGAAATACAGTGGCGTAGTGAGTGGTGGACAAGGGGGTCTATCATACCTCGGGCGCTGCTTCCAGAGGGAAGTCAAATCGTCCCTAAGACAAAGAAAATTTGACAAAAAATAGGAGGGAGGGGCCAAGGGCGGTTCTAGCGTTGCAGTCTGGGAGGGGTAATGATATTTTATAATTTTAAATAAACTCAGTGCCTCAAAGAAGGAGTGACTACTGGGGGGCACACAGAGGAAAGGGGACCCCTTTGTGTGCACAATGCACTTCATGTATGTTAATAAAATGTTTCATTAATCATCAAATGTGAAATAAATGTTTAATTAATAATATCATTAATGAAGTATATAAATACCGAAAATAATAACCCAGCATCATCGCCCCCATCGATCAAAATTATTGTTATATTTGATAAGTTCCTTTGTTTCGCCATTATAGATAGTGTTATTTGTTTAATTTCACCCCAGTGAATTTCCCATGCAGAATTATTTTTCACTTTCGTTTTCAAAATCCTGGGAGGGGTAATTATCCCCATTATTCCCCCCCGTAAAACCGCCAGTGGGCAGAGCCTGATTATATTATGACCAACAGGGGCCCGGACATTGATGAATTTCGGGACCCCCATCTGGGAAATTTGTTTCATTTTTCAAAAAATTTTAATAAAGAATATCCGAACAATCCGATCCAACAATCCGAATTTTAATAATAAATCCGAACAACATTTGATATTGGAGGCTCTTTCGAGCCGTGGGCCCTGGGCAAAGTCCCGATTTGCCCATGTGATAATAAGGCTGTGCCAGTAGGGGAGGGGCGCCAAAAATGTATTGGGCCCGGGCGCGTTTTCCCAAACCCTCAAGACTTCACGCACTTGGCGAAAACAGGAGGGAGCCAACGGTTTGGCGGAAGAGAGACGTGCATTGCGAAAGCCACCCTCTCATCAGGGCTATAGAATCACAAGGGCTGGGTCAATCGCCTGCGAGATGTGAAGACAGGGGAGAAGTCGTGGAGATAATGTTTTCTCAATACTTTTATTAGATTTTTCTCACCTAAAATGTTATCTATGACATTTTAGATTTAGTGTGATATATTTTTAGGAAAAATTAAAACAATTGCTTCTGTGAATCCCTTTCTATTAGTAATATATAATATACATAGGCTCTCAAAAATATATTCAAGTAGAAACCAAATTTTCTGTTTTGAGATAAAGTAATGAATATAGGATTGTTTTCTAAAAAAAGAAAGAAAAGAATCATTCAAAATAAAACATTATGCACCAACTTTCTTTATATATGTGTGTGTGTGTGTGTTTAAATTTTAAATGTTAAAAAATATACAGTAAAACCCATTTAAAAAATTCCCGCCTAAAAAGTTCTTATTTGCGGTTCCCTATTTTTTCCTATTCTTACAATGTGAAAACAACCCGTTTAAAAAGTTTCGTTCCAAACACTTTCCTGCTTAAAAAGTCTTTTTCCACTTCTAAGTTTACATTCAGAGCGTGTTTACATGTGACTTTTGTTTTTTGTTTTGTTTTGTTTTTAATTTTTTTCCCTTTCTTATTACTGTTTGAAAAATCAATTTTTAGGACTGAAAAAGTATGGCATTGGCCAGTGAAATGCTAACAGTGCATGAAATTCATGAGGTTTCTGAAAATTAAGAAATGAGCTAAACTGAATAAGAGATTGCAGAAATTCTTAGTTTTCCGGATGCTGTAATAGGACTAGAAACTTTTCACCGTCTTATTAAAAGTGTTGAAGATGATAATTTTTTTTTTAAATGAAAGACCAATTGAAGATCGCCGATAAAAACACAAAAACTAATTTTTTCTTTTCGTCTGTAAAGTCGATTCTAATAATGCTTAAAGCTGATATTTTTAAAAAGATTTAATGTAAATAGTTAATTTTATTGTTTTACTTTATTAACTAATTTTTTAAGGTGCAAAACAATTATATAAGTACTTTCTATAATATTTTAATAAAGTAAAAAGATTTTTCGTTTATATTCTTTAATTTTCTGTTCTCTTTATCCAGGATGCATACTTTCCTTTTTAATTTTCCAATTTCAGATGTTTTATTTTTTTTTTTATACAGAAGGGTTCTTTTTAATTTCTGTTCCATGATTTTAAATGAACGACGATTTTTATTTTTTAATATTGTTAATTTACTTCTTGCACACTCTAACTCAATTTTTAAACTGCTGATTTCTTCTTCCAGTGCATCACAGTTTTTACAACTGTCTTTCGTTGAACTTTCATTCAAGTTTACTTCATCATCATCATTTATTGTATCTTCTGATCGTATTTTCTTAGGACTTAAATTATACTTAGTCTACTGAAAGCATCTTCCGAAACTTTCCTCTTTTTTTTTGCCTTTCCGATCTAGGATTTGTTTTTTCTTCCAATTTAAAAGAAGGTAAATTAACTGTAGGAATCTTTTAATATTTTTCTTATAGGCAGACCTAAAAGTCTGTTTTGTAAGTCATCAATATAATGGCTTTCTTCGAAGTGTTCGCTGCACATTCGAGCATTTTTGGGGTTAACCCTTTGAGGCGCAACCCTTTCCCAATGCTGAAAAAAGGGCAGCCGTTGCCATCGCTCGACTTAATTACCAGCAAGAGGGCGGACGATCGAAACGTTCATCGCGTGCCACAGATCTAGAGACACCTTTTTTGACGACAGCTGGCTGTGCGGCAATCAAATAGATAAAAAGTGGAATCATCACAGTAAAATTTCTCAATATATAAAAATGATAGTTTATTATTGAAGATTAGTTAAAAAAATTTCTTGGTGAATTCATTACGCTTGATAACGAAATATTGACTTATTTTGCATGTTCTCAGTTTTGAATAATAAGGAAAAATAACTATATGTTTCAATATGAAGCTAGAAATTAAACTTACAACAGAAAATTAAGAAATCTACTATTACTAAGACAAATCCGTTAAAAAAAATTAAAAAAAAAAAACGTCGGTAGCACCAAATAAAAAATATTAGGCATTTTTTTGAAGTGCTTATAGAAAAGTTTTAAGCATTTAAGTTGTGTTTTTATCTGTAAATGAATGGCTTTACAGATAAAAAACACAAATGTACATAATACGGAATGTATAATTATATACATTTCTTACTCTACCATTTATTATTTAACAAATTACATTCTTTAAATATATCGGAGACATGTTTATTAAATGCAATAGATCAATAAACCTATTCTGATAATTACGCTCAAAAGAAAGTAGATGGCGCCAAAAAGAACATGCGATAAACAATTTTAAAGTGCCTAGGATAAAATTGCGGAGCCGATAAGTTAAATTTTATCTATAAATAAATGTTTTATATATACAATCATATTATATACTTTTCATATTCTACCAATATATTAAACTAATTACATTTTTTAAACACATCAGAAAAGCGCGCCTGTTATTACATCATAAATTCTTGAGGCGGTCTTACGAGCACTGCAACCTTATAGCGACTACAAGCTCGCGTAACTTCTCTCTTCCGCCAAATCGTTGGCGCGCTCCTGTTTTCGCTAAGTGCGTGAAGTCTTGAGGGTTTGGGAAAACGCGGCCCGGGCGCCAGTTCTGCTCGCTACGCCACTGGAAATATATGTTAATACGCTAACTAAGAACATTTCAAATTGAAAAATAAATTAAACCACTAATTTAAAAATAAAAATCCAAGTTCTTTTATGTATTATGCTAAAGACCCGCCAGATGGTGCAACAGTACCAACAGTCGTCTGCTCAACGGTTTCGGTTTTCAATCGTGGCGTCAAAACCTTGTGCTTATTTCATTGGTGGCTTCCTGTGATCGATTACTGTGGCTAACTGTGGCTATACACGCACGCCACCATAAGTTTTTTCAGTTTGTGGTTTGTTTACGGTCGGTTGGTTATCATAATATTGTTTATTAGACATTGTTTTATTGAATGTATTACGGAACGAATATTACTCAGAAACATGGGTGGAAGCTGTCAGGGCCAGGTTAGCATCAGAAACACTAAATTTGTTAAACAACAACTTTAAACGATGAATGATTATTTTCTATGACCTGTTGCATTCACATATTTGATGAATAATAATACTAATACAAATATAGCAATAGTGTACCAAATTTATTTTTTCTCTTCAAAAACTGTATAAGTTTAAATGCATATGTTATGTGTTGATTACTATATATTATTTCCGCCTTTATTGTCTAAAATGTTTTTTAAAAAGAAATTTCTGTACTCCGGAGGTAAGTAATACCATGCCAATTTTTTTGTTTTAAGAAAAGAATTGACACAATGCCCTTGATATGAGTTTTACGCGCTATGGCTGTAACTTCATCGGATATTTTTAAATTCATGTATGATTAGATCTATATGTTGCTTTGAACGATTTTTTTTGCTCTTATTGACGTATCCTTTTATTACATCCCTTGTAGCATTCTTAATGAAAAAAAAATTCAAAATATTTAACATTTTAGTATTTTTATGTTTAGGTTGGTTGCTGCTGTGGGTGCAAACCTTGTCGATTTTGCTGCCGATTTTTACCAGCCGTTAAAGAATCCACATCCACTCGTCTGATGTACACTCTCTTTCTTTTGTTGGGTACACTGCTTATGTGTGTTATGTTGACACCTGAAGTACAAGAACAAATTATAGAAAAAGTGAGCTTTACTTAATTTGTGTGTAGTGTAGTTAATATTGCATGTCCATATAAATATTCCTAGCTTTGCAGCACCAGCGTACTTGTTCAAGACTGTGTTTTTTACTGAAAAACTTTTTCTAGTTACTACTGGAACTCGTATTTTATTGCCAGCATCATTTTTTGAAAGCTTAAGTGTTTTTAGTTAAGCTAAGACGTAGATTGAGATTTCTTTTTTGATTCAGTGACAGAAATTACAGACACACAAACAGAATCATACAACAATGTAGAATTGAAAACATTGTGTAGCTATATCAATCACTTTGTAACACAGAGCCTTATTATCGCATGGGCAAATCAGGATTTTCCCAAGGGCCCCCAATTTCAAATATTGTTCTGAAATATATTTTTTAAATCATAATTTCATGAAAAGTAAAACAAATTTCATAGATGGGGGCCCCAAAATTCATCAATGCTAGCGGCCCTGTTGGTCATAATCAGGCTTTGTTGGAACAAGTGGGAACATTTTAATAGCGAACTTTCCGACTATATTGTTCTTAAAAAAGACAATGTATCACAAAAAGCACATGATTAAAATTGATAGTTAAAAAGTTCTATTTCATTTAGACTTTTTATATAGGTACCTAGTTTTAGTAGGATAGGAAAAATGTGACATCATCAGAGATATTAGTGATTATTTATCCACAAATATAAATCAAAACAAAATTATTTTAACATGAAAAAATATTTTGGTTCTTGCAATTTTGCGGTAATCATTTTTCACTGTATGATGCACAGTATGTTCCCAGAAATTGATTTATAATGGTGCTCAAGATGTCAAGGAAAATAATTTATATTCATTTGTGGCATATGATAAATTTTTCTAGAAGGAAGGGGAGGGGGTGAGTATGCTCAACCCTATTGCTTTTTCCTTTACTGTTCTATTGGGATAAAGTTTGTTTCAAAATCTTGACATCTTCTTTGCCTGTTTGTTTCTAATATTAAAAATATACTGAGTATTTTTTTTTCTGAACTCAGCATTCCTTTCTGATATCAGTCTTTAAATGTTTTTGGAGCACTGTGGTAAGACACAGAACAGGAATCTCTTGATTCTTTGCAATAATTAGAGATGTCAAAAAGTTGAGTATTAAACCCAATATCCTCTATGTACATGATATAAAATCATGAATGTATCATTAATTCATCTTGTAACTATTGCATTAAAAGATATTTAAAATAATCAATAACATCATTACAAAGTAACGTAGTTAATTTATTATTAATTAATTAGATAGTGGAAAAGATCTGCTATGTTATACACTAATTCATCATGTTAATTATTCTGATTTTTTTTCTTTCTTTTTTAGTTCCCTCAGTACAATATCACATGCATTACTCTTAAAGCTGGTGAAAATTGTGACTTATTAGTAGGATATATGGCTGTGTATAGGGTCTCATTTGCTATGGCTGCATTCTTTTTTATTATGGCTTTCCTCACCATTGGAGTTGCATCAAGTGGTAGTTGCAGAGCAGGCTTACATAATGGGTATGTTTGGTAAAATATCAAGAAAATAAATTCCCATGAAAATTTCTTTATAAATATTTACACAAATTTTTGTAATAAATTTTGCATGCCTCTTAAGTTTTGAGTAAGTAACTAAAATTAGAAAAATTGTTCAGCTGATTATAAATAGTCTCTGTGTGAAAGTTTTTGACCAAGGAGTGCTAAGAAGTGGAGCCTGGCTGCTATGAGGTAGAAGATTAGCAGAAAAAGTAATTAATTTGTTTGTAAAAGCAAATTCAAAAATGTAGGTTGATTTTTGAGTCCAGCTTGTTATTTTTTCTTACATAATTATAAAACTGTTAAATATAGATTTGTTGTTTTGTTTGTGAGATTACGGCCGATGGGTGGGGTGCCCTCCGTGGAAGTCTTTCTAAGGGGTCCTAACCCGTATTTACACTGGTTTCGGAGAAAACCATGGAAAACTCCAAATGGTTAAGGTCGACAGACGCATGATGGGACTCAAACTCGGGACCTTCACACTTCACCCGTCTACCATAAAACTACTACCATTAAATATAGAATTCAAATACTTAGCTATATTAATGCTGTTTAGTATAAATAAAATGCACAGTTTAAGGATCTCTGACATGACATCTTAATATATAGTCACATTAATCATTGAATCTTGTATGTTTCCAGTTTGTATCTCTTCTAAACGCAATTTTTATCACCTTTACTAAAAAATAATAAAGTAAATAAAAAAGTAATGCTCAGAAAGCAAAATAAAATCCACACAGTTGGTGCAATGAACTTGAAATGTTTAATAATAATGAAAAAAAAAATTATAAAAAAAATCTGGGTAAAATCATACAAAACGTTTTGCACCCCATGTAAACACGACGACAGTCACCAACCATTTTGCATGATCAGCAAAGCAAAGTCAAAGAACTTTAACAATTAAAATTGCACATAAATTTTATTAGCAAAAACATTGACACAAAATACACCGTCCATATTTAACCTAAAAATCGTCTGCAAATTCAGTAACAGGTAATTTAAAATGAGCAAACAATGGACTGTTTTTAACTAAAAAAAATCTACAGTGGATTAAGCAACCTAGTTGTACAGCTAATGTAAACTGGGCGAACACTGGCACATTTTCAACTGAAAAAAAACATCACTGGATTAAACAACCTAGTTATACACCTCATATAAAGTCAGTGCAATTTATGTGCTATTCTATTCATACTAACAAAAATATAAAATATCAATTTAAAATTCACATTATACTCCTTAAACATTGCAAATATTCGTTAAAAAAAGCATTTACCTTTATTTTTTTTAATTAACTGCTCAGAAATGTTCCTAACACCCACTGGCTTATAACGTAAAACCAGCATGATTTCTTTTATTTTTATATATTCATGCTACATTTCTAACAAACACACTAACAAAAACATAAAGTATCAATTTAAAATTTACATTAAAAACCTTAAACATTGCAAAGATTCATTAAAAAAAGCACTTACCTTTATTTTTTTTAATTAATTGCTCAGAAATGTCCCTAACACCCACCAGCTTAAAACATAAAACCAGCATGCTTCCTTTTATTTAGTTTTATATTCAATCATATTTCTAATAATTTCTTTTGATACAATAACCTATTTTGTTCCTTTCCATCCATAACATGAAACAATTTTAAATTCCTAAACTGATGATACATGTTTTTTATGGTTGCCAATCGAAACTACCCCCAGCAGTGTACTTCATTCCCGCTATGCATCGCCCACGATGGCACCAGAACGATCACCAAATGAAACATGTAAACATAACATCGGTATGTAAACAGCACCGGATACGGAACATAGTCCAAAATCTGAATTACTTAAAAAAATTTAAAATCCATCCTTTTTTGATTTTTAGCAGTTTTTGTTATTTTTAACTTTAGGAAATAGCATTTTAAAGGTAGAAAAGTTAAAAGCTGTTGCAACTTTGGCACAGTTGATACAGATCTGCGATTTTTGTGGTATATGAAAAAGCTTTACTCAAAAAAAAAAAAAAAAAAAAAAGTAATAAAAAATGTAAAAAAAATGTAACACACCATTGGATCAATCAGCTTGCAAATTTGCATAAATACTTTTAAAAATATAGAAAAAAATGTGCTACTTTAAAGATCTGAAAATGCACTCATTCCCCTATTTTTAGGAATTTTTAACTTCAGAAAATTGCTCTAACAGAGTAAAGCAGTTAACACTTGCGATATATTCTATGTCTCAGTCCGAATAGATTCACATTTTTGTAATTTCCACTTGTTTGAAAGAACTTATTGAAATAATAGATATTTTCATCCATGATGAAATGTATTGTATGAAGCCTTGAACAGAGTAAAATAGTTAACACTTATGTTTTATTCTATGCCACAGCCTGAATAGATTAATATTTTTGTGATTTCAATTCTTTTGAAAGAGCTTATTAAAATCAATCATATTTTCATCTCTATGAAACCTTGACTTTACAATTTTTTTATCAATTTAAGTGGCAAACATAACTGTAATATTAAAAATTGAATATTAGGCTATTTATTTTAAGTGGACAAAGATTAAATGTATTGAGTACAGGCATTTTTTTTTTTTTTGCCTCATATATTTTTTTTTAGAACCCCTTGTAAATTACATGGACATTAGGCTTTATCTACTAGCTATGTATAGTAGTCTAAATGGTTAAAGTGTTGACTAATAAAGTTCAATTGTTTTGAGGTATCAAATTAAGTTCTTTAACAAATAAATTCTTATGTATGCACATAAACTTTGTAATTTCTTCTTTCTGATTTTTTTTTTCACTTCAATAAAGCACTTTTTACACTGAGGAGTTATAACAATTCTTAATTAAAGAAATAGCTATTATGGCTTTTATTTTATTGATAACTTTTCTTTTAGGAAAGCTTTCGGCTGTAGTATATTTTTAAAATGGAAAATTGAATGTGTATAATACTAAAATTCAGATTAAAGCATAAAATAAAGCTAGTGTATATTAGTTTCCCTTTCTCAAATTTTTTAGTTTAGAAAAATGTACTATAATCTATTACTGTATGACAAAAAAAAAAAAAAAAAAAAAAAAAATGCCAGTTGCATTCCTAGCAGTCACTGCTAAGTTATTTTTTCAATCAAGTTTTAATTAAATTAGTTAAAAGTGAAGTTACTGTGAAAATTACTAGATGAGTTTCAGTTTTAACGGATTCACATCTGTAGAGTTTGAATTAACTTTATTAGTGAATAATTGAATCATATTTATTATTGCTAAGTCAATAAATTGATTACACTGGTGAAATAAATTAAGAGAATTTGCATATTTTATCAAATTTCATGAAAAGAACTGAACTGGATGTAAAACCACTGCTTCTAGACAAAAATGCAAATCTTGTATGCCAAATACGTAAGTGCACACATGTGTGTAGGCGGAGCCAGTAGAGAAACAGGTTTTATAAGCACACGTAAGTTAAGAGGCATTTCATTTGCTAGCACACCTTGGCGAATTTCTTGGTGTTATTTTGCAGCAATCGGTTAATTTCAAATTGTAACAGTAAAAATGAGTAACCACCAACATTTAGATGATGGAATGAGGTGGTGAATTGTGGGGTGGCTAGAAGCAGGCTAATCTCAAGTCCAGATTTGTTGAGAGTTCAATTTAATGCCCATCGTTGTATGCAACTTATGGAAACAGTTCCAGGATACTGGATCCATTGAGAGAAAGCCTGGGCAAGGTCATCCAAGAGCAACAACGTCCAGAGAAGCTTGCCATTTGTCCATTATAGCAAGGCTGTAACAGGAGTGCTACAGCTTCTTAATTCTCTCGTGACTTGTATGCAGCCACAGAAACCCGTGTATTAAGGGTGACTTTTTCCAAAAGACTTTATGAGAAAAAGTTGTTTGCAGGCAGACCTGTTGTTTGCGTCCTGCTTACTTCTACGAACAGGGGAATCCGTTTAGCAAGGTGCAGAGAGCATAGGGATGGGAGTATGGATCACTGGGCGACTGTTCTCTTCACTGATGAGTCCCGTTTCAGCCTCAACACCTATTCTTGCTGTACTTTCATATAGAGAGAACCAGGAACGCATTACCTACCCTCCAATGTCTGCGAAATCGGGCATTATGGCAGAGGAGGTTTAATGGTCTGGGCAACCATCAAGTTGGATTGCCGCACACCTCACCCTTGTCTTTGAAAGAGGCACTGTAACTGGTGTGAGTTATAGGGATAAGGTCTTGGAGACTTATGTTCGCCTTTTCAAGGGTGCAGTTGGTTCTGAGTTCATTTTAATGGACGATAACGCAAGGCCACATAGAGCTCTTCTGGTCGACAAATTTCTATAGAGTGAAGATATTTGCCAGATGGATTGGTCAGCCAGATCTCTAAACCTTAACCCTATAGAGCATGTCTGGGACGTTCTGGGGAGGGTAAATGCAACTCACAAGCCCCCTCTGAGAACCATCCAGGGAATGAAAACAGCGTTGCTGAATGAGTTGGACTATTTGCCACAGGAAATGATGAACTGCTTTTTTTCAAGTATGAAATCGCTATGAGACCTGTATATCTGTAAGAGGGGACCATACCCCCTTTTAACTCATTTTTTTTTAATTCTACAACCGCTGTTTCATACCTTTCAACTCCAAAGTATGTTATACATGATCATGCACATGTATTACAATTATTGAAGGGTTGTTTGTTTTGTATTGTATCAATGTATGTACATATCAAATTTCATTAAAATTGGTCCAGTAGTTCTAGTGATAATCAACCAAGTCTGCAAATTCTCTTAATTTCTTACACCAGTGTAGTTGCAATCAAAGTCACTCTGAATATTACTCGATGAATTTCATTTATAAATGGTCTGCATCTGTTCATGTTCTTTGTTTTGATTGATGGCATCAAGTGTTCATATTCTTGTTTCAGAATATGGTGTTTGAAGTTCCTCACATTGTGTATAATATGTGCTGGAGTATTTCTCATACCGGCAGATTATGTAAATAGTTTTGGTCAAAGTAAGTGATATCATGTTTAAACTGAACAAAACATTTTAACTATATGGACATTGTAAAATCTGTTCTTTTTACAAAAGCAAATTGAACTTTTAAGGATCTACTGTATTTTAGTTATGAACTTTTAAGGAGAATGTTATAAGAAAACATAGCAGCATTTCATGGTTTAAACACAAAATAAACACAGCTTTTTGAGGTGATGCCATAATGCATTTTTCTTTTATAGGAGTTATGTTTTACAAATTCTCTCTGAGCACAGTGTATTATTTCATCTAACCTTGAGTAATGATCTATGAAACACTAAGTAAAATTAATTTTGAAACATAATTTTAAGAAATTTCAAGAAAATAAAATTTGGGGATAAACTATTCGGGCTAGTTTTTTACAGACGTTATGTATTTTAAATTTAGTGTTTATTTCTACAGTTCAAAATTCCATATTTTTTATTTAAATTTATTATGAAATATTTCTGTATAGATTTAATAATAATAATAATTGAAAATTATTATTATTTTATTTACCTAATTTCAAACTTATAAATGCTTTTTTATTACTTTTATATTATAAATTAAAAGGGCATTTGTGCGATGTATGTATATTATTACTAGCAGCATGGCTCGGCGTTGCCCTTACAATGGAAGAGAAATGCCCATTCACCTTAAATTTGTTTGTTGATTTTAACTAAGGATCCAGTCGAAGAACCAACATAATTTGTAATTTTACAGAAATATTCAACCTGTTAACTGTTTATGACAACATTTTCATGCCCAGAAGACTTCAAAAATGCAAATGATGGCATTTTTCATCATGCCCAGAACACCACTGAAATTTGGATGGCAACATTTTTCGTCATTGAAATTAACCTCATTATGTTGAGCGCATTGTGTTTTATATAGTTCATATATTTAATTCTAGCATGGGTATATGACAGCCTATTGTTGATTTGGCATGTACATGTACTCTTATACACCATCCCGAAAAGAAATTCGAGCTAAGTCAAATTGCTTGTGTCAGTTTCATATTTAAAATATTTTCCTCTGTAAAAGTGAATCATCTCATATGTAATAACTTCTCATATTTCTTTCTGATGTTGTGTTTTTCCTAAAATTAATTAGAAATGGACAAAACTAAAATAGGAAATTTGTTTTTTTTTTGGTTGAGTATGCAATCATGTTTTTGCAATCTGGCAGTCCCCAGTGTGAAACAAATCTTTATTTCCTGTTAAGTTAAATTACACAAAAGAACCCCCCCCCCCCCAAAAAAAAAAAAAAAAAATTACAAGCTGTGTTTCTCCTAAGATAAAATATTTTTGAGGACTGCAATAAAATAAGTACATCTCTTTGTATTTCTCATATGTTAGATTTGTTTTATGCAGTTTTGTTATATTTGCTGTTATATAAGAAAATGATTATGAAACTATATATAACTTTTTTTTTTTCTGTATTTTTCTTGTTTAGTTTGGATGTACATATCAATGGCAGGAGCATCTGTGTTCATAATCATTCAATTAATGTTAATTGTTGATTTTGTACATGATTGGACTGATAATTGGTAAATAAATTTATTTTGAAAAATTACTTGCATTTGAAAGACTTCCAGTGTAGATCTTTTTTTGAGCTGCATTTCATTCAAAATATCAGTTTTTAAGCTCTCCCACATAAATATTTTTATTGTTTAATAATTATAATTTCATAGTAATAAGATAACAAACCCTTGTACTGCAGTATAAATTGTAACTGGTTTCTCATTTTCTCTTATTTAGGTTGCAATCTCTAACTGTTAAAACTGCATTTCATTAATAAACATCAATATTGCAAAATTTTCTAAGTGATTCATTGATTATTTTGCCAATTTTGTCATAGTTTCATTTGTAACATTATCATATATATTTTTAACAGGCTTAGAAGAGTATCTGATGGAGGTAGCAGATGTTGGTTTGTAGGTATTGTAAAATGCTTTTCTAGATAACAAATTATTATAAAATAATTGCTTTTTTTCTGCAATTGTAATAATATTAAATATCAGTCCCTCATCATCTTTTTAGATTATATTGACCATTATTACTTAAGCTGGAATGTGTTACTTTTTTTCCCTTACTGCAACTTAATAAAAGAAAAAGTGGAATGATAAACTTTCAATAAAATTAATTTATAAAATTGTGAAATGTGTTGTTAAATGTATAGTTTGGCTGCCATGAGAAGAGACTTGACTCCACCTATGTCACCACAAGTTATGTAGCGATTTCATTTCTTGGTTTTCGGTATTTATCCCCAAGAACTTGGGAGGAATTTGGATTTTTTCCCGTCCACTACCTACAACACTTGAGGGTTTTATCCTTTCTATGGACCACATTGTAAAATGAACTCTTCCCTGTTAGAGGAGTCAAGTCTCATCTCATGGCAGTCGGACTACACAATACATTGTTATTATTATGTTTATGTCTTTTATTTTCTTTCCTCTAGTAATGGTATTTTGTGCATTAGTCATTTACACTGCTGTTGTTATTGGAGTTGTATTAATTGCTCAAAATTATACCCGTGTTGAAGGCTGCCACTTAAATAAAGTGTTCATTGGAGTCAATTCAGGATTATGCCTATTGTGTTCATTCATATCTATCATGCCTTGTGTAGAAAAAAGTAAGTACCTTCTTTTTATACTAATTTGTAACCGTTTCTCAACCAGGGGTCTAGTTCACAAATAAAGTGGGATCATAATCTGCCCCAAAAAAGTTGAGAAGTATAGAAAACATCCTTTTATTAAATAAAGTATTTTAAATAAGAAACATTACAAAATTCAGTATTACCAAGCAATCATAAACTAAACAAATAGCTAGTTAATAGAAATAATTAATCACTGATTATAAATGCAATGGTTGACTGTTTCTCATTTAAAAGGTTTTCTGCATAAGGATTCTCTTTCCGCTCAAAAATTTATAGGTAGACTATTTTCATGTGATAATAGACAATTTAGTTATTTAGTTTTTAAAGCCACCATACTCAAAAAACCTTTTTATCATAAGTAAGAAGTAGTTTAGGGGAATATATTCAAAGCTTTCATTGATAGACTACTGTGTTCACATTGTCATGTAAGTCAAAATCCAAATGTTGGGATAAAAGTTTCACTAGTTGTAGGTTGGATATATTAATTGTGAATCACACACACACACACACACACACACACACACACACACACACACACAACTGGTAATTTGGAAACTGCAACAGTCCTTTCATGAGATGAATTGAGACTCCATCTTTTCAAGAAATCATCATTATTGTTTGAAAAATATTCTGCTAGCTGAATTTTCAATTCACTTAAATGCATTTTCATGTTCATACTGTATGAACATACGGTTCATGTCTATATAATTTTTCAAGACAAATAATCCATGTATGCCAAATTTCTTGATGGAGGCATTGATTTTGTTTATAATCAGTAAAAGATTTTTGTTATATCATATTCAAGTCATTCATGTGAAAATATATTGGTGAAATAAATCAACAGTAATAAAGATTCTTTATATTGTAAAAACTTTGAAAATGAGTTCTTTTAATGTGTAAAAAAAAAATTCCTGTTCATCTCACAATTCAAAAAGCCTTGTTAAATTTTTCGCATGATAACCATCTGCTTCTGTATGCAAAACAATGCATTAGTACTTGGCACTCACTTTATTGCTCAATAAAAAAAGCTATCTGGTCTGTGGTTGGCTTTTAATGAAATCAACAATTTTTACAGTTTTGGTTTGAACATATTTTGAATTAATCTGGCATCTTTTTTGTGATACACCCATGTCAGGAAGGAAGCAGTATATTCATTTCTTCTATGGCTTAATACTAATTAATTTTATTGTTTCCCCCCATTATCACATTTACATCATTTTTTATTCCTGAAGTGCGTTTATTCCAATCAAGTTTTTTGTTTTGTATTGCATAAGCAAAAACTTTAAAATGATTTCATGAGTTGAATGACCAGAGATTGATTTGCAACATAGCATATTCTCTTTGATTGACCCTCACATTTATTTTGGATGAAACATAACAGTTGAGTCTATCAGCGCATTTGTTGTCTTATTGAATGGTAGAAAAATCACTCATATCTAGCTTTCAGTTGTTTAACTATGTACTTCAGTGACCATTTCATTATACATATCAATATTGTGTCTCCTTTGAAAGTGGTTTAATTTCTATTTTTTTTCTTTTCTTCTTCTGGGCCTATCATCACATTGGCTATGTCAATGCCTCGATAAAATGAGATTTTCTGCAGCTATGCACATTTCATTTTGTCACAAATGTAGCAATTTTAATCAGTTTTGTTGCAGAATATTACTTAATTAAATTAAGTTAAAACCACTTATCATTCCTAAGTTAACCATATGTAAGCATATACAAATCAGTAAAATGTCACTACAAATACCACTTTTATGAATTTTTCAATTTTGAAATGCTTTTATGGGTGTTTACAGTTGTCACACACCTTAGAAACGATAAGAGGAGGAGCATGCTGAGGTGTCCGATCGAATTTGCGAATATCGAATTTATCGAATATCAAATCGAATGGATAATTTTTAACATTACAAGTTACATTAAATTAAAAATTTTGAATATTTGTGATGAAATGAAATAAGTAATCAGAAATTTTACTCTTGAAAGATAATTTTAGTAGTTATTATGATTACATAAAAGGAAGTTTTGGGGGGCCCAGGGCACATGTCCCGAATGCCCCGCCGTAAATCAGTTCCTGGTTATACCTCACATACTACTTTGTCAATGATTTATTTTATACAGTACAAGAAAAGGAATTATTGCACTTCTTTTACCAAAAGTGCAACAGTGAAATTTAGAGTCAGAGCGTAATAACCTGCATGAACCTATCTTAGCATAGCAAACTGCACATGGGACAAATGCACTTTGATATGCTAAGGCAGGAAAAATGCCTACCTTCATCAACTTGCACTCAACAAGTGCATATAATCAAGGAAAGTTTGAAATAACATGAGTAATTTTGAGAAGTGTTTAAACATGCCATTGAGTGTGAGCTTGCTTATCAGTATTTGTGCAAACGTAGACATTCTTTAATATGTTAATAATGAGAAATTTTTATGAACACTAAATTAAACTACTGTAACAAAAGGGTTGCAGAGCTTCCCCCCCTTTATTTCTTTGCACATTTAAGGAAGTTAAGGATTTACAACATTGAAAAGGTTGAGAAACATTGGAATAATCAAATTCTTTCTTACACAGGGTGTCCAGTGCTAACGCTGTCCAATGGCTATTTCCTAAACCGTTAGTCAGAGACACATAGTTCCAATTGCAAAAATGCTTTAAAATGTATAATCTATTACATCAGAAGCAGTCAAAGTCAATAATTTAATATCTATAAAAATTATGAAATTTAAATTTTTATACGGTCCCCCAGTCCTATCAGTTATATTTAGAAAAATTTTCTTTATACAATTTCATGCACAATAAAAAAAAAAATTCTTCCTTATACGACCAAAATTCATCGAATTATGAAGCAGCAAACATTGTGACTTAAGTAAATTTTCTACGTTTAAAATTATCCCGTTATGGTAAAACATTAAGGGACTATATATATACTGAAATTTTAAATTATAGGTTTTAATTTCATTTTCTGGCATAATGCGGAAAAAGAAGCAAAACTAATTTTAGAGTACTGATCTTCAAGCAGACAGGACCTTATTATTGCATGGGCAAATCGGGACTTAGTCCAGGGCCTCAGGCTGGAAAGGGCCCCCAATTTCAAATGTTCTTCTGAAACATTGTATTTTTATATCAAAATTTTATTAAAAATAAAAAAATTCATTGATCGGGGGCCCCCCAAATCCATCAATGCTGGGGCCCCTGTTGGTCATAATCGGTCCCTGCAAGCAGAGGGTTATAGTCAAGCTCTGTTAAAATCTATCTGAGGTCAGACTTACTAAATCGTATATGTGTAGCATGCAGATGTGTAATATATGAGTGTGCTACGCAAAGTACAAATCCATCAATGCTGGGGCCCATCCATCAATGGCAAATCCATCAATGCCAAGAGTTTTCTACACTTCCATTGGTGCATATTGTGGCAGAATAATCTGCTAGTTTCTGGGTTCGTCGTTCTAAAGTCCTCGTGTAGAAAGTCCTAGTAAAAAGTCCACTTGTTAGGATGGAACACAAGCTTTATTGCTTCTAGAACTTCGTTGAACAATCAGCTGTACAAAATTCACAAGCACAATCAGAGAGTAATGTGCTTTTAACAGACAGCTTAGATCAGAAGCTTTCACAAATGCTGTATTTCTCACGCAAAATAAAGCACTTCCACAGGTAAAATTCAGTGGAAATATATGAGGGATAATTCTAACAGTCCCTCAAAACTCAGCAATGAAAAATCTACATACAGCACTAAAAAATTAGCATCGAAAAGCAAGCTAAAATATCGTTTCTATATCATCAATACAAAGCGTAATGCAGCAAACTCACTCAAAGAGAGCTCGATGAATACTGACTGGGGTTGTCTGTCATACCTGTATTTATAGATGTCGCAGAAGCTACAAGGAGCTTCTAGAAGAATGTATCTCTCGAACATTCCACATAAAGCGGGACTTTTGATTACGTCATAGAAGAGAAATATTAGGCTAATATGCATGTTGATGCAGAAAAACTAACTTTACAAGCCCCATAGTGAAAATCGTGCCAAATGACCAAAATGTCGCCAAGCTTGGCGACTTTTAGAGAAATATCGGCAAATTTGGCGCCAAAAATAAGTCCCTAAAAGTGAAATTACCGAAGGCCTAGGAAGGATGTTTCTGGAGATTTCTAGAAACTGCAGTAGAAGTGAATGGGGAAACCGAAACCTCCGTATCTCCGGTTCTAGTTGACCGATTTTGATGCAACAAAAAGCAAAATTTAACTATTTGATGCGTAGAATACCAATTTTAAACTACTTTAAATCTCAGTACAGTGGGTTGCCTCAAAAATTCGTAACAATGTTTAAATTGCAGTCAAAGGAAGTTATTTAATGCCAGTTCATTTAAAAAACTGTTTAAAAAATTTTATTTTCAGCATGAGCTATATTTTTATTTTACTTTATTGGATACACATAGTTAAACATTAATCTTCTTTATTGCAATCTATATTCATAAAATAGTTAATGAAATTGCTAATAAATTTTACAAAGCTCAAAACCATGCACATTAATTTTTCTCAAATTCATTTTGTATACAACCCCTATTTTGCAGCTGGAAAAGTGCTCTAACTTTGAGCAGCTGTAACTCCTTGAATTTTGGTCGTAAAAAGACAAATTTTTTTTTTTTTATTGTGCATGGAATTGCACAAGAAAATTTTTCTAAATATAACTGATAGGACCAGGGAACCGTGTAAAAATTTAAATTTTGTAATTTTTTATAGGATTTGATTTATAGACTTTGATTGTTTCACATTTAATAGATTTTACAATTTAAAGCATTTTTGCAATTGGAACTATGTGTCTCTGACTAACGATTTAGGAAATAGCCATTGGACAGCGTTAGCATTGGATACCCTGTATTTTGTGCTGTAATATAGTCATAGTTATTGCACATCATGTTTCTATCAAAAATATATAATGTAAACTTGTGAAATATGCTAAATAAACAGCATTGCCATAAACAATAAAGATTCATAAAAAAGTAAGAGAGTTTTCTTTAGCAGCGCAAGTAGAGATACAGTTTAAAGGTACATGAAATTAGGATGTCAACTTTAAATTTGCTTATGAACTAAATGGTAAAATACATTTAACTATAGTGGCTTGCTTTTTAACTTGTAGTCACATTATTAATAAATGTATTTGGACTTCTTTTAAGTGAGTAAATACTAAATATGTGTGTTATTATGAGCAAACTTCAAATAAATACTTAAGAAAGCATATTCTTTTTAGATACTGGAGATTCACGAGCAGGATTACTGCAGTCTGCCATTATATCGGCATATGTGCTTTACCTCACTTGGTCTGCATTATCTAGTGAACCCACTCGTGCAGGTATGATGTTTGTAAAATATTATTTTCTTCATATAGATTCAGTTATATATATAATTTTGTAATGTAATTGAATAATTTTGATCCTTCCTATATTTCCATATTAAAATGCTTGAATTTTAAATTTGCTTGTAAACTAAATAATTTGAAATAGAACTGTCATGTTTTCTCTTATATATTTATTCCTTTTCACATTTTTATGTCAGTTTGATGATATTGTATTTGAGGTTGTTGTGTATTATACAAATAGTAAAAATGATTTATTTTTGGATTAATAATTTAAAATGTTTTTGTCATAAAACTGCAATTGCTCATGAACTGTTGCCTATATGCTTGTGTCTAATGATAGTCAAAAAGAATCATTGTTTTTTCTATATATTAAAGCACATTTATCACAATGGTTAGTGATGATGCATTGGAAAACTTACTTTCTGTGAGGCATATTCTAATTGTGATATGTTTTATAAAACTGATAATTTTTTCATAAGTTTATATCCATTTATTCCACAATTTGAATAGAAGCACTGCATTAAATTGCAGCTTTCTTCAACGTCAGAAAAGTTTACAGCTCTTTGGTCCATCGATCTTGATCTACACAGGTTCAATGTCATGTGTGAACATTGCCAATTCTCTTTATTTATAAAGGCCTAAAACCAGTGATGTGTCTAGTGATGTGTTTTTATATGAATGGAAAACATTCTTGCTAAAAATTTTTCATTAGAAAGTAAATACATTCTGTTTAAATTTTATTAAGAGTTTTACTCTACCTACTTCTTATTTGGATCATGAGTTTTTTTTTCCTTCATGTGGGATAAATTTAGGCACTGGTGTTGGCACACAAGATTTAAGTAGTTTATCTGATGAAGAATTCTGTGGTCCTTCAGATGTCTCATTTCTATCCAATAAAGAAATCATATGTTATGGTGGAGTAGTAATTACATTTCTCATGGTCATTAGTTCTACGTGAGTATTAATTTAATTATATCATCACTTGCTATAGATGGATATTCATGGTAAAAAATATTTGAAAATGATTTTACTTTAGCTTGTCCAAAATAAGAGTATTTTTTAATATTAATGTTTAATAAAAACTAAATATTTCATTAATATTATTAAAAATATCAGTGCATTTAACTTTAATTTTTGTAAGTTATCAAGACTGGTGTCAGTAGTTAGCGTATATACTGTGAAAATTGAGTAAAATGAAACTGAGGGGACTAAATTATTTCGTATTAAAAAAAAATTGTACTAAGCAATTCGTGAGTGACAGGAAAGAAAAAAAAAAACCTTACCAATGTCTGACTCAAATTTTATTATTTTGATTTCTTTCTAAAATTTACGCTTGTATAGTGTGTAAGAGGCATACTTGTAGTGGCGAATAACTTGACAGCCCACCTGACTTATTCATTAAAGACAATTCATTAAAGAAATTTGGCAACAGGTTTCTTCACGATGACAGAATTAGGTACCTTCAATTGGTGTCTTATAGCAAGAAATTTCTCGCACAGTGAGAGATGCAAAAAGCAATTAAACTCTTTTATTCACTCTGGAGCCTCTAAAACCAATGAAATAATGATGATGAAATAATTCTATTTCTTTGGCAAAAGGAGCTTTTGCCAGTCAAGCAGTAGCATATAGTAAACTTGTTGCTTTACAGGAATGAACTCATCAAATATTGGCAGCTAAGTTGTGAAAGCCAGACTATGATTTACCATAATTTGATTTTAAATTATTATTGATCAGACTGCAGAGTCAAACTCTGCAAGTTTCCACTTTCAATTTCCTTTTTATATCAGCTATATTAAGCAACTGCTTCTTAATTTAAAGTGAAATTGTAATTTGCTTTGATCCTAATTTCTCAGCCATTGTGCATGTGAACTAGCTAATTAAAAAGAAAAAACAGAAAATTCACAAATATTTGCATAGAATTCACAGATTTCAGTGCAGAACTAACCAACTTTGGAAACCATCATCAAATTTGAAAACTTACTGAAGAGTAGATTGATGTCACAGTGTGATTTGCCAGTGACAATAGCTTGTGACTTCTTTGTGACGTCAACGTGATGGATCGTTTGTGATGTCTTGCCAGATCTTGCGTCTTCTTAATTTTTGCTACTTTAGAAAGCACCATGTGACTAAAATTTATGACTTTGTGATATTGCTACTTTCCTGCTACTTTTTTTGATTTTGTGAATTTTAAGTAATTTTGCAATTTTTCAAAAAAAAAGGGTTTTCAGTTTTAAATCAGTGGAACATTTAAGTAACAGTGCTGTGAATGTGACGGCGCTGTGTCGCATTGAAGTCACAATGTCGGGCAGAAGTCACAGTGTGACTTCATGGTGACATCATGTTGTGACGTTGCCGCAGAAGGACATTACCCAGCAAACACACACAGGTTCTCTGAACGTCTATTAACATTCAGAAAATGTCTTGTGAACGTTAATAGACGTTGCAGAAATAAAAGTGTATTGATTAGTTCGATTACCGATATGTGCCATACATATATCGATATATTTTTGTCAGAGTAGCTTCTAGCCTGTGCAGATGTAGCTAATAAGAACAGATTTTCCTTCTGTGTTTTTGAAAAGGCTACCAATCACGAAGATAGAATGGTTGGACAATAGTAGAAACTCTCCTGTATCTGTGCTTCTAATGGTCTTCTGCCATAAAAACATTGTTATCCCACATGCTTGGGAACTAACAGCACAGTGAACTCGCACTACAATGTAATATGACTCAACGTGAATTGGATTTTGCACGAGTTTTTCACTAGTACTTATCTTAAAGCTAAAACAAACTCCTGGCCCTCAACACGAGATCTTTTGCCAACTGTCAGAAGTGCCAAAATTCATTTGTTCATTATTACTTTATGTAGGAAACGGTAATACATGGTTACACTCTTAAAAAAAAAATTCTGAAATGTTACCCCAAAATATAGAAACAGCAATTGTAGTTTAAAATTGCAGAAAAATTTCTGCATACAGCTGAAAAGTATTCACAACTGTTTCTGCATCTGTAGAAAAGTATTAACAAACGTTTCTGTATCTAGTGGAAATGTATTCACAAACATTTCTGTTATTTTATAAACATATTCAGAAACCTTCCTGCTCTGTATAAAATGTTACCGTAAAAATTACTGCCAGTCAATTTTTAAGTTCGCTTGTTTCTAACTATTTTAGAATTAATTTTTATTGACTACTAGTTAGACATTACAGAACTACTATTATAACACTCACAATTGATATTTCATTTACTCCAAGTTGGTTTCAAACTGAAGCCAACGTGGAGCCAACTGAAGCCCAGTTGGAAGGTGAATATTTAAACCACTATACTGATCAATACTAGATTAACTGAAATATTAATGTGATCGCTAAAATGACCCATTAAAATTCTAGTGTGGCGGCCTCTTTGAATTAAAAAAAAAAAAAAAAAAAAAAAATCTAGAACATTAAAAGAGCATGTGCAGAATGTCCGAGATAAAGATTTTTTGCCACCGTGAAGATTTTACTTTCAAATATGGGTTATGTTTCCGAATTTAAGAGTCTGAATTGAGCATTTGAAATTTATGCTATATTATCAAAACCTTTCTGCAATAAATATGTAACAATTCTGAAATTTTTTACAGTGTAGGAAATGGCTAAAAACTGTTTAAGGGGTGTTTACAGGTGTCTAAAATAATTGTGTATGTGTTTAAAAAAGTTGTGTATATACCCTATCTCACATTGCAGAATTTTCACTTACGCGAGGGGTCTTGGAATGTATCCCTCGCGTTATTCAAGAGTCTATTGTATTTGCATACTACTATTTTTGGATGAAGGATACTATTTTGGATACAATTTTTTATGCATAAGGCCACTACAGCAAGTATTTTCAACACTGATAAGTGGTGGCAGCCCTGTATTATATGCCTAATGAATCTACTCTGTTGCTAAAAATGCGCTGGTTTGCTGATTGCCTTCCAAAATCAATTTTAGCACAATATAACTGTCCCCCCCTTTTAGAAATGCCCCACTGTTTGTATAGTTATAATTGTGTGAGGTTTTCTGTCTGGTGGTGAATTTATATTATTCTGAATCATGTAAGAGTTTCTTATCACTAAATTTGTAATATTCCAAAAAATTTCATCTTACTCCCAGAGAAAATCCAATGTGTTGTCATAGATTTCACAGATTATCTTTATAGTGTAGTCAGTGTGGGGATAAATTGTAAAAAGGGTGGCTAGGAATGAAAACTGGTTTCAAGTAGTAAAACACTTGGACATAGAAACTCTATGATTACTTAACATAAAGCACTCAAAACAACTGGTGTTTAAAAGATAAATTAAATAAAAAGTTCCCTGTCCCAGTGTGTGAATGACTTTGATCGCTAAAGATCGAAACAGCTGTATAGCATGACAAGAAACTTTTATGGTGTTAGTTTATAAAATTTTTAAATACTTCAATAAAAAGTGATATGTATGTGAACCTTCCAACTAACTGCCCCACTCACAAAATTGCATTAATACATCACTGCTTGTTGCAAATATGCTAGTGCAGTTCAAAAGCAAATAGTTTCATGTTAGCAATTTTTCTTTTGTGTTAAAAGAAAAAGGATATGTGGAATTACTAAATGTTCAGCCAAAACTAAAATATCATTTCATGTTAAATAAATTTCACTATAATGACTTTAAATATCTTTTCAGATTAAAAATCAAAATTTTTATCTTGATTAAAGCAAAATATTTTCAGTTGGATGTCATTATTACACATGGAATAAATTCTAAAAAAGAGATCAGCTCTTTGTTTAGTAATTTATTTTCATTTTGATTTTTTGTGGATTTAGAAACCAAGTGACTAGGTTTAGTTTTTTTGTTGTATACACAAATCTCTATTTTTACAAATTTTTACGATACTAAATTTTTAAACTCACTGTTTTGTATCTTCATGGCCATTCAAATAAATTTCATTTTAACATTGTCATCATCAGTAACAACATCTGCAAAGACATGAACTGCAACAAAGAAGTAATGAATAAAAGGAAAAACATTCTTCACATAACAATGTGAAGGAAGCTTTTGTTTTTGTTTAGAAAGTAAGACTGAAAGTTAAAGTAGGTAGATTCTACAAATGCAAGTGATGTAAAACAAAACAAACCATTAAATGAATAAATAAGGACTAATTAGACATTTATAGAAAAAATTATAGTTGTTGTATGTAGTACGATAGTTTACAGTATAGTAATTTATTACAGTGTGTGGTACATTTGTGTAGTACTGTTTATAATTTACCTATAGCAATATTTTTCTTTTGGTAATTAATATACTTTCTACTTACTCAGTGCATTTTGAACTTGTATATAGTGATAATCGCTTTTTACATGTACCTTTCTATAAGGATAAAAAAGAGTAGTATGGAGGCTTAAGCATTTTTGAATACAAGTGCCATTTACATCAGCAAGTTAAAAAAAAAAGAAAGAATTTCTTCATACATTTTTTGTTGTTGTTGTATTATGATGAAATAAATTTTAACTGAATTTTTTTCATGTTCAAGTTACAAAAGAAAATGCAATATTAGTGCAAAATTCAAAAGATAATATGTGCATGCACTGTGCTCAATTTGTTCAAAATAAATTCATCATCTTATTATCACTTCTACAAAATCGGTGTACAAGATGTGCCCGTTTATGATTGAAAATGTTATTGAGCACGTTAAAAATGATTTTTTCATTTTTCCTATATTTTCAGTTATAGGAAACACCTTCAATACTAAAATATGGAAATAAAATCTCAATCTATGTACAACTATAAACTGTCTAGTAACAATGTATTTTTTAGGTTTTTATAGTATTTTTATATATAGATTCCATTGTATTTATTAAATTTTTAGATGAAAATAATATTTTCTTAAAAAAAGTTGTAACTCTTGAAAGTAATTTTCTTTTTATTTCCAGTTTAAGAACATCTCATTTTTCATATAAATTAGGAATCAGAGCTCCTGATCCTAAGGTAGTATAGAATGCTGCTATGGCTAAAATATTTTCTGTTTATTCTGTATTTTTTATTATGTAAATCAAATAAAGATGCTCATACTGAACTGACATACATATATGTATATATATTAAGAACTATCCTAGTAATCTTTCTGGTAATAACTTTGAGTATGAACATTTTCATATGCATGGGTTCAATAATATTAATATCACTATTCTATCTATAAAGAAGAACCATAATGAACGTTTATTTTTAGAAAACTACTTCATCCAATTTCATAATACTAGTTATCCGTATGGTCTAAACCAATTAGTTCATAATAAACAATTAATATATTATACTAGCACTACTAACATAAATAAATATTCTCCAATCTATAATACTTTAAACTTGTCAATATATAATAAAACACTTAGAACTTCTAGAGGTAAACGTAAAAAGAGTAATAGTCCTAAGTATTCTAATAGTTATATAAAATCTGCTATTTTAAAATTATATAATTACTATACCAGTACTTATAATTGGATTAATATACGTACTTTCATTTACTCCATTAAAAAGAAACTTTTAGTTAAGTATTTTTCTATTTTTTCAAATCTTAACATTTCTGGACATTTTTCTCACCTATTCTTCGATCTCATTGTTGCACGAGCCACTGCACTTACCATAAACCTA
The DNA here is from genome assembly GCA_038373885.1 of Cheiracanthium punctorium. Lineage (NCBI taxonomy): Eukaryota > Metazoa > Arthropoda > Arachnida > Araneae > Cheiracanthiidae > Cheiracanthium > Cheiracanthium punctorium. Next base: position 244,586 of record JAWZYV010001884.1, on the reverse strand, counting down.
ACCAATAACATTAATAATACACCTTCTAATTCTAACTTATTAATTACTTTCACAAATCCTGCAATCAATAACTTAAACTTCAATACAATATTTTCTACTAATAACACTTACTTTCCCATCAAAAATGTCATTATTAAAAAGTCCTTTAAATATCCCCTACCCTTTGGTAGGAAACTATTTAACTATAACTCCTTTTCGAAAACATATAACCCTTCTGATACACCACCCTGTATATGCAATGACAATCACTATAGGAACTTCATTAATAGGGATTATGGACACATCATTACTGGGGATCTAGCTATCATAAAAGATATTAGGTTAAAAAAACTCATGCAGAAGGGCTCTAAACACCGTATTCCTTCAAAACACTCTCTTAGTGGCATTGTAACACAATTCACTTATGATTTAGATTTTTACATATATAATACTGCCTTAAAATACAGCACTCCTATTGAAGCCTTCACTACCTGGAAAGTAAAAGTACTTTCAATCTTTAAGCAAAATATTGCTAAATATGTAAAATATAGTTCTCCTGTCAATAGTCAATTTCATACTCACATAGACTTTTTAAAGCAGTATTTCATAATTACTTATGTAGATAAATCATCCAATAACTATGCTTTTATTTGTAAACAGTTATACCATAGCTTGTTAGCCTTTACAATTGTAAATAACAGTATCTATTCCTCTATTAATTTGTCTACTGTAGTTTGTAACAAAAAAATTCTGGCTTTCTATAAACTTCTCAACCTACAACATAATAATCTAAACTATCCTTATATTGTACTAATCCCTAAATTTCATAAATCGCCTTTAAAGTTTCGAACTGTTACAATAGGATGTAACACATATAGCAATGTAGCAAGTAAACTTCTATTAAAGATACTGTCTGTTATGCATGAGTATTATATAAAACGTAATGATTACTCTATCTCTATAGGAAATAGTTATGATCTACGCAATACAATGTGTACTATTAGTAATATTACCTCTTTATATACCTATGATTTTAAAGATCTATTTAACAATAGTCCTCTTGACGACCTTTACAATGTAATTAATGAATTATTTGAAACTTGTGTTAACCATATTCAGCTCCCTTCCCATGTTGATGTAACTTATTTCAGTTGTCTATCTAAATTTATTATCTATAATAATTTTATTCTGCATAACAATAAAATATATCTACAAAATCATGGTATACCACAAGGTGGTTCAGCATCTAGTTACCTTGCAGATCTTTACTTATATTACTATGAAAAAGAATATACTAATACACACATCATTCTTAAACTATATATAGATGATATCTTACTTGTAAACACTACTAATAATAATAACATTATCTTCCCCATAAAATATCCATCTGCTCTGGAATTAATTAAAAATGATATGCTTAACAATTCTGTTAGTTTTCTAGATCTAAGTATCTTCATCACTCCTAGAAATAGCCTTAGTTTCAATATATATGATAAGCGTAAAGATTTTAGCTTTAAACTAAATAGCTTTACTCATTTTTCCTCCTGCTTACATAAATCTGTATTTCGCAATATCATCTATAATCACTGCTGTAGAATCAAGTTTCTATGTTCTGATGATTTTAAAGTCTCCAATTTTAAATCTCTATTTCTGTCAGCTAGACAATACAACTATCCCACTAAGTTCCTAAAATCTATTATATACAATTCTTGATAATGATGTGTCTAATGTCTTTGTTAATTTACTAGAGGTTGGGTGGGATTTTGGTTTTAAGGTTGTAATTGGATGGTTGGGTCGGGCGGAGGAAGTTTTTCTCATTTAAAAAAAAAAAAAAAAAGTAATATGTTTAAAAACAATTTGGATGTGTATATGCATGCATATATATATCTGGAGGGATTAAAGAAAAAAAAAAAAAAAAAAAAAAAAAAAAAAACGGGGTTCCTATATTGTGATTATTCTGTCCTAAACATTATTTTTTATTTTTTTCTTATTTACTAGATTAATCTTCTGTCATACAATAACTAATTATACATACTTTGTCAATAATAATAATCATTATATTTTTTAAACAATATGTTATATTTAATTTTGCTATACTATTTATTTTATTCAATCATTTTAATTTATTATTATTCATTATATATTTATTATATTAATATACTTGGATATTCTTAAAATTTAATAATATTACCTTTTAGTATTTGGCAACTCCTATACTTTCTTCTTTCCACTTTTACACTTTTATTTAGTGGCAACACCATTTTTCACTTTTTACAATTCTTAACATTGGCAGCACATATCATTTGTTCAAATGAAATTTCCATGTGCTCACGGTCTGGTATGTAAAATTATATTCCTATTTCTAATTTTTGTTATCTTTTTGATTTCTTCTTTCCTTTATATAGTAGGGTAGGGCCCAGATGTGTGGAGTTAATATCTCTTCTGATATGCCACACAACCGAAACCCTACTATTTGGTTTGCTGTAAATTATAATCCACTGTTAGTGGCCCCTGACGATGGTGATAGTGGTTATAATTTCCGTTCCATTATATTATCACAATAATTCTTGCACTTTATTTGGCTTCAAATTCTGGTTTCTAATTCTTGCTAATAGCTGTTATATTTTTATGCGAGATATGTCTTATTTGTAGTATGTTTTGTGTTTTACTTGTTAGTTATATATATATGTAGTAAGCTGATCATAATTTATAGTCAAATAAATTAACAAACTAAAACAACAACAACAAAAAAATACTTTTAATCACTAGATAAGCCCTTTTGGCTAACACTGCACTCATGCTATTCACACACTCAAAATCTATAGAACAACTAACTTTTATATTTTCATGTAGTTAATAATTTTTGTGTGTTCAACTTTTTGCTATGCATTTTTAGATCATGAAATGGCTTGCTTTTAAATAAAACCAGTGAGTTTATTGGAGTCAGTGACTAACCTGATTCGACAGATATATGTATATATGTATATTAAACTTTTAGATAAACAGCACACAATTGAACAGGACAAGAAAACAATTGAACAGGATGTCTTATGTTTGTAGATTCTTAATTGATGCTTCTTCTTTTCCCTGCTTTTATCTCTTTCTAATAATTTTATATTGAAAAAAAAAAAAAAAAAAATCTGACATTTACAATTATGTTTCACAATATCTCTTCATATGATTCCTTTAATTTTTATAATTTCCTTTCTCATTTTTCAACATTATTTATTTGTTTTTACTTATCAATCATTAAAACACTTTTCTTTGAATAATAATGTCAAATGTATTGAAAGTCTAAATATAGTGTGACTAGACTTTGCTAAGACAGATGAAAATATTTTTTTATTCATTTTTTTCTTTTGCAGGACTGCTGTACTTGTTGCGACAGATCATCTCCTAGATCAGGTAAAAATTTTATAAAATATTTTATTTATCCAAATTGTGTGAAGCATATTTTTTTCATTTACAACTTATTTAAGCATTTTATTTTAAATTTCAACTCAGGATCAAATCGAGTTGATGAATCAGGTGGGCAAAGAGTGCTTAAAAATGAAGTTGAAGGAGTTGTGTATAGTTATTCCTTCTTCCATGTGATGTTTGTTCTTGCATCTTTATATGTCATGATGCAGTTGACTCACTGGTTTAGGTAAGTCTCATTATCATATTTTCATTCTTATTTTAATATAAATGTTTGGATATTGAAATTATATAATTTGCAATTTGTTGAACGATGGCTGTTGGTTTTGTACCTATCACAAAATTGTGACAGAAAGTCATCAAGTCAGTGACTTTTGGCAATATGTTACTAATTGCAGCCCTAGAAACTGCTTCCAAAATTGAACTTAGTGATATTTTCAGTATCTGACGAGGCAGGCCCGTAGCCAGGAAAATTTTTCCGGGGGGGGGGGGGGATATGAACTTATATGTGTATAAATAGACGGAATTTCATCACTAATCCAAACATTTCGGGGGGGGGGGATATATCCCGATATCCCCCCCCTGGCTACGCTCCTGTGACGAGGAATTGAAAAACAGTATTGTATGAAATGATAGTGATTTTAACAGGAGTGTGAAAGATTAATAAATCATGCTCCAGTTAATAGTTTTTTAAGCAACAAAAGAGAAAATTTATACAGCATTAATTTTAAGCTAAATCAAACTTTAGAAGAACAACCCCCTTCAAAAATTTTAAAACTATTTATTTTTGGGGGAGGTTAAAGGGCCAAAAGCAAAGAGTGGCTAACACCCATTGTTTTAATCTTCGCAGTGGACTAATTTAGCATTAGATGAGCAAGCAAAAATTATAACAAAGTTAAACAGTAAAGTTCCTTTGCTATGGTGTAGGTCTAAATATATTTTTTATTGCTTTCAATAAAACATACTCCTAAAAGGTTCCTGAAATAGTCTATTAGGCAATTATATAGTAGGATTTAGGTAAGTATAATTAAGTTACAGCTGCTAGCACCAATTGTATTTGTCCTTACGGTGCGCTAATAGCACTGGTAATAATAATAGTGACTTTACCTGCATTTTCTCTTTTAGACCTGATCAAGCCAATTTACTCACATTTGAGAGGAACTGGGCATCAGTGTGGATAAAAATGATATCTTCTTGGACATGTATAGGCATTTACTTACTTACCCTTTTCACTCCAGAACTTTGTCCCGGAAGATTGAATCGCAGTAGAGCTGCACGAAATGAAGATTTTGAAATGGCTTAAAAAGGGAAACTTGCTAGGACTTGGGTATTCTGTTTTAATTTGTTGTTTGAAAGAAACAGAACAACTTGGTGAAATATAAGTTGAAGTGGCACTTCTTGACTCTACATATTCAGTAAGATGTGTAATTCATTGAATAGTCAATTTTTACCTGTGGGTTTAACTTGTTGGCCACAAAGAGAAATGAAATTTTAATTTTTCGTGGAAGCAAATGAATAGCATTTAAATTTAAACTACTTATTTTTTAAAATTATTGTACAGTTTATTTTGTGTGAAGTTTTATTGTGAGCTTTTTAACTGACCATTTGCGTGTTTTAATGTTTTTCACACAATGAATATGAGCATATGGTTGTTATATTTTTAGCATAAGTGCATTTGTAAATCATTCAGATATGTTTATTATTATAGAATTTAACAGGAGTGGTTATAAAATGTCTCCGAACTTGTCCTGAATTATCCAGCATTTCAAACTTCTATTTTAAGTATTGTTGCATTCTAATAAGGTTTTAAGCATTCTTTTGTGTTCTTTTCATTTTCATCAATTTTGAAGTGAGGCAATACAGATTTCATTCACACTGAATATCAGGCAGTTATAATCTAACTTTCTTTCCAACCAATCTCCAGCAAGTTATCAATTATTCACTTGAGAAGCACAAAACACTGGTCATTGTTTATGAAGGGCCAACTAGCCCAAATAATATTTGGTGGTGCTTCACTTGGAAAGCCAAACCTTTTATTTATGTCATGGAATTGGCAGTGCTTGCTTTTGCATGCTATGAGGTAGGCATGCTTGAAGTTTTGTACTTTTAAGACCTGACCTGAATTTTTTCACACACATATTCTTGCAGAATTTTCCTAGCTTTGCCTGAAGTTCTAGGAATCTCAAAATGTTTGAATTATTTACAAATGTCTGTATAAATGTTGGTGTGTTTTGTTGGATTTGATGCACAATCAAAGAAATGAACCCTGTTAAATAATTTTCTCGTAATTAAATATGTAATAATTATTTTAAGATTTCATATTGTAACTAATAAAATAAACTTTATAAAAGCTGATTAATACTCAAGCTTTAAAATTATTGTTAGATAAAGTGTATTATATATACGTCAATGATCAGTGTAAACTATGAGTAAAAAATGCATCATCAATTTTGTGTCTGCATTTTTGTAATATAATTTTGTTTAAAAAAATTTACGCCCATTAAATTTTGACATTTTTATTTTTTAGAAAGTGTAAATGTAAAAATCAAAAGTATAAGCACTGAAAATAGGAATAGCAAATATATTATGTAGGATTACTATCATCAAATTAAAATCTATCATCAGTTTTAATTTCCAAATTCATATATTTTCCCTTGTAAGTCTAAAACTTTTTGTCTGCCATCAAAGTTGAGTCATGCTATTTGGTTGCTTACCAGGTTTGAATCTTTATTAAAAATATATTCAAAGAAGCACCATTTATAAGTTTCTCGTTTATACGTTTTTCTGAATGGTCTCTGCTAAATCCATTGGATTTTAACATTAAATAATTTCATTTATATGTTTTTTTGGAACTGAAGAGAAGAGAAAATGTGCGATGCAAGTTTTCAATGAGCTTTGACTAAGTTTATGAAAAAATACCTAATTTCTGGTGGTTTAAATGATAATGTTAAACACACAGAGGCCTTATTACATGAAGAAAATTTCAGGCGATTTTGTTGCTGCAACCAGTTGCCAAAACTCCTTCTGGCAAGTCGATGAGCAAGCAGGGTTGCCATAATAAACAAACTCAGCTGTGCTCACACACGCTTGAGATTTGGTGAATGCTAGAGCATGAAATTATAGATAGCATATTGCCTCATCAATCTTTAAATATTTAGGATCTCAACGGTACCATAAATGTGGAACTTCACATTTGCTTTCAATCAGATCTATTTTTGTATCGCTATTCCATTTGAGAGACATTTTCCCTTCGCTCATCACTAGGATTGGTATCGCTGGGTCATCCACCATCTTTGTGACGTAGGAATAGGAAGCACTGTGATTGGTTGGCATTCTAGCAACCTGCAATATCGAGGCCTCAGAGGTGAAAATATTGCAGGACGCTAACAAAAAAGTTGGAGTTGACCATTCTCTAGGTAACCGGGGGAAATTTCCAGGAAAGAGGTTCCTGCAACTGGTTGCAGCAACACTATCGCCCGAAATTTCTTTCGTGTAATAAGGCCTTATACTATGTATGATGAACATTTTTCTGTGCATTCCGAAAGAGCCATGCAGTCAAAAATTACAAAATATTTTGTACGTGCGGAATGAATATGAATACAAGTACTAGCTGTACATTAATTTCAGAATAAAATTGTTAGTATTACATACCTATTGTTGTATTTTCTTTTCATATAGTAATATAAGATGCAGTATTTTAATTTAAATCAGACTTTTTGTATTGTTGTTTATTATGAAAGTGTACGTACTTTTGAGAACTTCGTTTTTACGTTTTCCCCCTAGTCCCTTGAAAAACATATAAACGGTGCTTCAATGTATAGTATATGTATATTTTAAATATATATGTATATTTTAAATATATATTTGTATAATTGTAATTATATATATGTATATTTTAAATTTTTTGTACATAACATAAACTTTATAAAGTAATAACTTACATAAAATAAATCAGAATGGTATGAAAATTTTATAGTTACAGTGTTTCTATTATTCCAAGTGTTAATTAGTTTAGGTTCAGACTATTGTGAAGTATTTAGAAATGTATTTAACAGGTTTCAGTCGCAGATTTTTCTTTACCTTTTAATGGTGTGTATTGTATTTGTTGATGAGGTTTTTATAAATTTTACCTGAAATATTGTGTGATACTTTGTAATTTTATTTCCTGTAACCTTTTTCACATTTTTATCAGTGCATTTTTGAATTTAAACGAATTATTGAGTGCTATGTTTGACAGTATTTTTATATTCATAAATTATTACAAAGAGCTTAAAAGAATGTAGTGTTATAAAATTTTGTATAATTTATTTAATCTAATGTTTGTTGTTTATATCTACACCAGCTTAATATAAAAAAAAATTGTTTTTTTTTTCTTTTTTTTTCTGCAAATTATCAATTGTTTTATAACAATCGACAATTAGCATGTGGTTAATGATCTGCATCTTAAATACATTATACAACCACAAGTATTTCTATGTGCTGTTAAAAATATTATAGAGATAAAATATACATATGCCTTATAAAATTCAAAAATTGTCTAGTAGAATTGCTAAGTAGGAATGATAGAATATATCTGAGGCTCACTTGAGGTTGAAATGTTTTTCAAGGAAATAACGAAAGAAAATATATTTATAAACAATGAACATGAAATAACAACTACTAATTTTCTGTTGCAATGAATATGATTTTAATACAGCTTTCATTATCATACTTGCCAAATAGTCTCAAAGTACACAAGACACTAAAATTTAGATATATGCATATTATTAAAATAGATTTCTGCATTTATTATGCATGCAGAAATGGAGATTTTAGGCAATTTCTGCAGCCATGTTGTGCCTTTAAATAAACAATTAAAAAAATCTTTGATTTTGTCAGTTTTGAACTGTTTAATGTTCTGTGATAGTACCTGGTTAGAAAAGTTGTAGTTAGCAAATAGCGACGGATATGCTTTATGTGAATTGTTTATGTGAACTAAATGCCTTCAAGTGCAATTTAACTTTTAAAAATTCCCTTTTTGAAGAATTTTTTAAAAATCCATATATTTTTTTGGTATTTTTTGGAAAAAAACTTATAAAATGAATTATCAAGCTAGATCCAATGCAAAAACACTGCCTAAAACATATTTTAAAGGACACAGTTTACAGTGGACTTATCCTAATGTTTGTCGTTCTCTTGCCATTCAGACTTTTACAAAATATGCACAACTTAGAACATTGACTAGCATAAATTCATTTGTTGAGCCATATTTTACATTAAGTTATTTCTTATCTAGAGTATGGATAAAAAAATATTAAATACACTGAAAAAAATTATAAGCTTTTTAATATAGCCTGGTAATTGAATTAAAGCATTTTACAGTTATAAAAAGGATTTCTATTTTGTTATAACTGATTATCCTTGCTATTTTTATAGCATGATTTATTCTGTGCGATTATTATTTATTTAGTAATAATGACAATGAGATCATTACTATTTATGATGTTGTTCTGTACTCTTGCATAGTGTCTTATAAGGTTTTAGAAGATAATTTAATTTGTTATATTACAAAATGTATTATGTGTGCATCATATTTTATACACTGAGAAAAACTAAGTGTGTTTTATTAGTATAGAGTGTATCACTTATACATAAAAGATGTTTTGTAAAACTCTTATCAAATTTTTTATGATGGACCAAAGATAAGTATCTCAGGTTTTTAAAAATGTATATACATATTTTATAAAATGATTTCTTTTATTATTTAAATTCAAAAATAAATTATTTCATTTAACTTTCTATGTTTATTTGCTACATAAATATGAATGAATTAGCCTTTTATGGGATTATATTAATAAAAAGCTATCTTTGAAGGCCCTTCATAAGGTAGAATCATTGATCTTTAAAATTAAGTAATTAAATATGAGAATTTTGTAATTCACCAGCTTAATCTTTTATGTAAAGTATACATATATTTTTTTGTGTCTATTTATTTGTATCATACATGAATCCTTATCATTTGTCAGATTAACTGAAAATTTGCCAATAATAAGATACAGAAAAAGTCTTAACTACTTTAAAAATCCGAAAATATACTTCTCGATATATGGAAAATTTTCACGATTTTAGACCTGGAAAATGTGTACAAAAGTCAAATGTCATTCTGTGCATGTATTTTACATAAAAAAAAAGTGTAAAAGAATTTCCCTTTACATACATTTACGCAATTAGTTTATAGTAATTAGAGAATGATAGATGTCTCTAATGAACTTTTTGTCTTGCAAACAAAGGGTGAGGAACAAGTAAAAACAGAGACAATGTATGGTAATGTTAACATTTGAACTTAATTATAGTTTGTAAGAAATGCTTGTAGTTTTATTGTTTTTAAATTATCTACATGTTTATTTTGTTTTTTGTTTGAATAATACATACATGCATACGTACACACACACATACAGGACGTCCCCAAAATATTGATCTAGGCTTTTATTCCTTAAAAAAATATTGATCATAGGCATATACAGTAATTTACAAAGTTACTTATAAGAAAGGTATAGAATTTTATGGTATCAGTTAAAATTTTTAGGATATTAATTCTACATAAATAGAAAAATTTATATTTTTATTAAACTTCTATACAACAAAAAGAAAAAAGTGCTCCATACATCAATTAAGTGATGTGCAAAATTTCAGCCTTTCATTATAAGGAGGTTCATAGATATGTGTAAACAAAGTTTGTAAGGGGTTATACTATACCAGGGGTTTCCAACTTACAAATGTTCGAGGGCTGCAATCGAACACACCAGTCTAGTGGTGGTCCGCAATGTAATCAGGTTCTTACACAAGATTTTTTTGGGGTTTGGGTTCTGAAGATTTAAGATATTTTTTGATCAGGATTGACTAATTTCCATCAAGTTGTAAAAAACAAAAATAAGCCTTAAATTACAATTCAAAGAAAAAGTAGGTAATTTTAAACGTTACCATCTATCAGGGTACGTTTGAATTAACAACAAACCCTAGCCGCAGTTGAACATAAGTTCATAACTACAGAAAGTGGTGTGATCACCTTACAGTATAAAACTGCAATATGTCTAAAATTTAAATGGAAACTTTAAAATTACAAAAGGGCGAAGTTAACATAAAAGCTCACAAAATATTCAATGAGAATCGAGGTATGTCTGCTGCAACTCCTGAAGAAGAGATGTCTACTCTGTTGTTGAAATTCTAGGAAATGAAATAAAGAAGAATCTGTGAGACGGTTCCTATCCTTGAGTTAAGCAAGTCTATGGATGTGAAAAGCGAGGGACAGTGTGAAATAGAACACAAGTGGAAGCATTAAATTATTCAGAAATCGAAAACCATCAAATTTAATCGCAAGAGAACAAACAGTGTTTGAAATTCATATGGATTTTCACAGGAACTTCTTTTCTTTAAATAAAAGCATCCAATTTCATGTTGCAAATTCATTTCCGAGAAAGCTTCACAGGCCGCAAAGAAAGACATCGAGAGCCTCATGTGGTCAGCGGGGCCACCAGTTGGAAACCTCTGTACTATTATACTGATAATAGCAAAAGCTTTATGTATTTATGCAATCGATGTTTTTTAAATAATTTATGTACAGCCCTTGAAATGCGATCTTTCAGTGTGATTTTTTTTGTACGAAGAGCCATTAAAAAGTGGTTTAAATCAACATATGTTTATTTTCATGTGTCTGAGCCTTTTTATGGTAAAAGGTTGAAATTTTGGACGTCATCTAATCAATCTATTGGGCACATTTTACTAACTGGAAATTTTTTTTTTATATGGGGGCCATATAAAAAATTTGATTTTTAGAATTACAGTAGACACCGGTTATAACGTACTCTCACGGGACCTAAAAAAGTAGTACGTTGTAGCCGAAGTATGTTATAAGCAGTACCGCTGGTAGGATTCAATATTACACAAAAAAAGAAAATAGGCTAATAATTTCATTGTAATATGTATTTTTAAACAGGTCTGATTTTTTAAAATTTAAATTAAAGAGAGAAAATTCTTTATTACTTACAATTTTTATTGAGCTAAATAATTTGTAATTTTTTGTTTTAAATGGGCTGATGCTACTTTAAAAATACCGTTGCGGATATCCATAATAGACTTTTGTAGAGTCTCTGCATCATTAATGCGCCATTCAAAAAATCGTGATAATGTTTGTGCAGCATTGAATGCGTCGGGTATGCTTGGTATAGGCTCCTCTGTTTCTTCTGCACTAGCATCAGAATCATTATAGATAGGGCTCTTCAGGAGGCATTTACATTGATGAATGACATATAAAAAACATGGGTCTTGTTCTCAGCCCTACCTAGAAGGCGAAAATGATAAAAGTTCGCTCCCTTCATTTATACACTATTCATCTCGCTAGAGAATCTAAAAACTGACAACTAGTGTTTTTGAAGGTACTGAAATTTCCGAGAAAAAGGAAATAAAATGCTTAAGAAAAGCAAAATTTTATTTTTGGTTTTGGTATAAAAAGTACGTTATAGCCGAAGTCCGTACTTTTGTGAAGTACATTTTAACCGAAGTTAAATAACATTATAAATATAGGACTTCAATCGGGACCTGACTTCTAAGTACGTTATAACCGATAGTACGTTATATCCCAGGTCCGTTATAACCGGTGCGCACTGTATTATGAAAATTAACTATAAGAAATACTAAAATTATGCCATATTAAGTAATCATTAAGTCAATAATCACTTGTGGAATGGTTAACCAAAATTTTTTTTTCACGATCTCTTTTACTTTCAATTTGTGTCACAAAGATTTTTGCTTAAAAATGAATTTACTTCCGTTATAATTTTGAGAATGGAGTTACATGTTTATTATACATTTCCTTTAAACTGGAGTACCTTTATATTTAAAAATCATTTTAAAACATTGCATGATCAATGGGAAAAACATATCAGTTGAATTCTGGATTATGTGTGTAAGATAGTCCAGCTTTTATGTTGTAATTATTTGCAGAGTGGAAGATAAAATTATAAAAATTCCCTAGAGTTAAGATACATAAATGAAATAATCAATTTTTTTTCATAAAAATGCAATTTAAATCTTTAATTTTTATTAAAGGTATCTAGTTTTAGTATGCATGAAACTCATTGCATATACTATGATAATTTAAGTGCCAAGATATCCTTTAAATGTCTGGATTAGCAATTCCCATCCTCTTTCTTTTTCTGTACTATTTAATAAAGGTATATACCTACTGCTTTCATAATTTTCTTCCATCTATCCTGTATCAAATCTCTTGTAATATCTTATCTTGAGTTTTTAATGAATTATATTACCCAAATGTAGTTCTAAGTTAGTAAAATGATAAAAAAAATAATTAAATAATGAAATTTATAGATTTTTCTATTTTATTTGATAAAATTGATGTTTGAAACTAATTTTTAGTTCATTCCCAGAATTACACCATTCCTCTTTACTTTTTAAATTTTACTAACCAACTTATCATTAAATGAAGAGAATAGGGGTATTGGACCTTATAATCTCTTTATAAACCAAATATTTTGAATTATTTTTTCCTTTTAACCCTATTAGTGCTTTACAACATTATTGATTTTCTTTTTTTTTTTCACATACTTCCACCAGGTTTGTTCACCTCACGTGGAACCACTTATCTAGATTATTAATATCTCTGAAAAATCCTTGCTCCCTTAATTTAAATAAAAATTTTCATTTACTTTTAATATACAGTGTAACCTTGATATCTTGAACCTTGATATCTCAAAAACCTTGATACCTCAAATAATGTGTTTACCCTTACGCACTTACTCTCCTTTTGTTTCACCTCAATAGTTTGAATAATTTATGGTATCTTTTCAATTTCAAGATATTGAGGCTCTGCTGTATTATCTGTCATTACATTTGAAGTTTGTTTATAATTTTGTCAACTGTTGCACATATTTAAGTTTTTCCTTTTACACATATGTTATTCTGGCTGGCCAGTACCGATAGTGTAAATAACAATTTTATAATAGATTATAAATATATATATATTTATACATTAGCTCTAAAGTTTGAAATTTTATAACTCAAAATTATCCATTTAATGAAGTGTAATATTTTAAGAAAAGTTTTCAGTATGTTAATAGATTGAATAATATTTTATGCAATATGTTATTATTATTTTTTTTAATGCTTTGCTTAGATATATCTTAGTTACAGACTTGTCAAATGCTGAAAATGCCATTAAAAATCTTAAAATTACTTTGTAAATTTCAATGCCATACATTTTTAAAGTCATATTTAATGACTACTTTTTAAACACACAGTATTAATTAGTAAGTGATATTTTAAATAAATGAATATATCTTTTTTTTAATTGAAAAAATTTTATATAATATTTTTTTGTAATTTGCAACTTGTATTTTTGGATATTGATTTACATATTATTATGGCTAACATGTATGAATGCATTTTAAAAGTCACACATATACATTTTGGTGCATTTATGCTCTCTTAAAAAATGAATAAAATTACATTTTAAATGGTTTTGAATATTTATTTGTTATCTTATTTCATTTTATCATTGTTTCAGTTTTCATTGTTAATCAGTATTATTGAGCTTGTCCATTATCTATGTTCTATGGGCAATCATTCTTTAATGCATATTTTAGAGTTATTCTCTATTTGGACAAGATCAGTTGCACCTGCACCAACAGTTATCAATCAAATCGAGGAAGGAGTTTCACCAGAATCCTTATCTTGCTCCCCCGCGAAAATATGCTTCTGTTGGCCCAAATTGCCGCTTTAAATTGCGAGACCCAAAAAAAATATCATTGGGTCCGGCATCGCTGAAGGGCTCCCCTTGAATATATGCTATCATGGGCGAGTTACATCTGCCGAATAGAGGGGAGGGGGGCAATCATAGGGATCCCTGCGCTCACAAAGGGGACCTGACCATTTTTGAGAACGCAATGATCCCCATTCCAAATTCTTTTCAGAATATAAAATATTAATCTTCGATCACGTGTGTATTTGTGAGAAACAATCACAAAGTAAATCATCACACTATTATATACCCGAGAAATAAATTCATCCACATCGACAATAATAATAATAATGCATCATGTTACGGAGTACGTATAAAAAATGTTATGTTCTATAATATTTCATGATGAAAGAAAAAATTTCTTGAAAAATAACGTCATTACCTGCATACCGAAAGAAGTCAGATGCAAGGCATTTGCTTCTTAGCCCACATTTCGCATACTACTGGAAATCAACATGACCGGTTGTGTGTCATATCGACATTACATTATCCTTACAGAATCCTTACTTGTTAACTTGTTAATAGTGCTACACCAGACAAGTAGATGATATTATCATTTGTGTTAATAAAATCTACCTGCATGAGAATCTAACCCTGGACCTCTAGGTTATTATGAATTAACTGCGAACCCACTTCACCACACTAGTCGTCGATAAAACTGTTAACTTGTTGAGAAATAATTAAGGGCCACCATTCCTTTGTTGCCCAGGGCCTCCACAACTCTAAATCCGGCACTGTCTCTAATGACTAACCCAGTATATTAAAATTTTAATCCTTCGTTTTCGCTTTTATTTTTAGTAATTGATAATAGATGGCGTCACTGAATATATTCGGGCGGTTTTTGTAACTTAAAATTGATACAGAGACGTATCTAAGGGCAGAGCCGTACCCAGAAAAAAATTTCGGGGGGGGGGGGGGACCAAACGGCGAAAAAGGCTAAATTTTTCACAAAGAGGGTTCATCATTACTGTTTTGTTAACAGAATTTTAAATTTCGGGGGGAGGGGGACCGGACCCCCTGGTCCCCCCTCTGGGTACGGCCTTGTTTAAGGGGGAAGGATATAGGGGTCCGGAGCCCGAAATTTTAATTTTTATATCAAACATGATAAAGTCTTTCTGTGAAAAATTCTGCCTTTTTTTTTTACAGTTTGGACCACCTCGGAAATATTTTTCTGGACACGTTACTGATTAGGTAACAATGTCGTAACTTATTATATCGCATATTAGGCAATTCTACTTTCGATTTTTAAACTGAAAAATAAAAAGAGAGAGTAAGAAAAAAAAAACAGCTTGGGATGAGCGGAAAAATTAATTTAAATTTCGAATCTTTGTTTATATTGGACGTTAAATAGTCTTAATACATTGCAATTGTAACGAGTTTTCGATAAAACTAAATAAACATTCTTAAACACTTAAGAACTCCTCAGCAACGAGCAGCGTATGAACGGCGAACCCTAGCTGTTTGATGTATAACTAATTTAAAATATGAGTGCAATTAAAAATCCCATTTCGTTGTTGTTGTTCGTCTTTCTCCTCTACTGATTCTTTTATATGTATATGTATGCTTTCAAAATTAAAAAAAAAAAAAAAAAAAGAAAAAAAAAAAACTTTCTTTCTAAAGCACATTTTTGAATATTAGTTGTATTTATTTATGTTTAAATTTTTCAAAATTACTTTTTAAGTTTATCATTCTCAAGCCTATTGTTTACTTTTAGATATTTATTTACTTTTTTTAACTTTCAAAATTGTAAAAAGAAAAAAAAAAAGAACGTGTTAAATATATGTATCTATGGTCAAATGTTACTAAGAACAATATTGTGAGCAATTGTAAACCATTGTAAACTAACTGCCTTTATATTGCATAACACTGATGTATTTTACCAATTGTAATACAAAAATTGTGCTGTAAAAAAATAAAATAAAAATGAGGGAAACCGCTGCTTGCTGGACCTGAGCCTAGAGCTAGGGTTCAGCAGGACAGTAGGACACTTCAGGAACTAAAACAGGCTTTAAACCAAATAGGTAGGCCGTTCCTGAAGGTAGTATCCTATAGTATCCTATCTACTGATTCTTTTCAAAGCCTGAGAAATATATTGATCAGCTTTAGTTAATTACAGGCATCAATACAATTTTATGGATAACCCGATAGGAGAACTATTAAACCAAAGAAATTGGGAAAAATCGTAGATATATCAGTTACTTTCAGAGTGCAAAATTGGATTTCGTTGGAATTTTCTAGATGGCAACAAGATTTTCTTTCTGAAAAATTCTCTCCACAAAAACCTCCTTAGATAAATTTTCTTTTCTACTGACGGGTGGGTCAAGGATGCCATGGACTTTCCTGTAGCCCTGCTGGCGTCACAGCAGAATTCAAATAAGCATTTTCTAAAATTAGCCTCTCCCAAAGAAATTCCTGATCCGCCACAGACTGTTCATATCTGCAGTCCGAACATCGTCATCGATCTAAAATATTGGGTTGGTAACTAAGTTCCTGCTGTTTATTTAAGTTTTTTTATAAGATTATTTTTCAATAAATATTAACAACTAATCAGTAATGTATTTTCCCTTGTTGTATACAACTTCTTCCCAACCAGTACCGGCCTAAGAGCGTGGTGCAAGAATGATTTTTGGTGCCCCTTTCAATATCGATATACAGGGTGTTTCGAAATTCATGGGCAAAAATTTAAGGGGTGGTAGAGGAAACCAAGACGGTTTAGAATCACATACGTGTGGGGTCGGAAACGTTGTTTTCCTTTACCTGTTAATAATCAGTCTCGTAATCATTGTATAATCAATCTTGTAATCATTATATAATCCCTACTTTAGTAATCAATCCTCTTACCAATCAATTTTAATGAAATGTTTTTTATGAAAGATCCATTAATTTTTTATCTTTCCCAAAAAACACTTCATTTGATCACAAACGAACCGTAGTCAGAAAGTTCACTATTATTCCAAAATGATTATTAACCCTTTACGGCGTAGTGTTCCCGCTCTGGGAACACCAAACTCTGACGTTTTGACTGTTGTCAGTCACGGAGAATAGATTTGATTTCTATAAAAATAGTTGCGGGTGACATAGCTCCACGAGAATCCTTTACTTTTTTAGCACGTCATTTCCCGTAAAAAAATGGTCACGATTATTTTTAACAGCACTGACGTGTTGAAAAATGGAAGAATGCGAGAACAGCTGAATAGATTGCCCAATGCTGAAAAAAGGGCAACCGTTGCCATCGCTCGACTTAACTACCAGCAAGATGGCGGATGAACGTTTCGATCGTCGGCCATCTTGCTGGTAGTTAGGTCGAGCAATGGCAATGGCTGCCCTTTTTTCAGCATTGGGAAAGGGTTGCGCCTCAAAGGGTTAACAGGTACATGAGGACGACGCTTCCGGCCCCACATTGCTATGTGATTCTGAATCACCTTGGCTCAGAGTACCACCCCTTAAATTTTTGCCCATGAGTTTCGAAACACCTTGTACATATCGTATATATATCGATAGGCGTACTGCACTGGATTGGTGTGTAAGGAAAAAATCCTAACATTTTATTTGTTGAACAAAAGTTATCAACATATTCAGATGGCTAATTTGCATTCAAAATTACATAAGAATGTAAGATTTGAACAAATTATTTTTTAGTTTTTCAAATTGCAGCGCCCCCCTCTAAATCGCATGTGTGCCACCGGACACGTCGCACACGCCTTAGGCTGGCTCTGTTCCCAAGATTCAACAAGAATTTCAAGATCTTCATACTTGGCATACGAACCACGAGCGGTTCTCTTGCTATGGTACCTTTACCATACACAGTACAAATGTCACGAACAGCATTTGCGTCCTTAGAACTTTGATTAAAAGCAAAAAAGAATATTGGAAATGCTCATTTTTCTTAACTTTACATTCCATTTTATGATCTGAAAAGTAACAAATTAACTGGGGGGGGGGGGAAGCATAGATTCTGGTAGAACAGAAGATTTCCTTTCGAATAATTTAAAACATTACGTGAAAAACATTTAATGACGTGCGGAATGTTAAAATTTTTTCTTCTTTCATTTTTTTTATCGGCAACACATGAGTTAAAAAAGCAACACTTTTCTGTCCCTCAAAAATCCACGTTGGAACGTTTGAAAAAATTTTGCAAGTATTACTGTAAAAGCCGATGCTTAAATATTTTGGCATTCACTTTGGGATTTTAACGTATATTAATGTTACGTTGCTTAAAAAAAAAAAAATAAATAAAAAAAGGTGAAAACTTCTAAAATTTGATCGTCATCATGCTCTTTAAGCCCTCTATTCAGATAGATTTAGTAGCTACTAAACCTATTGTTTAGTTACTAAATTTAATAAAGTCGATTCAGATAGAGCTTGGGGCGGAAATACTGAACACGTGTGAAACTACACTCATGTCCATAAATTAAGGATAATGAAGTTCAGGCAAAGAAAGAGAAAGAAGCAAAACAAATTTGACTTATTTGTAAAGTCTATTTATTAAACAAAAAGTAAAGAGCAAAAAAGATGCTATATGTTTGACATAATTAATAAAAATTGCAAGTTTTACACCCTTGACCAAATTTCAAAAAAGAACCTATTTACAAAAAACAGTATAACATGGTTAGTAGGATGGTTAATACGGAGTATGTCTCCCGGACGATGCAATACAGGCCTGACAACGCCTAGGCATGCTGAGTATCAAATGATCAATCTGATCTTGGGGAATATTACACCACTCATCAAGCAATGCACTCCGAAGTTCCGGTAGACAGGTGGGAGGGGGTTGACGGGCTGCAATTCGTCGGCCAAGCATATCCCACACATGCTCTATTGGATTCAAGTCCGGTGAGTATGCTGGCCAATGCATACGGGTGATATCCTCCGATTGAAGGCATTCGTCTACAATGTTTGCACGGTGAGGACGGGCGTTGTCATCCATAAACACAAATTCGGCACCCATGGCGCCCCGAAACAAACGTACATGTTGTTCCAGAATGACATCCCGATAGATGTGGCCTGTTTGAACATGCAGGTCAGTTCTGGAACCAAGAATAATTCCTCCCCAAACGAGCCATCCTGCATCACCGTAACGGTGTCTTTCAATGGTGTTCTCTTGGTGGTAACGGGTACCTGGCGCTCTCCAGATGAATGTCCGGCGAGAATCAGACTCCAAACTAAACCTGGACTCGTCGGAAAACATCACACAAGACCACTCTTGCGGTGTCCACAATGCATGCTCTTTACTCCAGGTTAATCGCAGGCGACAGTGAGTTGCGGTAAGTGGAACACATCTGACAGGCCTAGGAGCATATAGACCAATGTGCCCTAAGCGTCTGTACACGGTCTGCCTTGAAACTGTCGTACCGGTAGCTGAAGAGAGCTGACGAGACAGGTCTGATGCTGTACTCCGTCTGTTTCTTTTGGCTGAAACTGCCAAATAGCGGTCCTCATTCGGCGTTGTAACTCGGGGGCGACCTGTGCTTTAACGTCTACTCACATTACCATCATCTTGGAATCGTTGTCAAAGCCTGGAGATGACACTCTGGGCGATTCCAAGTTCCTCGGATACTTCCAGCTGGGTACTTCCACATTCCAGTCGTCCGATAATTCTGCCACGTAAAACATCATCCAAATGCCTCCTTTGTGCCATAACTATGCAGTTTTTGCACTGAAAGGCTTTCACAGCGCTTGTGAACAATTTTACTTCTTTGCCACCATTCCTTGCATACCCCTTCTCTTACACTCTCGTCATTGTGACATACCATCCACGCCATCTGGTGGTTTCCTGTAATTTGCATATTCTTCTTCAAGATGTGTGTGATCATTCCACAGGTGAAATTTTTATTTTAGAGATCAATTTCTGTGTGATTCTGATTTATCCTTAATTTATGGACATGAGTGTAAAACACGTGCAAACTAAAAAGCTAGTCTGCAGCATTGACAACAAACATGACAACACAAACAACAAAAAACATTTTGATTGGTCTACTAACGTCACTGTTAACTTACCCACCACTGATTTTCCCTGACTTCCCTTGTTGTTGGTCACGTGATTTAGTATTAAAGGCCAAAGCTGACTTTGAGCGTTTTCTGCCAGCGGAAACCAGTAGTTGAACACTTTAATGACCAATTCTCACTTGTAAGCAATAAATTTTACCCACGGCAGAGAAAGAGGGAGATACTCCGGTATTAAACCGGCAAAAGGTAACTGGGAACTGTGAATAATACTGCGATTTAACACCTCGCTCATCTATTGTTCGGTAGCAGACAGTCCACTGTCGGCCGACGTTTTACGCCAGCCGAAAATCCCCAAACAAATACGACCGAAAAACGCTTGAAGTGGAACGCGGCCTTCAATGTATCTGAATTCCTAGTTACTCACATTTAGCATCCCCGCCCACTTACTAAGTTAGTAACTGAACAATAGGTTCAGTAGCTATCTGAATAAGTACCTAAGTAGCCTTAAAGTTTTGGCATGTAAGTATATTGAATAGACCGCTAAAAACCACTTTATTGAAACGCTCTACAAATTCTGCTCTGGTCTCTGACAAATCTCTGGAGAGTCCTCGCTCTGTTGGGTGAGTACTTCCTGACGAAAGAGTGGCTGTCTATCAGCAGGCGGCTCTCTCTTCTCTCGACACCCGAGTATCCCATCACTACGTACTCTTTGCCAGGGCGGAGCTTGGGGCAGCGGCAGGGGCTCGCAGTCCAGATGTACTCCCTCGGTGATATCGGCACCTTGTTCTTGTACGATTGGACCACCTGCATTTCGTAGCGGTAGCTGGCGTCCTGTTTTTCCATTGACAGTACGACTGCCCTGAGCACTGGAAAAAAAAAGTTATGCCTGTTATGTCTAATGATTTTTTTCGTCGAAAGGAACATTCATTAATTAATTTTCAGGTAGCATTCCCCCCCCCCCCCCCTCAAAACAGGATATCTACTAATTTTTAGGGAATAGAATATGTATTCAAGGGAAGAGGAGGGGGAGAAAAGAAACGCATGACTGATTTTAAAATACTGTAACGAATTTTCGGAGCAACACGCTGTTCTGGGTCTTAAAATAGTTCAAAATTCGTATTCTACACTTCAAATAGTTAAATTTTGCTTTTTGTTGCATCAAAATCTGTCCACTAGAACCGGAGATAAGGAGGTTTCGGTTGCCCATTCAATTGTATGCAGTTTCTAGAAATCTCGAGAAATATGGGTCCTAGGCCTTCGGTAACTTCCCTTTTGGGTACTTATTATTGGCTCCAAATTTGGCGATATTTCGCCAAAAGTCACCAAGCGTAGTGACATTTTGGTCATTTGGCGCCATTTTCCCAATGGGGCTTGTAAAGATACTTTTTCTGCATTACCATGCATAATAGCTCAATATTTCTCTTCTATGACGTAATCAAAATTCCCGCCTGGCAACTTACACAAAATCAATGGCAACTGCCGCACTTTTCAGTGTTGGACAATCTATCCAGTTAGTCTTCTATACTGATCTGAAAATGCTTGTGCTTCAAAGGATTAAGTAAGGATTACAAAAGATTTGAAATTAAAAGGTAACTAGATGCTTCCTCCAATGATTTTTTAAATCTTTACCGTCCTTTTTTGAAATTGTTGCTTTCTTTGTAATAACGGAAAATTTTAGTGGTGCTAGGGGACAATGGCAGAGGTTATCTAAAAGCGGGACGGTCTCGTTTAAACCGGGACGTATGGTCATAATTTAGCCATGCGAAACGCGTCGATTAACCCTTTGAGGCGCAACCCTTTCCCAATGCTGAAAAAAGGGCAGCCGTTGCCATATCTCGACTTAACTACCAGCAAGATGGCGGACGATCGAAACGTTCATCGCGTGCCACAGATCTAGAGACCCTTCTTTGACGACAGCTGGCTGTGCCCGCGCACAGCCAGGTGCGTCAAAAAAGGGTCTCTAGATCTGTGGCACGCGATGAACGTTTCGATCGTCCACTGGTAGATCGTCTTGCTGGTAGTAAAGTCGAGCGATGGCAACGGCTGCCCTTTTTTCGGCATTGGGCAATCCATTCGGCTGTTATCGCATTCTTCCATTTTCCAGCAGATGTCAGTGCTGCTAAAAAGAATCGTGACAATTTTTTTTTACGGGAAATGACGTGCTAAAAAGTAAAGGATTCTGGTGGAGCTATGTCACCGGCAACTATTTTCATAGAAATCAAATCTATTCTTCGTGACTGGCAACAGTCAAAACGTCAGAGTTTGGTGTTCCCAGAGCGGCCCATCAAGAGAAAACTCGCTCCTCCACAACCCCCTTATAGTGAGCAAATTAATCATATTGTAAAACAGAAATACAGTCTTTTTCTTTCACACTGGTATTTTAAAATTTTAATTTAAAAAACTTAAATAGTTTAATTGTGGTACAAATATAGTTTTTTTTTCTCTTTACAAAAATAAGAGTGTTTACTACACTAAATGAGCTTTTCTGGCTTTGCATTATTCTTGTAAAGCGTTAATATCTTCACTTTGGTCTCTCTGCTTGTCGTCTCAACATTCCCTGCTATAACTAATAAATATGTTTCGACTGCCACTAAATCTAAATCACTGTTTTAAGAATTACCAAGCATGGTTCCCATTCAAAATAATTTACATAGATTTTATATGAGCACTGGAAAGAATTGTAATTCATTTGACATAGACAATCATTTGAAACGTGTTTAACGATGTTTTATTTGAAGCATAAAAGACTGTTTACATTTACAGCCTGCGAAAAGTACTGTAGTTACCATATATACATGAAATTAAAAAGAGGCATGAAAACTTTTCAATCATATCGGAAAATTGGGTAATTGTTGTATTACGGCAAAGTTACTCGAGGGCTATATGATTAGGAGAGGGAGTACCAGAGGCGGAGGACTTAGAAAAACTAGCTAGATTAAATACACTTACCATGTATGATAGCTTTTCTTAGGTTAGGATTTTATAAACTTTCAGTAACACATTTAATATGTTTGCGAATGATTACGGCAACAAATTTAAATGAAAAATTTATAATTCTTAACTTTTTCTTACCAAATTCACTGGTGCAGAAATTTTTCTTCTGATGTTTTGGTTTCGGACAAGGCTGACAATTATCTGTAATTTAATAAAATAACTTTACAGTACAATTCAGATAGCACAAGATAAAAATTCTGAAAACTGAAACTGATTCCCACTAATATAGACAATCATCATAGTTTCAGAATCTAATTTCATTACAAAGTTAAATTTTATTCAAACAATTCCTGAATTTTATACATTCAGTATAATTGATTTTACTTTCTGAATAAAAAAAAAGGAATTGAATTGTTAGTTTTATAAGTTATCTAAAAAATTATAGTTTGCCTGCCAATTATAACTGTGACTTACTTGCGAAGCGAAAGTTACTTATAGGACAGAGTAATTCCTTAACCCTTTGAGGCGCAACCCTTTCCCAATGCTGAAAAAAGGGCAGCCGTTGCCATCGCTCGACTTAACTACCAGCAAGATGGCGGAAGATCGAAACATTCATCCGCCATCTTGCTGGTAGTTAAGTCGAGCGATGGCAACGGATGCCCTTTTTTCAGCATTGGGCAATCTATCCAGATGTTCTCGCGTTCTTCCATTTTTCAGCAGATGTCAATGCTGTTAAAAATAACCGTGACAATTTTTTTACAGGAAATGACGTGCTAAAAAGTAAAGGATTCTCGTGGAGCTATGTCACCCGCAACTATTTTTTATAGAAATCCAATCTATTCTTCGTGACTGGCAACAGTCAAAACGTCAAGAGTTTGGTGTCCTCACGGCGAGGACACCGCGCGTTAAAGGGTTAAACAAGCAATAAGCTGAATGCCATCATTTTATATTCTAGTTTTGATGGTTAATTTATGTTATTCGAAAGCGATTGCAAAAACTTCTACAAAAGTAATAACATATGAATGGTGGTGGAGTTGGTACAAAACTCACATTTTCTATTTTTGCAAAACTCCCATTTCCTATATTCAAATTTAAATTTTAGCTTTACCAGAATTATTACAGGTTTAGGACTATGTGTAAGTAATGGTTATGACAACAAATATATTACCAAAAATTGTGCTAATATAATATGTTTGGTAATAAGTATTTTCCTAAAACCTAATTTTCTATGTGGAAAATGTAGTTTTTGCATCTATAACTTTCATATATTAAATTCATAACAATCCATTCCTATTGGTGGTAGCTATCAGGGTTGGAAAAATCTGAAATTTTCAGCATGATCGGTAGAGCAGGTTGCTCACAAAAATACAAGCCCGAACAAAAAATTTACATGCCCGAAATAAAACTGCTTATAGGTGTGTGGCGTATAAGTAATTTTATAAATGGCAGAACTATACGGGAAAGGACAAATACAATGAACCAACACGGAACCGCGTAACTGTGCTCGAATGAAAACAGTATTTTAAAGAACACACACACATACATATATATATACACGCATATATATATATATATATATATATATATATATATATATATATATATATATATACACTTCAGGAGTCGATACAGGAATTTTTTTCCAGGGTCTCAATTTTGTGAAAGTTTAGTTTTGCGAATTTTTATACCAATTGCTGTAAAAGACCCTTTTTTTCTTAAAATAATTTACAAAAACAAATTAAAATATAGGATAAAATACCAATGAAGTGTTGTTATAATGGATAGTATTTTTGTGAAGAGGCCTCTGTAATTGATTTCAATTTACTGAAGGGGCCGTTTTAATCGATTGTAATTTTATGAGGGGCCGTTTTGAGCTATAGTAGTTTTGTCAAGGGGCCGTAAAGCGGACCCAAATTTCGTCTGTATCGATTCCTGTACTAGTACAATTGCAATTTATACAAGCTCCGAGTATGTCAACAGATTTTTCCAACACTGATAGCTAGAGCACGGACAGACAGACAAAGCGAAATTAAAAATATTTTCAATTATTTTGTTGCAAAATTCTGTGAAAATGTTATGTGCCTACGTATGCGCACAGTAATAGATTATTTAAATTTACTAATGGTCTCTCTTTATAGGCAGTTTGTAAGAATATAAATAAGTTTTGTGTTTTAATCACCATGACAGGCGCTCTGCCCAAATTTTTGCGTCCGCTGTTTGCGATTTTAAGGAGTTTTGAAACTGCCTGTAAAACAAGTTTCCGAGCACGAACGGTTGACCTACAGAGAAGCAAGTCATGTGTTAGCGATAAAGTGGAAGAGAACCGTTAAGATCCGAATAGTAATTTTATCTCAAAAGCTTTCTTCTTTTGCGTGGATTTTGAATTCTTGTTCATATATTACCGTTTATAGAAAATACTGCGCCTTACGTGTGGGACCTATTACTTTCATCAGTATGATTTCATCGATCACATTTAAAACATTTGTTTCTGGAGGAATTTTACGGAAAAAAATAAGGCAAATTATTCTTCTTGTTCGTTAGTCCAGTTATTAGTCTATTTCTAGTTTTTGACCTGTAAAAATGACCTCCTCATTTGATTACCTTTCAGTCAGTAATACACTGTTTTGAGTGTGTAATTTCTTAAAGACTGAAAAATTTGTTGTTTCTTGAAGAATTTAGAAAAAATTCCTTTAAGTGTGATTTTTTTTTTCACATTGGGTTTCTTTACTTTACTTTTACTTACTCATTGTTCTGTCGAATTTCTAAAAAAGTCTATTTTTTATTTTTTATTACTTGCTCAAAATGAAGAGTGTCTCCAAATCAACCAAAGTAGTAGTAATCAACCAAAGTAATGTTAGTAACGTTATTGTACATGTGAATGCTTTTGTTTATTTATACTGGATGATAGAAATCAATAACGTTAAGGTAGGATCAAAAATATAAAATAGCATTTCTTATAGAGATGTTTCAGGTATACGAATTAATTTTGAGAGGTGATTCGGAAGATAATCATGGGATTACAAATGTTACTTAGTTTCCAAAACTCCTGCTTGTATGTAAGTGATTCTTCAGCTGACGAAGGGGTCCCTACTTTACAATCCAAAAAGTAGATACAGTACAGTCCTTTTCCTGTCTATGTATTTTTACAGAAAGTTTATCATTTCGTTCTTAGTTCCAGCTATTTTGAGTGTTTTCAGTGTAATCATCATGTATTTTCTTCTATAAAACTAAGCCCACTCATTACATAGCAAAGTCAAAATCATTGCATGCGTCAGTTACGCGCCGATTGTTTGACTATCCCTTAATGCCATCTTACCAAGTATTTATATTATAGCAGTTTATATGCATTTTTAAGGTCCTTAGAAAACCATTTGGTGCTGTGAACGAGAATGAACTGTGGAGACAAAGACATAATATAGGTTATTCAAGGAGGTAGCTAGCTATCATTAAATTCATGAAGGTAGGTCGTCTGTGGTTCGCGGGCCATATCTGCCGAATGGACTCCTCATCCTTGACATTTAAGATCTTTTGCTATAACCTATAGGATCAAGAAGAAGGGGTAGGCTCAATTTGACATGGACTGATTGTGTGGAAGATCTTAAATTATATATTACGTGTTGCTAACAGGAGAACGTTTAGCCCAGAGGAGATCAAAATAGAAGAAGGTTCTTGAGAAGGGTTTTGTCTACCAGGAGCATAGAAGATGATGTGTATTTTTAAGCGGGATTAGAAGTATTAATAAAAGTACTGCCTTGCTGTTAATTTTTATGAAATGACACTACATGAAAAGATGATCTAAAATAAAGACAGATGAAAGACGTATATTAAAATAATTTTCAGGATTTTTTTTTTTGGTATTAGCTCAAAAATAAGGGTGGAAAGCCGAAACATATTTTGAATATGAACATCTCGCCAGGCTGGAATTGCATTAAATGACAATTTTACGTTTTGCAATTTATTTATTTAAACACTATTTTCTTACTATAAAAAATTGATACGACTGTCAGTAACTGCTGGACTACTGGGACAATGGAGCCATACATGCGTTTAATTTCATTTTTTCGTGAATATAATCATTAAACATTTCACCGACTTCGTCTTCTTTTAGTAAAATCATCCCTTGTAACAAAAGTTTGTTTTAAACTCATTTACGTTCCGTTTCAAATCACCGTTTTTCAGAATCAGTAATATTGGTGATTATAAGACGTATCAATTGAAAGAAAATAAAAATGTTTCTGAAATTTTATATTATTTATAGTGTAGCAATAAAATATCTATCAAAATACACCTCAGTCTGGTTTCATCAAGAATTTTTTCTACTGTTCATAATGTTATTAAAAACGAAAACTGAAATTTAACATTTATTTTGATAAACAGGGTGTACCCAAATATTAATAACAAGCTTTTATGGGAGGTAGGGAGCATAAAAATGATTCAAATCACACAGAAAAGTGGGGTCTAAAAAACTGATTTCCTGCATCTGTTAATAATCAGTCAACAAAAGTTGTTGAAATATTAACTTACCTTATCAAGTTTTTTCCCCTTTTTTCACACATAGTATATTTTTGAACAATTACATCATTCAAAATGAAATATTTTTTTACAGGGATTAATTTTAGTTCGGCATTTTTTATGTAAAAAAATTAATTTTTGTAAAACATGATGGGAAATTTCACCAACACTTCAACAGATTTTGTGAAGTGATTATTATCAAATGTATGTAAACAACGTTTCTGACCAGACATTACTGCGGGATTATGAATCCTTTCCGTTTTATTTACGTCTTCTAAAAGTTTGTCATTATGTTTTTGGAACGCCCTGCATATGTTTTGAGAAGATCCAAATCAGTTGCTGGTAAAATTAAAGTTAGAATGTGTTTTGACGTTTGATATTTTCTACAGCCGTCTGTACAATCATTACTAGCATGCACATGCGCTAAACGCGGAAACGTTTAAAATTAATAAAATCAAACTGCCATTTGCGCGTTAAAAATATTAAAATCAAACTTCCTTTTTTGAAAAAAATATTATTTTACATAGCTTCTTAATTTAGTTTTACATTCGGACAATTTTTTTCTTTTTCAAAAAGTTGAGGAAATGCAAAATCGGCACGAAATAGGTTATCCTAAGCAAAAACAGATTTAGGTATCCGACCGACCAATTTCTAATTCATTTTTAAAAGTTCTTCGATTCTGGAACATGTTTTGCAAATGACTTTTGACATTTGGACGCGGCATTAAAAAGAAGTTTCTTTGCAACCGAACAAATTTATACTTCGGTGCATAGAATAGAAATTATCCTCGTTTCTTCAAATTTGAAGTTTTGATGCACAAACATTGGAAGTCTGTACCAAACTGAATGCTCAACAGATTTCCTGAGCGAAAGTAATGTCATGAAGTTTGAACAATAAAAGAAGACGAATTGCTTTTCAGACGTAATAAATGTACACTAAAATATCTACTCAACAATTTACCTTTTGAAATGCATGGAAGAACAATACAAGCAATTTAAATTAATATTAGAAGTCATTGATTTGAATAATAATTTGGATAATTATAAAAGCTTTAAGGTTAGTTATGATTTAATTAGGCCAATATTTCTATTGTTCTTTATGTATACGGTTGTATTTTTTAAATCTATGTTCTTTAAAATGCCATCAATGAAAATTAAGATTTTAACTATTGTCTTACAGTAGTAATTACATACAAGGTTTGTATAAAAAGTACCGGGAAATGTTTCAGACGAATAGATCTATTTGAGCTATTGCTACAAAAACTCAATCTTCAAAGATGAGCATCGACACACTTTTGCCAGTGGCTTTTCCACGGCTCGATGCCCCCCCCCCCCCTCTGATTGGCGGATTCCTGCATCCTAAACGAAGGTGCGCGTGCAGTCTAATTTATGGCACTTAAGGGGTCCCATGAGGGTGTCCTTTGAGAGTGGATTTCACTTTTATGAATAAGAAATAGTCTGCCGGTGCCAAGTCAGGGCTTTAAGGGGGATTAGGAATCATAGCGACGCATGTTTATCGTCAAGCAGTCGGGAAATGCAGGTGTGGCTAGATGCATTATCGTGTTGTAATTTTCAATGTCTGTCGATGGCTGGCCTCACCCTGTTGACCCTCAGGACTTCACGCACAAGTTGTACATTTGGGAATTTTTGCATACTGTTTCTTCCTACTTTAACGTTGACGCTTTCCGCTATTTGGAGTATTTTGACCAACCACGTTTCGGCCTTTATACAGGCGCATGCACTGTACTGTGCAATGGCATTTAACGTTAGCGTTACCGTGAGTTAAACCGCTATGCAAAAACTCCCTATTGTCGTTGGTTCCTGACGCCGACGGCCGCCCATCGCAGGACTCGTTTACCACATTCCCTCGTCAATCTTTGAACAACTTGTGTCACGTAAAAATTGCAGTTTGTCACATGCTTTCGCACTTGGAAACTTGGCGAATCATGCCCAATGTTTTCTTACCCGATTTTCCCAGACCAGCACAAAATTTGAAGGCAGACAGCTGTTCAGTCGTTTGCTGCATTCTGTGTTTGGTGAGTCATAAATGTTACATCACTCACCACCGAGCATGCTAGATGTCAGTGCGTTTCAACGCAGTCACATCAAAAGAAAAAAAAATTATTCCCGATGCTTTTTATAGAGATCTTGTCAAGTCGCAATGTTCATCCTTAGCAAAATCTATTGTAATAAATTCATTCTTTCAGAAAAACGCAATTTAAATAAACGCAAGATTCTATTATAAAATTCTGCAAATCAGTTAAGTATCGTGGAAGTAACTCTAATGTAGATGTCTGTGGATTTTAAAAGATGTTCTTTGTGAAAGGAAGAACGTTGCATCTTAGTGGTGTTTCATAATTGAAATTTCTATTTAAATTGATTCAAAAGTGGAGTTTTTCTTGACAAAAATATCGGAG
Organism: Cheiracanthium punctorium; assembly: GCA_038373885.1. Taxonomy (NCBI): domain Eukaryota; kingdom Metazoa; phylum Arthropoda; class Arachnida; order Araneae; family Cheiracanthiidae; genus Cheiracanthium; species Cheiracanthium punctorium. The sequence goes on along the minus strand of JAWZYV010001884.1, from coordinate 214,587 downwards.
CATCTTGCTAACTGTCATCGAAGGCACGCGACAATCGCTCAATTTTAAGGTGGAATTTGAAGAAATGGAATGAAAAGATGAATTGCTTCTCAAACTTTCGTTCAATAATGTTCAACAAACGTTTTCAAATGAGAGTGAACATTGAGTATAGCTCCAAAATATAAACTCTCAGCATAATCGTCTTTACGTGAAAGAAGAAAAAATTAAAGAAATTTATTTTCTCTCTATTCTAAGAAAAGAAACGTCCGCTGTCGCCGCCGCCGTTAAGAGCTTGTTCGGCTACCTCCTCCTAAACCGTGGAGATTTGAATTTCGACTCAAGCGTCTACAGACTCGGTAAATTCCGAGGAACCTAATAAGCCAACTTAAATTTCGAAAATCGAATTATTTTAGAAGATATTAATAAAAAACTGAGAAAATAAACATAATGGTTGCCAGATTTGGCATAAAATCATTCATTCCTTTGCAACAAAGCAATTCTAAGTATGTAGAATCGCGTGAAATTGACAAACATGAAGTAGAATTATACCTACTTTTTACGCCAAATTAAAAAGTATATGAAATAAATAATTCAAAGTGTGTTACACAAAGTTGACAATTTTCAAATAGTAAGTTCGCTTAGACAACAGGAGTTTAGAATTAGCGATTATTCGTTTTTCCAAAACAGAATAACTCATTATAACTAATTTTAAAAGCGCCGTCTTGGCATTAGGTACGATCTGGCAAAATCGTATCTTTCCAAGCAGGGTGAATCTAAACCACGAGTTCCAAAATGTTAGAACCCAGTAACTTGAAAATGAAAAAAAAAAAAAAAAATTAAAATGCAGATTATTTTAAAGCCGGTTCGGTCCAGCTGGAGTATTTTCTAAAAGTAGAAATATTTGGTGGCGTTAACTATGCCATTATAGCAGTTATAGTACACTTTGGATGTTTGCCAGCGCGGAGAGATGATATAATTCGTGGTGCTAAATACGCCAATCGGCAAAGAATTATGTATATGAAAATAGGGATAACGGTTTTCCGGGAACCTTACATGGGCAGTCAATATAGGTTGTGAGCATGTGTAAATCGCCAAATAATGAAAAGTCGCCATTGGTGGCAAGCTATCCTAGCTGTTATGTAGTTTTTCTCAAAGAAAACATATCAAGTACTGTTTTCTTAGTGCTAATTATTAACTATATAGATATGTGCAAGTCGCCAAATTATGAAAAATCGCCATAATTGGCTAATATGTAACGTGTTCCATGGGTTTCACATAATTAAAAATAGTTCGAAGTTTAAAATTTTTATGTTCCAAGGAACATGCAAGAACCAAGCAATGTGTAGCTCGGTAACATTCTATCCTATCCAACCTTTGGTTTTGTTCGTTGAAATTATGTCTTTTTTACGAATAAGCCTTATTAGGGGCCGAATGCCTCATACGAAAAGCGAGCGTAGCGAGTCTAGGGGGCCTTTGCCCCTAGTTATTAAAAAAAGAAACAAAGGAACTTAAATAATTGTAAAATATACTAGTTACACACACACTGACAACATGAGGTAAATGCTCCAGTAGTGGGCCATTTGAAATTTTAAGTTCAGAAACACACACAAGAAATTCCAACTATCCATTGAGATAAGAGATCAACCTCTGATTGGCTGGAACCCTTATCAACTAAATAAGTTGCAGTCTTATTTAGTTGACAAAATTGCAGTCTTCATTCATCCTTCGAATTTATTGTTTTTCAATTTAAAATTTAAAATGGCCCACTAGTACTAGTACATGGCCCAATACTGGAACACTTACTTTAGATAAATGCATGCTTAGTGTTTTGCGTGAATACACAAAAATCTCTTAAATGTGATTTTTATGTCTGGCTCAAACATCAGAAATCAGTAAATAGTAATGTAACTGTCTGCAAGAATGTATTATTTTAAGCATAAGTGAAACAGCAAAATCTCAATGTGTTTATCTAGCTGCTGGATCACAAGAGATTTATTAGATTAAACCCTTAAATTATCGAGTTATGTTTAAAAAATGTGACGTTCAGGTGGTGTAGTGGTTTAAGAACCATTCTATCGCGCCTTGGGTCCGGGTTCGAATTTCGGTTTGGGCATGGATGTTAATTTGTCCGCCCCTTCATAGGGGTAACACTGGGTGCCCCCATTATAAAATGGCCGCAATACCTTCGGACAGTTTGTAGTGGACAATGCCTAATTGGCAAATGCCCGTCCGTTAGGGGACAAAAAAGGAAAACGTTTAAAAAATGTTTATGACCACAGTGTGTCTGCCTCTCGTGAATATGCTGTGCTTACCGTTAACCACGATATGTAGATTTTACATATTTCTGAATAAAATAACTTCTTACAATATTAACCCTACTCAAAAAAAAAAAAAAAAAAAAAAAAAAAAGGTTTTATACAAAAATTGAAGTCTGTCTGTTTCTTCATGTGTTTGAAAGGTATAGTAGCTCCTAAGCAGAGGGACAGATTCAATGAGCGTTTAAAAAAAAAGAAAGCAGGCTTAATCTGAATAGTTCTTATCTATTATTTGATGAAAATCTGTCCAGCCGCTTAAAGAAAATCAACTTTTATCTCTGTTCATGTAGGGATCTCAGCCATATCGTATACATGCATAATGCGGTTGTTTCATTTGAAAGCGTCTGGGTTTTACATAAAACTTTCTTGTAAAACTAAATGTTACTCATTGCGATTGGTTTTAATTTACAGCTCCTTAAATACGAAACGACTCTGACGTTTAGATACGACATTTCCATGCATTTTGAAAAAACAAAAAAATAATCCCAAGAGATGGGAGAAATTTGCATCTTAGTGAGGCCTCATAATAGAAACTGTCTTTGTGCCTCTTGTATTCTGGAACTTTTCTTGATGCGCAAACATTCGGAAGTCTGTTTCTAATTGTCTCTGAAGACCCAGAAGAATCGCAGCGTGAAAGCAATTTCATGGTAGAATTTGCAAGAAAAGAAAAAGAAAGGCGAACGGCTTTTCAGACGATTCAAGGGAAGTTATATTCTTTAGAACAGTGGCTTCAAATTAGATTCCCCTCAGCAAATTGCCATTTGAAACGCGAGGAAAAAGACAAGGCATGAGATTAAGTGTTGCGAAGTGATGGATACAAGGGAAAGGGGCCCTTCCCCTGAGAGCATTTAACCCTTTCTATAGCAACAACTGAAATTATTATTATTATATTTTTATTGCAGTGTGTAGAATCTTATAAACACACTGAAAACATAGTTTTCAGTACGCAGTATTACATAGCATACTATGTTTAGTACTATTACATAACATACTAAACATAGTTTTTATTTTACAACTTTGCAATTAAAGTAAAATTTACTGATGAAAATGTGTTTATTGTAGAGTCCAAGAAAACAGCTATTTTTATTTTTGTATTGCTTTAAAATACATCTATATACTAAAATGTTACTGAAGCGTTTGTGAACAGTTTAAACTGAGAACCTTTTAAACAATCATTAACATTTTGAAAGGTTGACCTACGAAAAAACACTATAAAAGCTGCAATATCCCATAGTGCTGCAGTTGAAGGACAAAATGCAGTTTCGTATTACAGTATTAATTAAATATCACTAACTTTTCAGGTTTCTTTTGTTTAGTTATTTTATGATCACGGTATTCTAGGTAAAACAAACAAACAATCACTCAAATACTTTTAATACACTAGGATTAATTTAAGGAGCTTTTATTGGTATGCTGCAGATCTGCAACACGGTGATAGAAAGGGTTAAACCCTTTATTAAACCCATGTTTAACCTATTCACTCTCATCATTTAAACACACGCAAAGGAGAAGACTCTTCTTTGAGCGGTTTTATTTTCCAGAATGATTCTTTGAATGTTCTCTCAGAGCCCAGAGATTGTGAAAGCCCAATGCTAAGCATTCAAGAACCATTATGGGAAGCAACATCCGCCAGAGAAGGAAGGTCTTCTCCGTTGCGTCTTTTTAAATAATGAAAGCGAATAACATTGGGTAAAATTAACGGTCGCACAATATTGGTCAAATATTTAAAAAATATTAACACTGCAATATTAATGCAACAGTGCTATCTAATTTTGCTGAAAGAATAGTTTTAAAATATTAGTTTTGATTTGAAAGAATACTTCAGTATAATTAAGAATCTAACTAATCCTTACCGTTTTCTGATTTTCTTTTCTTTTTCTTAGTTTTTCTTTTTTCTTCTGAAAATAAAATCATACTTATTTTGTAACTGTTGATGGTACAACACATCTTATTATGCAATACCAAAAGCATAGATTTGTCCTTTAATTTTAAGAAATAAAGTAACGAGTGACAAATAAAATCTTTGAACCAAAATTAGCAGTTAATAGTTAAAAACGTGCATCTTGAGGTAATTTATACAGCCTAACACCCTTGTACAATAAAAAGAAAATATAAATGGACGTTAAATTATGGAAATTAAAATAATACGTATAAAGAGTTAAAAGATAGAATTAAAAAAAGAACTTGTGATTTCTAGTATTTCACTTGAAATTTCTAAGTAATTTTTATATTTCTATAAGGTATCCATCCATTGTATTTATTGCAAGTCCCTAATAACTAGTAAAAGAGAACTAAAGATTAAGTTAATTAATATATAATACTTAAAAAAAGGATATAAATATAAATATATTCATATATTTATATCCTTTTAACCTTAAATTATAAAAACATTACTTATTTTATTCTATAATAAGTAATTACAATTATCTTTAGTAAGAAAGTAAAACGTGTCTTTAATTAATCTATCACTAAACAGAAAGGTTTTCTGGTGTTAAAAATTCAGCTCTGAAAACCACGAAACAAGTGAAAAAAATGTGAGTACCATGCTATTTTCCCTAGTTAATATAACAATTTACAGTGCGGTAAAATCGATTAAATCAATGAGAAGTCTTTCCGGAGTACGAGTTTAAAATAAAAAAATGAAATAATAACTAATTTATAAATAAAATCAGTAGTAGCGTGGAACACATTTTATTTTAATCGCAACCATTTCCACAGCAGACCTTCAATATTGATTATTTTTCTGTTTTCATTCAATGGACACTTGATAATGGAAAAATGTTAAGTGCTTGGCAATTTCATTAAAAACAGGTTTTACTCTAATCGAAAACGCATTTCGTTTAATTGATAATTCATGCTGAAGTTTCATTTTCACTAACTGCTGTTTTAGTGAGGCCCTTATAATTTTATTTTAATAAAGAGAGGAAATCTACAACTTACCATTTTTTAACATCTGATTTTTTCTTCCGTTTGTGTATCTGATAAATGATTCCGTTTCTTTGGTTGGTAAACTCGGTTGATGCGTCACTACAGGAACTTGGTGGTAGTAATTATTGCTTTTAGTCAAAGCAAGAACGGTTGTAGATCTTACATCTGGGGTACGCTCATAATTTTTAAACCCCCTCCTTCGTGCAGGAGTTGTGGTGTTAGTCTCATGCTTTTGAGTCAACTCGTGGATTTTGTGACTGTACAACGGCTTTACTGTCGTTTTGTGTTCTGTTATGTGAAACGACGTATTATAACGATCACTTGGCGAATACGGTTTGTTTATAGTCTTGTAACTGCGGGTTCTGCTGTTTACTAGAACATTTTTCTGTCTCTTCAGTGCATGGCCTTCGGTATCGATCTCGTTTGCATGTTCGTTGACTGAGGCGATTTGCTTGGGGTGATGTGGAGTAACTGGCGTGATCAGTTCTGCACTGTTTCTTGCCGTGCTCGACGAGATGTCGTTCTGAACATGGGGATATCTGTCCAAGCTCTCTTTGTGCGCTTTATGCCTTTTGATGCTCCAGGACGGAACTGACTTGAGTATCTCGTTCCTGTGGTAGTAGGACTTGTAGCCCTGGAATTGGGTTACGGGAATGTAATGTTTCTTTGTGGGACGCGCGTCGTGAATGTGGTTGTTCTCTGGTTGTAAGTATTTCTCGTTGTCTTCCTTCTCTATTTGTTTTATCTGATTCAGAACTTGAAATGACTGAGCTGGTCTGGATGGATTTGAAGAAGAGATCCAGTACTCATAGATGACAGATGGAATATCACCAGAACCTAGGACCTGAGAGAGAGAAGCAGAGTGATAGTGTTGGATGTTATGAAACATTATGCTAACAAGCAGATGAAAAAGTTTTATATTTTCAGGGATGCAGGGTCAAAATACTAAGTTCAACTTCACAACTTCAGCGATGCCAATTCATAGGGGCCAGAGGGAGGGATTTCGATACTGTTTCAATATTTTCAAGCTCAATCCCCACAGTTTGTACTTTCATTATTCTATTGTCTTTATTTTACTAAATACCGCATTAAAATTTCGTTTCGATGGTTTCCAAATAGTTTTGAAAAGAGCAAAAACCGGCAAAGTATTTCCTGTCTTTTATTTTTCAAGTACATTTAATTTTAGCATATGACTTACATTATGTGCATTGTAAAATTATATATGCAGCGAAGCCTGCACTGTTAATAAAAGTAGTTAAAAGACCATAAAATGGTGCTGAATTAGCTGCAACCTTTGTATGGAGAAACTTTGAACCGTGATTTGGTGGTTGCAGTGATCAATGGAACCAAATAATTTTTCAACATTTACTTCATAGGAAGGTTGCAACTGATTTTGCTTCATTTTATGGTGAAACGTTGATCTACTTCTATTAACGGTGAGTCTTAAACAGAACATTCATTCACAGAAACGTATGTTAAACGTAAATAGTTTTTGACTTATGTTAGTAAATAACTGTCTTTTCAATTACACTTGAATTAAAGTTGTTCTCTTTGAAAAAATATAATTGTCACAGCACTTGTGAACAGCTTAAAAAGCAAATCAATGATGTCATATACTGGAAAAATTAGTACTGCTTTTTCAATAACCGCACTATGCTCTTAGATAACAGTAAACTTATATGCTTTATACAAATTTTAGAATGAATATTTAAATACAAAAATTATCTTAAATTGGGCCGAACACGGAACAGTTACCACATTTGTAAATATTTCAAAATACGGTATGTTTTAAGTTTTTTTCCTGAACGTTTCGTAACTGTAAAGGTTCACCGTTTGTAATCAAGTATGCTACAAATTGTAAAGAGAGAGCATAAATTTTTTCGAGTTGTTAGCGCATACGGATTTTTTTTTTTTTTAAAGGCTCAAAAGTTGCACGATTTCTTCGAAAAGCAAACTTAAACAAAACAATTTATATCCCTGGTTAACGCCAAAAAAATTTAACAATATCATTTCACCTGAAGCTTTGGGCCCACTTAATATTTTTCAAGAATTGATGACACTACTAAATATACCCAATTTTAACGAAGCATAAAAGAAAACAAAAATAAGTCATAATAAACCTGTAATGTGTAATTGTGTATAAAGCAGAAAAAAATGCCGTTTGCAAAAAGTGCAATTTGATAAAATCAAATTAAACATGGAAAAGAAAAAAATATCTACAATTATTAAAAAAAATTGTATATTCATGTTAGAATCCATTTTCAATAAAGATAGTCTGCGTAAATATATACTTACATACACATGGAAGTCGTATCTTGTTGGACCTAGTGCAGATAAAAATTCTGTTCCATCCCATGTTCTGTTATAAATAAATTCGGATCCGTGAATAAATACTCGACCTGGCGACTGGATTCTCCAATTTCCGTTAATGAGGTAAGTACCCCTGTGATCCATCAGTGCTGACAATGTAAAATAAATGTATATTTAAGAGATAATTAACAAACAAACTTGCAAACAACATTTTTTTTGTTCTAAAATTGTGATTAAAGTAACTAATGAATATATATATTCAGGGTGCATCACAATTCCCTCTAGAGTTTGAAAGGCTTGTGTATATATATATATATTAACAATGCAGCAATAAAGTTGACTTTATTGGAGAAAGAAATATTAGAAGTTTTATTTCACAAAAGTCCGATATGTGAACATTTCGTGACAGCGACGGATTAATCCAATTTTGTCGGGGGTGGGGGAGGGCAGTTAGTTAGAAGATTGACATATGCATCCATTTTATGGAAGTAAAATTGGACCTTACATTAATTTTTTTTTCTCAATAGGCGGTCGCACCTCCATCCCCCCCCCATCTATAATCCGTCTTTGTTTCGTGATGCTGATGATTCGACAAACTAACTGCCCTTCCCCCACCCCATCCCCGACAAAATTGCATTAAACTGTCGCTGTCACGACAGGTTCATATATTGGACTTTTGTGAAACAAAATTTGTAACATTTCTCTCTCCAATAAAGTCTGTTGCTGTATTGGTAATATATATATATTTATAAGCCTTCCAAACCCGGGAGGGAATTGTGATACACACAGAGGTGTCCATAAAAACTTCTAGGGACTCGCCTGATCAACCGATCGGGATGAAATTTCAGAGATAGTTATTCAAAGAGACGGGCTCGAGAATAGCTGAACTGAACAAAGTGGTTCTGACGGCTACAATTATAGGTTCAGAAATTTGAAAGGCAACACCTATTTTTCCCCGTCTATTATTAAAGTAAATTGATATTGATTGAATGTTTAGGATATGTAAGCAATTCATTTACAGACAACAAATACATTTTTGTTATCACAACACAATAATTGAAAGTATATAGAGATAGATATAATTTGTATGGTCTAAATGAGGAAGAGATATTATTAAAGAATTTGAGGCTCAAATATATGAAGTATAAAAAGCAAACCATTTTTACAGCTACTTATTTATTATTTACTATATTTTCAAGGTGACATTAATAGCAAGGGAATAAAATGAATTAATAGCAATCGAAATTGGAGCATGACGATTCGATCATTTCATTAACAATTCCATTGAACCTTCGCTTATTTTGCCGGCAAGGTTGTTTTTCAGCAAGGACACTCAGATGACGGAGAAGCGTATCTGCAAAAGACGACGGCCGTTTTCACCTTTCCTCCCTGTTTCCCCGCAAACAACCAAAACAATTCACTTACGAATGTTTCTTCTTATTTAAATGTGTTTTACACATTTAAAAAAAGGTTTAAATTATTTTTCAAAGTATATTTCGATATAAGCATGGAAAAACGTTATTACCATGATTAATGATAATGGATTAGAGTTGCTGCTGAAAACTGCCTTATTGCAATTACGAATAAATTATAAATAATACAAAGAAAGTTTTAAAAAGCAAAAACTTAAGATATTTAACAAAAAACTTAATTCTTAAGAAAACTTATTGATAAATTATTAATAAAATTAATACTTTTGAGTTACTGAATGTACTGTGCGTTTCACAAGGTATAGGGAAAAAAATTGATAACGTTTGAAGTACTATTGCTACTTCAAATTTTCAGGGCTTGCAAACAAGAGTAAAAGAAACTCAAAGAGGAATTTCTTTAAATGTTTGCCATCTGAGGAGACAGTCAAACGAAGTGTCTGCTTGAAATCCAAAATAACCAGCTTGAATGGGAATTGGCCCTATAACACTTGTTATCGCTATTTCCAGCTTTTCTATGGTTTTTGTCTTCGATTGCTGTAACCTTGATCTTCAAAGCCGCTCTTTCTACAGTGGTCTTCAGTGGTATATCGGAATCAAGCTCGCAAACTTTCCGGATCTTTTACATTATCAGCTTAACGCCTTAATCACTGGGATACTACGGCCCTTACGTAGTCCTCTGAAAAGAAGTCTGTAAGTCGAAGCTATAATGAGGGGAAAAAAAGAAAGAAAAAAAAAGATACCACTTCCAAAGTTGTAAATTTTTTTAGCCAAGTGTTCATGTTGATGGCTCCTCCGTTATTGTTTTGGTAGGGGAGATATTGTCGGGCATCTTGACTGTGTTTTTTTAGGTCTTCATGTTCACTTTATCATCAGCCACTAAATATGTCTGTTCAAACTTAGCAATTAATGCTCTTAACATGCACTAAGATGGCTTTGTCTCTTTTTGAAGGCACCAGACTATTTCCTGAGTGTTCGGCAGGTTTGTGGTCACAAAGATGTAACGCTTTGACTAAAAATACACGTTCTTTTCGTTGTTCATATGTCCGAAATTTCACATAACTAGTTACACTCGTGGAAGTTAACTAAAATGTTCGCTATACCCTGTGAAGCGCCCTATAATTTTTATGTGTGAAACTAACATGCAAATAATAACTATAATTTGGCGAATAATGTAATAATTACAGCAATATTAACATACCATTGTATTAAACTTACGCTTGAAATTAAATAAGATCACCAAATAAAAAAAATGATTAAACAGTTGATTGACAGAGGGGGGGGGGTGTATTCTGTATTTCACAATCAGATATCTCCAAAATGAACAAAAGCAAATTCAATCAACATTTTAAATTCCAAGACAATATAAAAAATAAAAAAGCTTAGACGGAAAAAAGTTTGGTTGCTTACATCTGACCTGTATGAAAGAAAATTGAAGATAAATTACAAATTTAATAGTGCAAATTAAAACAGAATAAATAAATGGCAAAAATGTGAATCCCATTTAGACAGAGCGACGGTAATGCAGAAGTTATAATTTGAACGAGAAAGGAAGAATGAGCCAAAACAGTGAAATCTGATTTTTTTTTTTTAAGATCGATGAGAAGTTATTTTATAAGACTGAAAGGTGACAAAAACATAGAATTTGTAAGGAAAAGATTGGAAGAACTTAAATTTATTTAATTTGGCAAAAAATCAAGAACAGTAAAATTAAATTCTGGAAAACATGAGATTTGATTTACTCATCTTACCTAAAAAATTCGTCTCACTGCTTTCTCTGATGAGTATCTCTGTAGATCCAGATGGTATTGTTGTAATTTTCTCATAATCGTAGTGATGATCTACATAAAAACAGGATGGTTAAAAAAAAGAGACTATTTGATCTAATATTTTGAATCTGAATAAAACTCCGAGTTACGTAAAAGCATCGCTTATTTATACAGTGTGCGCGCTAAAGTCCGTTGTCACCCCAATAATTTCTGAACTGGAAGAGCTATAATCATAAAAGTGGGATCTATGTGTAGTAAAGTTTACATGCACTACACAAGAAAACAGCTCGCAGCTCCACCTGGTGACCATATTTGGAGTGAGTATTCTTATCTCAAAAACGAGATACCGGAAAAGAGTCAATTACAAAGCTCTCTCTGTTAGCATCACAGATTTATTAAGAAAAGACATCTTGAGCACATTAATGTTAAAAATTTAAGGCATAAAAACGTACAACCGATGTTTTTACCAGGTATATTGTACAATTTGAAGTGAGAATTGCAGACCAGCTTCCAGATGCGTATTGTTACTGACGGAAAACATTTTTAGTATGAAGGATAAATAAGCATAATGTCAGGTGAATGCAATTTGAAGAAATTCGACCAAACAAATGTGCGTTTTATGCCTTCTATCCACAACATTATTGTGCAAGATAATGAGCATTATGCGTAAATTAAAGTGACTTTTTTCTTTTGAAATCGATGATGCTGAAAAATTATAAGATTCGCTTTTTTCCCAATATCTCCGATTTTTCTTTTTCTTTCTTTCTTTCTTTTTTTTTTTTAGATATGAGCGCTAACTCCCAATTTAGCCGTCAGGTGGTGCTGGCTGTAAGCAGCTTCTTTGCGTAGCTCATGGAAACTTTACTATACCTAGATTCTACTTTTATGACTATAGCTCTTACCGTTCAAAAATTAATGGCGTGACAACGGACTTTAGCGAGTACACTGTATAATCAACAAAGGATTATAAGAATGTGTTTCTTAGCTAAATTTAGCCTTGTTAATAGCTATTGCATGAAATAATCAAATCATTGTCATCATCAGATTTTGCTTATCAAACGAATAATTTCAAATTTGATACTAGATAAAATTTAAGCGATTCAAGTATCATCGGAAAGAAGAATAAATAATACAAAAACATCCATTAAATTAATTGTAAGGATGTAGAACTTAATGATGTTTGTCATTAAGGCGAAGCTACACGAGGGATACCTGCCTGAGGGAGGGGAGGGTATTGCCTCGGGTATAGGATTTATAAGGGGTTCTAACGCGTATTCACGTTATATCTGGAGAAAATCGCCCGAAAACTCCACACCGTTAGACTAACAACCATGTGAAAGCCTCAGAACACTGGATTTGACTGTTCAGCCATATCTCAATGTTCAGTGTCTTAACCACTCGGCTACTGGTCGGCAAGTAAAGCTTAAAGTTTTCTAAATTGAAAACTATTTTTTTGAAAAGCAAACTGTTACAATAACACAAATTTCTAGAGCGGCAAAAAGCTTCACAGTTCTTAAAAAAAATTAATATGAATTTGAATTTTCAGACCGCAGAAATAAATTACAACAAAGGTGCAATTTTTAAGTGTATTTCGAAAAAAGGCATGGGATTTCGGTACATAAATATAAATAAAATAATTATGCAAAGCCCTTCAGAATTTTTAGAATATTGCTTTACAAGCTGTACCATATTCAGTAATAAATGACAAACCTGTATCAGGTACGGAACTTCCAGTAAAAATTCTTTAAAATCGAAATTTGGCAGAATGTCTCACTCTTCGAAAATTTTTGCTGTGCAACTCTATGTTGAAGAATTTTTTCAAAAAGTTTCATAAAAGACACTGTTGTTTCATTTATTATGATACGTAGTGAAGCTTATGAAGAATAATCCTGAATTTTTTTCGAGACCCTGGCTTGATCAGTCTATTTTTCTTTGTGTATAAAGTCCGCGAGGGAGATTTCGTTTCTTCGAACAACTCCCACAAAAATCTTTTGGTATATCCATTTTGGTAGCCCCTTATCTCATTACATGATACGAATTCTGACTAAATCAACATGATTTTGTTTTTATCGTTATAATTTTCTACTAAAATTAACTGCAGTCTTTAGATAATTTCAAAAAATCATACTTTTTTAAAATTTCCAATGGCAGAGAACTTGACAAAATGAGTAAGAAATTAACATAAAAAGAACAAAATACAAAAAAGAATGTCACTGTCTCATTCGACTTCTTTCCTCCCAGTACCGCTCGACCAAGGTAATTTCATTCTCATATAAATGAATATTAATAGTTTATGAGTTTTATTAGTCCTTAAGCTTAGGCACTGATTCCGGGTATTACCGAATTCTTTGTTAATCATCAGTAACTTTAGCTATACTAAATTTGACCAAAATAATTTTTTTCACTTAATACTACCATTTATTTCAGAATTAAATTTTACATGGATATCGAAAAGGTGGTAAGTCCAAGGTTAATAAAGTGCAGATTAATCACTTTCGCCTCGAGAATTACTTTTCTTCTTCAAAATGTAAAATAAAATAAAATACATTATTGAGCGAGAAGAGGCAAAAAACACGAAATTATCAGGCAATGTCAAGCTAGACACCAGGGATTTTGTCTCTGTTATCACAGATTGTAGTATTGTGTGACGAAACTAATACTGTTTTTCGGTCAACATATTAGTCCATGGGTTAGCCATGTACTGAAAATTGCGACATCAGAAATCGAATGATTTTATGTGCTTTATTAAAAAAAAATGTTTTGTCAACTGACATTTTTTTCGTTATATGATGATGGCGACACTTTGATAATACAGACGGTGTTTATATATTTTGATTTTGAGGCCATGTAATTTATGTTTAAAATATTAAGAGTACTTTTTTTGACGTTCAATATGATTGCTCTTTTTCTGGACAATAAATCTACATCATGATTTCCATGAAAGATTTTTTTTTTTTTTAAGTTCCAGGGGTATCGATTTCCATTCTTCTTTAACAATTTTCCAAATTCGCTGTACATAGGAAAAAAGACTCCGAATGACCGAAAAAGGTAGGCCCAAATGTTGTCTTTTTTTGCAGTATGGCCCCACCATGGCCCAGTGGATAAAGATACTGAACGTGGTAGATGTCTGAAGTATGAAGATCTCGTGTTTAGGATCTAACGGTCTGGAGTTTTGGGTGGTTTCCGAAGGATGTAACGCAAATACGCATTAGAACCCCTTAAAAAGTTCTCCTCTCATTAGCCCTAATTAGGCAGACAGCCTTAGAGTAGCTTTGCCTTAATACATAATACAGTGCACGTGTATATTAAACCCCTTTACATCAGGGAAATAATAGTACGTAAGGACAGTACGTTACTAATTAAAACCCATCTTTAAAATCCATAGTTTTTAAGAGGAAAAAATAAATTTACCTCTTGACTCGCCATAAAGAGTCCTGACTCTTGGACGACCCCAGAATATATCTTTGTAGTGAATGCATGTTGAGTTGTTACCCCTACAAACACCACATCTGTCTACTTTGTTGTCCAACCCAATTTGCCCGGCGCAATCAACGGGCTGTAAAATAAAAAAAATTATAATTAAGATTTATTTTAAAAATAAATTTAAAGAATTAATAAAAGCAATGAAACAAATTTTAAGTCCTAAGATACAAAAAAGTTAAAATTATTCTGACATCCAGTACTTTTCGACTTTTCGACATTTTTCATCGTATTCGTGTCTCAAATTTATCAGATATCTCTCTATTCTAAAAAAAAGTAAAGGCCGCTGGCGCTGTCAAAGCTTGTGGACCTATCTCCTCCTAAACCGTAGGGATTTGAGTTTCGACTAAGGTGCCCACAGATTCAAAAAATTCCGAGGAACCTGTTAAGCTGATTTAAATTTCGAAAATCGAATTATTTTAGAAGATATTAATAAAAAACTGAAAAAATAAACCGAACGGTTGCCAGATTTGTCATAAAATCATTCATTCCTTTGCAACAAAGCGTTTCCAAGTATCTAGAATTGTGTTAAATTTACAAACATGAGTTAGAATTACTCCCATTTTACGCCAAAATAAAAACTATATGAAATAAGTAACTCAAAATGTGTTACACAAAGTTGACCATTTTCAAATAGTAAGTTCGCTTAGACAACAGGAGTTTAGAATTAGCGATTATTCGTTTTCCCAAAACAGAATAACTAATATCTTGAAAATGAAAAATAATTAAAATGCAGATTATTTTAAAGCCGGTTCTTGTCCAGCTGGATTATTTGCTACCAGTAGAAATATTTGGCGGCGTTAACTATGCTATTATAGCAGTTATAGTACACTTTGGATATTTGCTAGCGCGACGAGATGGTATAATTCATGGTGTTAAGTACGCCAATCTGCAAACGATTATGTAAATGAAAATATGGATAACGGCTTTCCGGTAACCTTAAATGAACAGTAAATATAGGTTGTGAGCATGTGTCAATCGCCAAATAATGAAAAGTCGCCATTGGTGGCAGGCTATTCTATCTGTTCCGTAGCTTTTATTAACTTTACATGTACGCAAGTCGCCAAATAATAAAAATCGCCATGGGTGGCAAATTCGCAAGGTGTCCAATAGGTTTTACATTATTAAAAATACAGCTGAAACAGATGATCTGATTTTATTACGCTTTTGCTCCTAATTAATATAACTTTTGAATGGCAACATTAAATATCATTGTGTTTCTGAGGAGTGTAAATAATTTTTCCAGCGATTATAAGCGGAGTCCGCACTCCAGGTGGAGTATAGCTTAGGACCCGTACAACACGGATTCCCATAACAAAATATCTTCCGTGTTATGAGGGGGAGGAGGGGTTCTACTGTAGTGTGAAATTTAAATTTTTATGTACCAATGAAGATGCAAGAACCAAGCAATATGTAGCTCATCTAACATTCTATCTGATCCAATCTTCGGGTTTTGTCTGTTGAAATTATGTCTTTTTTACGAATAAGCCTGATTAGAGGCCGAATGCCTCATACAAAAAGCGAGCGTAGCGAGTCTGAGGGCCTTGGCCCCTAGTGGGATACAAAATACTACCTGAAAAATTTCTCAATTGGATACACGTTCTTGACTTGACTGGAAACACAGTGTAAAGTCATTGACCGCAACATTATGTGTTTTGGATAATTACGGACTGACGAACTGTAATACAATATTTAGGTTATAAGAAAGATATTAGGGACCTAAAATGATGAACTACTTCATTAATAATACTAACACCACTCCAATTAAAGTTAGTGAAAAACATAAGATCTTGTCGAAATCTTCTGCCCTTTATCTACAATGGATATCATCTCGTGTAAATTTAAAAGATAACGGTTATAGCTGACGGATTAACAAAGAGGGTACTTCCATGCCCAGGTTTATGCTGAACCTTTGTACTACCTTGAGCTATTGAGAAGAAAGGCTTCAATTAACATTTATTGGAGACAATCATTGGTGAATTCATGATATCGTAGTGCAGTCGTGGAACTCCGATTGGTTCAAGGATGACAAAAAGGAGAAAAAGACTGGTCCTGTTGGATTTATGTTATCAAGAATAGTTATAAGAATTAAAGGAGAGTTACAAGAATTAAAGGACCTTTTCTGACGTGGTACTAAAACACTTCAGATTTATGCCAAGTGTAACAACAATGAAGCCATTGCACATGCACAACATCTAATTTGATGTGGCTGTGCAGTGGCTGATTGCTTGATTTGAGAAGATCAGCTGAAGAGACCTAATTTGGTTTGGAAATGATGAAGGAGGAACGGACTCGTGGGTATGATGTGATTCAGAAAAGAGGGATTAGAAAGAAGAGGAAGAAGAATGTTTTTTGAAATTAAATAAATTTCTCTACAGATTAAGTTTTTGTGATCCGAATCTAACCAATACAAGCAAGCTGTGAAATGCTCCTTTAAGAAAGATAAATATAAAGGAACAAAAATTAATAATTAATCAAGGAAGTAACAATATAGAATATGCATAAGAGTAAAATAAAACTGCAAGATATATTTATCCGAAGTTATTTAATTTTTAGAGTTGAAATACCGCTTTCGTGAGCCTATTTTATGACAAGTGTCTACGAAAATCGCAGCCAACAGTCAAAGCTGAGAAATCGACTGACATATATATTACAAAACTAAATTTATGGTATTTTTTAGAATTGATTTGATATTCTTTTGTGCCATATAAAGACAATATTTTTAGCTGCATTCTCAAATTTTGTGAATTTTCTTGGTCTGTCTATCATAAATAGCATTTTATAATTTAACATTAATACTGAAATCAATGGTATACGTAAACTCAGATTTTGTATAAACCAATATTTTTTTTTCCAATAAAAATTAAAATCAATTTCTTTCCTATCTTTTAAAAATTAATAAAAGTTTACACCTCTCAGAGGATTAATTACGGCTTCACCGAGTCTCTGAATATGTCAAATTTAATTACAACTGTCCAAAATATCCTTTTTGAAATAAAATAAGAGTACGTTTTATGAAATGAAATTTTTCTAGTTTAGGTGTTTTTTAACATTGTTTTATACTCAAACATTTAAAAAAAGACATCAATGTACTAATCCTACCTCGGTGACTTCTGCTTTTTGATTGTTTATCGTCATAACTGCTACTTTTTCTATTCAGACGACGATAAAACATAACTATTTTATCTAACGAATTACGCATTTTGAAGTACGTACCGTGCACCTACCGTTGATACAAAGAGCAGGCTGCCTGGGATCCTGTGTTGCACATTTTGTACCGTCGATCACTTTTCCGAAGCTGTACACGAGTGATTTGTCTTTTGACCAACACTGCAACTCGCATGGATTTTTACCTGTCAGTCATAGAATTCAATTTAACACATTTAAAAACATTATCTGTTAAATAAAACTTGCAGACAGATGATAAATGAATTTTTACCTGTCCGTCAAGGAATTCAAATTAGCACATATAAAAACATTATCTGTTAAATAAAACTTACAGACAGATGATTAATGCCTAGCTAAAGAAAATGTAGTATTATCTCAAATGTAATTTGAATATCATTCCAACTGGTATCGTTACGCTTGTATTACGGTTTTTTCAGATGGTAGTACTCTCAGGCTTCGAAGTCATTAATTCCTTCGAATTTTCAAGATTTTCCTCCTCCTTGAATTGCCAAAACTCGCCCAAACTCGAAAGCGATTTTATAGAGTTTATTCGAATGTTTTCTAGGTTTTCAGGTCTAAAGCGAAACCCATAGAACATTTTGATTTAGCAGGGAATATCAAAGTACAGGAATGCTGTGGACAAGCCAATAGGAGAATGAAGAATTTTAAACAGGTTATTTAAGTTTAGGAGCAAGATTCAATCAGTTACGATTACGTTTTAATGATATTCTCATGCAATGATTGGTTCCTTCCTTTTAGTTTTAAATTTTAGTTAAATCAAAGATGTTTTCAAAGTTGAGACCGGTTGAGACCAAAGTTGTGACCTTGAAAGCCCGAAAGTACTACTATTTGAATGGATTTTTATAGATGACTTTAGGCTCAGTTCCAAAAAATGACAATGAAGTATAAAGATCAACAAACACAGTACACGGATTAGATTTATAAATTCTTACTATAATTGGAAAATAAAGAGAAATCTAAATTATTAAGATCGATTTCTGCCAACCCGTCTAATCTCTAAAATACAGGTTCTTTGAAAAATAAAAAACATGAAAAGTGCATTGATTGTTTTCTTGAATGAAATATTTCGTTATTCTTATAAATGGCCTCAAAGAATAACAACAACAACATTCACAAAAAAAACTTGCTATTATAATACGTATCAAGACTGTTAATACTAAGTCATGATAAGGTTGCTTTTGGTGTGAATGGAATGTGTGCAGAGATCACACTTGCAAAAAAAAATTCTTTTTGAGGGTTTTCCATATTCAGACTACTTATTCAGAACACAAAATTTCGTTAAAAATAAATGATTTATTAATGTTTCTATTACTATATGTTTTTTCTGTGTTTTCAAATTTCGAATTTAACATTATACATCCTAATTAAAACTTAATGAATATTAATCGCGTTAATTCATTATAAGGATCTGATGTTCGAAAACAAAATTCTCAATTGCCGTACATATTTAGCACTTTAATCAATAAGTTCAATTCTTTGAGACCCTGCTTCTACAATTGAGGACACAAAACTATGTATACTATCGTAAAGAATAGATGCCCTAATTTATGCACACAAAGAAAAACAATTTTCACCGAATTAATAAAGATTTTTAATTAACTTTTTTAATTGCAAATTTAATCTCTATTATGAAAAGAAAAAGTAATTATTTCTAAGTCAAATTATTTAATAAGGTCTGAAAGAGTTAAAAAACGTAATTATACCAAGAAACGAATCAATTTTAATATCATTCAACAAATGTGTTTCTTAAAAAGTATAATCAAATGCAATTCTATTTAAAATGCATTATTCAGAATGGAATTTTTAACATAGGATAGAATTTCAACAAAAAGAGAATTTTAATAAAAACAGCTTTTGCAGAGTTACATTACCACTTTCAAACCGAACTTTAAAAAAAAAAATCCATATTTAAATGTAATTTAAAACAAAGTATCCCATAAATTTCAAACATATTTCGCATACCATATCGATATGGAATCCACTCTTCAATTACTTTCCCCCGAACAATCTGTCCATTTCTGAGGGAGCACTGGTATTCAAGAAATTCTTTGTCATAGGGAGAGCAGTTCTGAAATAATAATTTCAGCATGTGATGCATATTTTAAGAAATGTGAAAAATGCATTTTTCCGTCTCTAAATATTTTTCAGAAAAAACATTGTGTTACGAACAAAGTATGGCCAGACTGATCTCGAGCGACTTATGGTTTACTGAATGTCAATTTCAATTGTTAATCCGTAAGTAATTTTTTTTTCTGGAGAATAATGATAATTTTTTTTCTTGGTACCAATGCCGATGCTTTTATAAGACACATACCATGAAAGTAACGAGTAATCGACAACTAGATAATGGAACGAAATTTTATGTGGATTTTTTATTTATAGAAGAATGTACGATTATTGCATCATTCATGAGGATCTAAATTGTGATCTAAATGAAATCTGCTTTCACTTAGTATTCATACACATATTCATTATGTTGGAAAAATCTTCATTCCGTTAATATGCTTTCCTCTAAAGAATGGAATATTGTAGAAAAGTAATTATTTAGAAGGTAATTTTTATGAGTGAATTTATATCATGACATTAGATGTTTTTCAGGGAAAAATATTCCTTTAATCATAAAGCTTTTTGCGTATACACCTAACTCAGTGGCGTAGCCAGGAATTTTTCATGGTGAGGAGGTGGGTTACTACTACAGCAATTCGGATTATGCATACGTGTGTGTGATAATGGAGTGAAGAATGTACATTTTGTATAGCAAAAAATACCTCATGGTGGAGGGGTTGTGACCACCCTAACCCCTTCCTTGGCTACGCCACTGACCTAACTGGATAGTTTTGAAAATTTTCATTGGTAAGGTTACAAGGTTTTTAAAATAATTTAAAACATTTGAGGATCCAAAAAACTTAATTAAAGCTGCTTATCGTTTTTATAGGATGTCCATGAATTTTATATAGTATCTGTAAATAAAAAACAACCATGTCCGTGACACGTGTTATGCAGAAGCAGGACACAAACGCAAGTAAATTTCTGTTATATCGAAGATTTTAGGGGCATTAGGGAATCTGGAATACGTTATTATGCAAGTACCTATCGGAAGACAGCTGAAGTGTTTGTTGCAAAAAACATCTATTGAAGTTTGTAAAAACTGGGAAAAAAGTTTGGGAGATTTTACACAAACCGAGGAAACAGGCTTCATCGATGATTGGGCGTCATCTCTTCAGTAACACAAGAACTAACGATTGGAGGTATGTTCTTTTGGTACCAAACGGAAGAGATTTTTTCTTTTAGTGCAAGATAGTACTGGTAACTCCATATACCCGTAAGATGGAGCTACCTCTTTCTTGGTGCAAACCTTTCAGCTTCCTCAATTTGGGGTAACCGAAAGATTTGCTTCAAGTATTTATAGTAAAATTTGACAGTAAATTTTACAATAAATGTCTGGTAAACATTTTTGATAATGCTAAAAATGTTTAAACTCTTTACAGAAAATTGTGTTTTTCACGCACTTAATTATAAAATTTGCAAAATTAATAAATTTTTTTTATTTTAATTTAAAATTTGCAAAATTTATATAAAATTTAAATCTTTTTTAACGTATACTATTTTGAGCGATGGATTCAAAAGGTGAATATTTGCATTATTTAGAGTTTGTATGTAGACTAGGGGGTGTGCCCAGACCCCTTAAAACTTCTCCTTATACACGTCTGTGGCCCCAAAATTATTTGGGGTGGGAGTGATCAAGATATATGTCAACACCTTTCACATAGTGTCTCCAGGGATCTATGCTTATGTAATTAAAGAAACATTTAGAACTGTGCTAAGGGTATTTTATTAGTTAAAAAGCCAGAATATAGTAACTACAAGGTTGAGAGTTCTATTTCTGATCAACCACTGAAGTCTGCTGTGGACATGTGGGGTATATGAGCACTCAATCTGTTGTCTGCGAAGTCCTCTATGTGGTCGTCAGTATTTTCTAAGAGCAGGACCGGATATGCCCACCGGGAATCCAGGAAATTTCTAGATGGGCCGGTCACTTTCACATATATATCGTATGTATAATGTGCATGCTTTAAGAATAACATGTTAAGAGGTCCGTAATTTACATACATTTCCAGAGCCGGTGTGATCAGCTGTATTCGGCCCTATCTAAGGGTATCAATATTCAATATTGCAACATTCTGAAGTTCTAAAATTTGGAAGAAAATCTATTGGAGGATCAGCAAGTATCTCTAACAGATACATTTTGCTTGGAAAGTAAGACAAAACTGAAAAACAAATAAGAAGAGTCAAAGAACTTTGATAAAGGCCAAAAATAAAATATCATGCAAAGTGAGGATGCCGGCACAAAATTTAATCAGTGAAGCTGAAATACACAGTTAAAATTTCGAAGAGACATTAATAATTTATTTTTGCATCCGGTAAAAAACCCCGGAATTTTAAGAAGATGAAAAGATAACTGCAAAAATAGTAACGCTCAAGTAAATGGCTTTATTTCGATTGAGACAGACATAGTCCTCGGATGAATTCAAATCAAAATATTTTGCTTCATGGAAATAAGAAAACTTATAACGTTTGTTTAATATAAGTGGGTAGAATTGAAAAGAGAATAAGATTAGATATTTATTTAAAATTCAATTATAATTTAATTTACAAAACCCTGGAATACAAATTTATTTGCCTAATACATGTGATCAATTTTACAGTTAATATGCTTTCTTACTATCATCTAGTTATGATTTACTTTTGAAGCCACTTATTCGATTTGTGACAATTAGTAATATAAAAAGAAATATAAAAAAATTAACAGATGAACATTTGAGAAAATGGCGTTTTATATAAAAAAAAAAACCAAACCTAAAAATATTTGCATACTGTAAATCATATATGAAATATATGAATATGTTTTATCAAAAATCATACTTACATGAACGGAACAAATTTCATATCCAACAGTTTCACCAAAGCATGAATTAGGAGGGGCAGTCAAATTATACGCTGAACTGAAATGAAGCGAACATATGTTTAAATGAATAACATTAATGAAATAGAAAAAAAAAATATGCATATTACACCTTAAAAATTTGTAGTTTGAAGGACAGCCACATAAATGCTGAAAATAGTTGTAAAATAATTGTAAAGTTAAAAGTTTGAATGTAACAGGAAAATCAAAATTTAGTACAGATTGAAAAAAAATTCATGGAAAAAATATAATAAAGGTTAAATAACTAAGCAATAAAAGAAAATAAATGGGTTATGTTTGTATTTTAATAATGACATAATACAGAGGATATCATAAAGGTAGTAGCACACTAAATTCTTTAGATATTAGAGATAGATGGGCAGTGTAAACTGAAAAAATAAATGTTCCAGATAAGGTAAGAAAAAGGAGTACGTTAAAGAAAAAATTCCTCTCGCTAATTTTCAAAAAGTGACACTTTAAATTTGTATACGACCCCTGTACAAAAAATTCCCCATCAGTAAAACATACTTCACCACTAATGATGTACAAAATTTCAGCCTTTCATCATAAAATGTCTCAGAGATATGAGGATAGATATATTTTGACTTAAACCACCTTTCACACACAATGGTTCTCGAAGTAAAAAAAATGGCGTCGGATGATCGCGTTTTAGGGGTCGTACAGAAATTTCAATTTACACTGTCCACTTATCTCTAATGGATAAAGAATTAGAACGTGGTATCATCTTTCTGGGAAACCCTGTACATACAGGTAATTGTTTAAGTGTTTTAGGCAACTTTAATGTTCAGTTTGATTAACAAATTCTAAAAGATGGCACTTTTACCTTATTTTACATGATCTTGTCCTTCTTTTAACCCCTCCACCGCATGATCGACTGCAAGGTGACCAAGCTGACCATTCTGACCATGAGCGCTGAATATAATCTTGCTTAGCTGATAAACGTCCCGCGGATACATAATCAACTGACCATACTAGCATCTAGTATTAAGAACATAATGAGCTAATTAATTGCACTGAATTTAAAATTCTATAACTGTTGATCAAAAGAATTTCAAGAACTAGTGTAGTAATAAAACCTATACAGTAGAACTCCTCTCGTCCGCCTTCGCCTGGTCCGTCACTCCGGTTGATAGGACCGTTGTAACGGACACCGCCAAGAAAGTAAAAAGTTACTGGCAACCCCCAAAGAGAGGGAGAGTCCCTCTCGAGCAGCAGAGAGAAAAGGACGCTGAGAGGATGGGCTCCGAAAAAAATTTTCCCTTGTGATACCGAAGGCGTTCGCTCGGTTATTGAAATTGTAAATATGTGTATTTTTGTGTCGTCTGTGTGTAAAATTCATCCATGTTAACCAAGAATATAACCTAAATAAAGTTAAGCAATCCACATGGTTGTGTGCGGCTGCCTTCCTTCAGCTTCTGAACGGGGCGATACGTTACAGACGATGAAAAATTGGAGGTTCCACCGAGATACCATGAATGCAAGGGTATCAAGGTCAGGTATGTTCTCCACCATTTACCATAGCCAGGCCAAAGGGAAAAATTAAAAATTTCTATAAGAGTATCTTGTAGTTCTCACCCTGAGAATACAGGTTCTGTTGTTTTATAATTTGCATCCTGTATTGTATTATACATGCGGAATATTGCTTTTTAATAGCTCTAATGTTATTAAAAGTAACTTCTAACCATTAGAAGTGTATTAAGTCCATATACTCACCAGAGTATAATATTTTACTGTGAATTATTTTATTTATGTACACGCCAGTGTACGAGCATCGAATTTCTCATCCTGAGGAAAATAATTTTTATGGAATTAAAACTTTCGTCCTGAAAGTATAGGTTTTGCTGCCTTAATAGATTAAGTACATTAGTAAGATATGCTTCCAACCATTGGAAAGGCATGAGAACATTTCTCACCGAAGTTTATTATGTACTTGAAATATTATTTTTTTATGCACACCAGTGTTGATATTATTAATTCTGTTTATTTCAAACTTTCGTCCTGAAAGTATCCGTTTATATATTTCCAGCCATTGGAAATTCATGAGAACAATTCTTACCAGAGTTTATTGTGTCTTTGAAATATTATTTTATGCACAACAGTGTTAGTATTATTAAATTATTAATTTCAAACTTTCGTCCTGAAAGTATATGTTTTATATATTTCCATCCATGGGAAATTCATGAGAACAATTCTCAAGAGAGTTTATTGTGAATTTGAAATATTATTATTTTATGTGCACCAGTGTTAGTATTATTAATTTTGTTGGTTTCAAACTTTCGCCGTGAAAGTATATGTTTATATATTTCCAGCCATTGGAAAATTCATAGTATTTTTCTCATCAGAGTTAAATAACTAGAAGTATTATATATTATGCATAACAGTGTTTTTAAATACTCATCAGAGATAATATTAGTGTAAATCCCTTATTTTTATGTGCACAAAACATATAACTTCCTAGTATTTGCACCAGCGAACAGTTTTATAGTACGTGTGTTTATATTTTGTTTTGAACTGCTACTCCCTCTGTGAACGGAGATAAGAGGGCATTGCAGGATTCCCCGCTTCACACTGTGCAGGTGTCCGAGCGGACATTTGAGCCTGACTCATTTGTTGTTTATGTTGTTTCTTCGCTTTTTCCCTGAATCTGCGAAGCTTTCAGAAAAAAAAAGTGCTATGAGTCATTGCTGTGTTTTGATGGTATGGTAGAAGAATTTAACGAGCTTGCTTTTCCTCTTTTATTATTTTTTTATCGCACTGTAGAAATTTGCTTTAGTGAATAGGTGTTAGACATTTTTTTTTTTTATCCCTTATATTTATTGTATGTTCTTTTGCTTTGAGCTGTTACTTAGATATTTTTTTTGAAAATGTCCTATTTAGGGAAGGGATTAAAATCGGATTTAATTTCGGTAGCCTTAGAACTTGGTGAACAGGCTACTGAAGATCTACGTGTAATCGAATTAAAACAATTAATCCTTGGTAGTAAAAACTATGAGGAAGAATTTGTGAGAAATCTATTAGATAGCACGATGAAAGAAAGATTAGACAAAGAGGAAATGGAAAAACAAAATAGGAATAGAGAATATGAATTGCAGAGGCAAAAATTAGAAATGGAAAAGCAAATTAAAGACGGAGAAATTCAATTGGAAAGGCAAAAATTAGAACTTGAGTGTTTAAAAGCAAAACAGGGGGTCGAAACAACAGTATCCGCGGCTGTGGTAGATTCCAATTATAGTCAAAATTTTCAAAAACTAATGCCAAAATTTAATTTAAAAACCGATGATATAAGTTTATTCCTGGAACTTTTTGAGAGGCAAGCTAAATTGATGCAGATACCTAAAGAGAGATGGGTTTCTTACTTAATTAGTACCTTACCAGCGGAGATAAATAATGTAATAGCGCGAGAACCGGAGAAAGAAACTCAGGATTACCAATATGTTAGAACGTTGTTGCTTAACAGATTTAAACTCAGCGCGGAAAAATTTCGGCAAATGCTGGTAAAATCTCAAAAAAATCCCGATTCCACTTGGCAAGATTTTTATCACGAGTTAAACACTTTTTTAGAGGGGTGGCTAACAGGCCTTGAAATTAAAACATTCGAACAACTCAAAGATCTAATGTTGGTAGACCAGATTAAAAGGCGAGTGCCAAACGATTTTAAGGAACACTTTTTGGATGAGTGGTCTACAATTACTTCCCCTAAAGAACTGGTAAGGAAAGTTGAGGAATTTGAGGATGCTAAGAAAACCATTATGGGAAAGAGTAAGTTAGGAGAATCTTCAGTTAAGGGAAATAGTAAACCAGTAAAGAATATCTACAATGGTAATGTTAACAAAAAGCCCTCAAACGGATTTTCTAAGAAAGAAAATGACGGGCGTACCTTTGCAAGGAAAACGGGTGTAAACTTTGAGCATAAGAAAAAGCTCAGCTGTTTTGAATGTGGCTCTTACGACCACTTACGACCTCAGTGCCCCAATTTAAGAATTCAAAAATCGGAAGCATATAGAATTGGACAAAAATCTGAAAAAAATTTATTAGATCCCTTCACTGTAAACGGGAAAGTTAATGGATTTGAGATGCCCATTCTCCGCGATACCGGAGCCACAGTAGACGTTGTCTGTCAAAAATATGTTGACAAAGACAGAATGACCGGGGAACACGTTTGGGTTCAGCATATTTTCGATGACCATATGACTTGTTTACCCGTTGCTGAAGTAGACGTAGAATGCGAATTAGGTACAATAACCACCAAGGCAGTTGTAATTGCGAACAAGCTGGATCAAGGGCGGTATATTTTAGGGAATCAAACTTCGGCTCTCTTAGAGCAATGTAGAGAAAATGTCCCATTAAGTACTGAGAGTGTTAATGCTGTCTTGACTCGGTCTCAAAGGCGACAGCTGAAAGATGATAAAAATTCATCAGACGAAAAGTTAGTCATTGAGGAGCCTGACGTTCCATTGGAGGGAAATAATGAGGACGATAACTTAAAGAATATCGACATTTTACCTCAGGTAGATTCCAATACTATCCTAGATAATATATTTCAAATGGATTCTCAGTCTTTTATTAATGAGCAGAGGAAGAGTAAAGAATTAGTACCGTTATTTGAGTCAGTAAAACCGGAGGGTGACAAGGCTGATTTTAAAATCCAAAATGGAATTTTAGTTAAGACGAAATTAAATAAATTTGGTGATGAGCAAAACCTGATTGTTGTTCCGGAAACTCTCAGGGAGCAAATTAAAAATTTATGCCATGATGACATTTTAGGCCACTTAGGAATTCTTAAGACAAAAGATAAGTTAGTGAGGCACTTCTACTGGCCAAATTGTTATAAAGAAATAGAAGAATATGTGAAAACTTGTGATCCCTGTCAGCGTGTTGGAAAGGCGACTGACAAAAAGAAAGCACCCCTAATGAGTGTACCCATTATTTCGGAAGTTTTTAGCAAAATAAATGTTGATGCTTGTGGTCCTTTACCAACATCAACTCAAGGGAATAGATACCTCATAACTGTAATTTGTTTAGGGTCTAAATTTCCTGACGCTATCCCTGTCCCAGATATAACTTCTAAATCGGTGGTCGATGCACTTTTGTTGATTTTCAGCAGGATGGGTTTCCCAAAAGAAATTCAGACGGACCAAGGGAGATCCTTTATGAGTGTTCTAACGGTTAAATTTTTAGAGAAATTTGGAATAAAAATCCTTCGAAGTTCTATTTATCACCCACAGACTAATCCAGTTGAAAGGTTTCACCGATCTGTGAAAAGGATATTGAAAGTTTTATGCATCGAAGCTGCTCCTAATTGGGAAACTCAAATACCAATTGCTCTTTTTGCTTTAAGGACTGTCACTCACGAAAGTACAGGCTTCAGTCCTGCAGAACTTGTATATGGCAATAACCTTAGAACCCCTAATGTGTTATTATACGAAAAATGGTTAGAGCCCCCAGAGGAAGGGAATACTGTAGTTGAGTATGTGTTCGAACTGATAAATCGATTAAAAAAGAGTAAGGAGCTAGCAAAAGAAAAAATGGAAGAGATGCGAGACAAAAGAAATAAATGGTATGACCGTAATGCCATAAAAAGAGAATTTCACGAAGGAGATTCCGTGTTAGTTCTAACAATAAATCAGGCCCATAAATTAGCACCTCAATGGAAGGGACCAGGTAAAATTGAAAAGAAATTATCCGAGACAAATTATGTCGTCAGTTTCGAAGGGAACCAAGAGATAAACAAGGTTTATCATGTAAACATGATGAAACCGTATTACAGAAGGCCCGAAATTTTAAATTTAGTGACATTAGGCGAAAATAATGAGTCCTTAGACACACCAGAGTTAGACGGGGATTTTCCTTACATGTTAGTTGATCCTAAAGTCTTTGATTTTAACGAAATAGTAGAAATAAATCATTTGAAAGAAAGACTCAACGATGACCAAATTATCGAGTTAAGAAATTTGTTACTAAAATATATTAATATCTTTTCAAACATCCCCGGCAAGACACACTTAGTTCAACATGATATTGAATTAACCAGTGATAAGCCTATTCAGCAAAATCCTTATAGAATGACAATTAGACAAAACGAGTTGTTAAAAGCAGAAATTAAAAAAATGATACAATATAATGTAATTGAACCGGGAGACTCCGAATACGTTTCTCCAATGATCCTCGTAGAGACGCCAAATAGGGACCCTAGGCCCTGCATTGATTACAGAAAATTAAATGAAATAACACGCACTCAGTTTTATCCCATTCCGAATATAGAGCAGCGAGTTGAAACAGTTGCAGCAGCTACATATATCACTTTAATCGATTTGACAAAGGGCTACTGGCAGATTCCGTTGAGCCCAAGAGCTCAGAAAATTGCGGCTTTTGCCACAAACTTTGGCGTATATAGACCACTACGTATGCCATTTGGTCTTAAAAATGCACCGTATTACTTTAGTAAATTGATGAGTGAAATTTTGAAAGGGTGCGACAGTTATGCGATTCCATATTTAGATGACATCGCGATCTTTTCTCAGACCTGGGATGAACATTTAGGACATTTGCAGGAGGTTTTGGAACGGATAAAAAGGGCTAATTTAACTATAAAACCTGCCAAGTGTAGATTTGCTCAAGAAGAGGTACAATACCTTGGACACGTTGTAGGACGCGGAAAACGTTCACCAGCTGAACTCAAAATAAAGGCGATACAATCTTTTCCGGTCCCAACAACAAAAACTGAAATCAGAGCTTTCTTGGGATTAGCAGGCTATTACAGACAATATATTCCAATGTTTTCTGTAATAACTGCGCCTCTAACAGATTTGTTGAAAGGGAAAAACAAGAAAGGTAAAATTACCTGGAATGAGGAATGCACTGCTTCATTTAATTTACTTAAAGAAAAACTCACTAATAAACCTCTCTTGCACGCGCCAAACTTTTCAAAACCATTCATATTGCAAACAGATGCATCGGATTTAGGATACGGGGTTATTTTGTCACAAACGGATGAAAATGGGGAGGAACATCCAATATTGTACCTTAGCAAAAAATTTACTCCAACTGAAAAGAAGTACTCTACCACTGAAAAACAGTGTGCGGCCATCTTATATGGCATTAAGAAGCTTAAAGGGTATATAGATGGACAGACAGAATTTTGTATCCAGACGGATCACAACCCACTTGTTTGGTTGCAAAGAAATTCCGGCAATAATCCACGATTAATTCGCTGGGCGTTAGCCTTGCAAGCTTTTAATTTTTCAATTAAACATAAAAGAGGAAAAGAAAACTCAAATGTTGACTGTTTAAGTCGAAATCCCAAATATGACACTTAGAAAACCAAGGTCATAAAAATGTTTTTGATTTTAAAAGTGTAATTATTGTGTCTAACGTTGTGTAACTATTGTGTGTTAAATTTGTGCTTTATTCAAATTTTGGTGAGAAAAAGAAAAGAAATGTTTTCAGTATAACAAATACCATTTAACTGGGTGGATATTTTTATATTATCCTCATTGTTTGTACTATTATATGTGTGAACTTATCTGTATATTTACCTAAAATTATTATGGCCTGGTAATGGGTGGAGGACTCGTTAAGGTATCTACACCGAAATGAGAACTCAATTACATTCATTTTCAAACTTGAACTGTGAACTCTTTAACGTATCTACACTGAAATGAGAACTCGATATAACGTTCTCAGATTTGAAGTGCGAACTTAATTACAGTTTTTTTTCAAACTTGAACTGTGAAGTATAACGTACTAAACTGTGAACTATAAAGTGTGAAAGTATAATGTGCACACGAACTAAGAACGAATTATTACATACTGTACATAAACTTTTTTTCGTTGTTTTCCCTTGTATATCGGGAAAGCCAACCTTTTGTGGAAGGAGGGGTTGTAACGGACACCGCCAAGAAAGTAAAAAGTTACTGGCAACCCCCAAAGAGAGGGAGAGTCCCTCTCGAGCAGCAGAGAGAAAAGGACGCTGAGAGGATGGGCTCCGAAAAAAATTTTCCCTTGTGATACCGAAGGCGTTCGCTCGGTTATTGAAATTGTAAATATGTGTATTTTTGTGTCGTCTGTGTGTAAAATTCATCCATGTTAACCAAGAATATAACCTAAATAATGTTAAGCAAACCACATGGTTGTGTGCGGCTGCCTTCCTTCAGCTTCTGAACGGGGCGATACGTTACACCGTGCTCGAGCCGAATTTTGTCCCAATAAATGCATACAGTTTTGCTCTTTTTCAGTAGTAATAACATATTTTGTGCGGTTTATTGTAATGTTTTTACTGCAGAGAACAGTACATAGTCATTTTTTAGTTCAGAGATTGTTTACTTTACTGTAAATGCGTATTTTTCTGTGTTTATGATAATCCGCCCTTTTTGGCTTCCGACCTCACCTCCAGTCACAAATGTGGCGGATTAGAGACGTTCTACAGTATTAAGAATTAATGGTCTCATTTTTGCGTTTCCAACGATGTTGAAAAATAGGAGCCTGGCTGTTTTTCTGCAAAATCAAACAGCCAAACAGCAAAACAAACAATTGCTTATTTGCTACAAATTATTTACTGTGCAAACAAAACTTGAAGTGAAGGCATAAACTTACATATTTATTTAGAAGACTCAAGAAAAATAATATGACCCAGTGTGATGCCAGAGTTTCAGCTTGACTCATTCCTGTAACTATCCTGAAATTAAACATAGATTCGAAAAAGCATGAGTATTCTTAATATGAAACATATTTCAAAAAATTTGTATATTCAAATAGATTTCAATAATAGATGAATAATGAAAAAAAGTGGTGACATCATCCAATATATTTCCTAGAAAGCATGGAATATGGCCAAACGTTTTAAGTTATCAAAAAATTTATCTTATGATATTTTAAATCGTGATTTTCTGATAAAAAAATCTGTTGCATTCCCGAGTTAGCGGTTTTCTTCTTCACTAAAATTATCATTGCTTTAACAACACTAAAAGTAAATTTTCCTACCGATAATTCGCTAGATTTTTAATGTTAGGGCTTTGCTAGCATTTTTATGCCAGTGTTCAGAAAGATGCATTTGTTAGTCTGATAAATATTTTGATTTTAAATACGAAGGCAAAAAAAAAAAAAAAATAAATAAAAAAAAAATTAAGTTACTGATTTTTCTAATTTGAAAAGCTCTGTGCAATTTGCAATAGCTTGTAATGTCATTTGCTTGTCATGTAATTTTCAAAATTACATGACAAAGTAACTATACGCTATCTAGAAATACTAAACTACTAGAAATACTAGAAAATACTAAACTACTAGAAATACTAGAAAATACTAAATAATTATATTCGTTAAAAAATTATAAAATATATATTCCTTTTCTCATTATAATAATGTCATATTTTTACACGACTTTGTGAGTTGACGTCGAAACAATATTGATCTTTTACCGCAAAATGAAGTTATTAAACTCCAAATTATCAATAAACTTGATGGAAGAATGTGTAACTAACAGTGTACTTAATTAGTTGATTGGATGTTTATAAGTCACTGTTCTTTTCAAAAATCGTAAATTAGTTATTATCAGCTACTTAATGGAGAGTTAGCAAGACAAGGCAAATTATCAGAAAATTCTTTTAACACAAAGATGTAGTAATAAATGAGTTTTAAACTGCAAATTTTAGTTAAATATACTTGCTTTAACTAATAGTTGCAGTTTAAAACTCATTTACTGTAGTAAATGTAGAAAAATAATGAAATATAGATTTGTAATTAATGTTACCTACATTTTATGCTTTATTTTTATATATTTGATAAAAAGCATCAAATTATGTTTATTATTTTTTTTATGTTTGATAAAAAGCATCAAATCAACGAACCGCTGGATGAAAGTTACCGCTGGTGATAAAGTCTTTCAATAAAAATAAATCTGAATTAAATGAAGCACTTTTTATTTTTTTATATTTAGCATGAGTCTAAATGTTTTCACTTACTGTCCCGAGAACAGGAGCACTGCTGACGAAACAACACTTTTATGCCATAAAATTAAAAAAAATCAGAAAATCGCTTAAAAAAAATCAGAGGGGACCCAAAACAAAAAAAAGGAATTTTTTCTCACTAAGAGACTTGATTATTATAATTTTGGTTACAAAAATGCAAATTTTGCGGTATGTCTCTGAGTGTGCATGCGGGTATGGGAAAGGGGGAGGGGAAAGAGGGTGCTGGTATTCTGGATTTTTTCCTCTGGTCACGTCCCTTCATGAGGATCATCAACTTAAGGTATATCTAAAATTCTGCAATAATACTTTGTTATGATATTCTTATTTATTATTTTATAGCTGATGAAAAGAAGTTTAGTTGCGGTAGACTACTTTGAAATTATTAACACCAGCCTTGGGGGGGCACCCTTTAGCACAGAAGATCTCTATTCCTCAGAAATTACAGCATAATCGAAAAGGGGTCATTCACAGATTTGTGACAGACTTTAGCAATCTGTGAGAAGACTTACGGGCACATTGGTTTGATGGGCATACTCCATGCATTCATTGATGGGTCTGAATTCGAACGCAGATTGATTCTTCCATTTGAGATCAGAGTTCTACTTTTTTAAAACTAGGCTGCATTTTATAATACAGCACATACTATTATTAAAACTATGAATTACTAAATGAAAGAGGAGGGAAAATATTTTTGAACCAAAATAATGATTGAAATTTTTTTGAAATAAATAAATTTGCAATTAATCAACACTCCAGTAAAGAAGGAAAAATTTCGAGGTAGATATTGCAAACAGTGTATTATCAGTTTAAGAAACAGTTTTTTTTCTAGAAACTAATAGTTTATAAATTATTAGCATGTTTCGATATTTGACCTTTTTGATCTTCTGTTAAACTTGTCATATTAACACCTCAGAAACTTCAGTGAAAGAGTAAAAACTACTATTTTAAAAATTCTCGTCTTAAAACACTTAACTAAGAAATCCAAACGCTGAAGGATTAAATGAAGAAAAAAAAGAAAAGAAAAACAAAGCTAGGAATTAATTGACGAAACAATTTTTCTTAATGGTGACATAAAAAGCATCAAATCAACGAACCGCTGGATGAAAGTTACCGCTGGTGATAAAGTCTTTCTTTTTTTTCTTGCCCGGATGATTTTTATCACTTAAGTGAAGTAGCACGAGTCTTACCCAGGAGACGACAACAAATAGCCTGTTAGCAAGTTACGAGTAGAAATGATTTAAAACAGAACTATGTTTAGTGACTTGAGCATCAGATATGAGCTACGTAGTATGAATGATCTTTTATGTTTTTGATGACGAAGAATAATCTGATATGATAACAACTACTTAGAAATTTTTCTTCAAGAGAGGGAGAAAAAAAAATTAAACGCAGGGGAAAGGTAAACGGGCACATTGTCAGGAAGACAGTGGACTGTCAGAATAAGCACTTTTATTCATCTGATTTGGCTCTTTTCACGAAATAAATGAGGAGCTGATAACGTAAAGGGAATGTTTCGTTGTTTTGAGGGAGGGTTGCTTCAAGTGATCAAAAAACCGGTAAATGAAATGTTGTACTAAATATGAAAGTCAGTGCCTCTTAGTTACATGCTAGGTCAAAGAATCTGCGTGCATACATTTTTCTTTGACTATCGTGATTATAAGTTTTAACAGAAGTTTTTATCAATAAATAAATTTTTGCTGAACTGATTATGTACAGAATTAGAATTGCTAATCATCTTATACATACTGAAATTTTCTTACCTTTTCATTTGAAGTATAATTTAAAAATATCGGAAAAATACAATACATGATAGTACAATATTTTAAAACTTGTTACGACATACAGGGCCTGATTACAATACCTTTGTGAGAAGTTTAGCTGGCTATAGTGGCAAATATCCTAGCTATGTTTTATAATTCAGTACGTACACACACACGCGCACGCACAAGGAAAACAAATCTTTATAGCCTCCCACTCCCTCTTTTCCGAATATAACTTACAATAGAATAAAGATAACTTAACATTTTAGTTCTTTTCCAATTCTCCTTAGCTCTTCACTCATTTTATGAACCTACTCCTATATGAACAGCTAAGTCAACCTTGCCAAGGCTGAGGATCAAACCTTTAATCTGTGGCATGACAGGATTATGGGCTAGTCATTACGCCACTGGGCTTTAATACATGCATCTATTTATTGCCCTTAGAGCTTAATCCACGGGAGTTATTTTGTTTGAATATGGAAAAAAAAAGCCATAAATGTTACTTGCACTATTTTTGATTTAAAGCTTTATTTTAAAAATTAAATATACATATCTAATAGTGTTTTATTTGAAACATATGAAAGTCTCTAAATGCATTTTAAATGATGACTGCCCATTTATTAGAATGTATTGGAATTCGTTTTAATGCCTCTGTTAAAAAATAGTCAGGCTACATCAGTAACACAAATATTTAGGTTTGGTAACATTTGATCCATTTTCAATTTAGTTAAAAAGCGAATAGACAAGCAGAAATTTTTAAAGCTTTGTTGGAAAGTGTTGAAAACATTTTACCTACATGTACTAAAATTTTCTCAGGATCCAAGTACTTCTGCTGGCATCTGAGAGCAGACAAAAGACAAACAAAAATCAATAAAAATTTCCAAAATATGTTGAGAAGTGTTAAAGAAAGAGAGTAAAAATATAAATGACGTAACTACCGTGGAGAAATGGACCAGAATCATAACTCGATACTGACCTACATTGTGAAAGCTTTTTGGAAACGAATTTTACGCTATAAAAGTCATATATTTCGGAAAAGTCTTTTTCTAAAGAATCAGTGGAGTGGAAATGTTGCAATCCATTTTTCAGCCTTGATAAGTTGAGTGTCCTTTTAAATAGGTCTGCGTCTATAAATCTGGTGGATGTAACCACACTACACACACACACCACTATATATATATATATATATATATATATATATATATACACATACATATATATATATATATATATATATATATATAACTAATAGTATATATAGTATATTATATATTATATATATATATATATATATTTGCTTCATTACGATATTTTTTTCCATTACAGTTACTTTTGTTTTATTTTCTTTTCTGTGTTACAAAAAAAATTATTTTAACACACTATGTATTTGAATACATTTCATTTAGTTTGGATACTTTGACGCAAAATAAACATTTAGGTAAATTTTGCTTGCACTTTTGGATAGAGTGACGCAAAAGATATAATAAATTATTGAAATAAATTCATTTGAATACATAATATAGGCTCAGTGAAAGTGTGATATATTTGACAGTGTATTTAATAATTAAAAGTATTGCTTGAATAGGTAGAATAGAAAATAAAACAAAAGTAACTGTAATGGAATTTAAAACCAATCTTATAAAGTCACACCAGGACGTCACTTAAAATTTGATAGCATTATTTTTAAGACCCATATTTAAAATTCATATAGTTATAAAGTAAAATGCTGCGTTAAAAATTTTTAACCCGCTTAGGGTTTTTGTATGGGAATATCATTACTTTTTAGAGGTATGGTCAGAAAATAATAAGTTTCACAGACGAATTTGAGAAGTTTGCTTGACACTAAGTTAAGTAAATAAATATACAAATCTGTTTTCATGCAGCATCAGAGTATTTGATTAAAAAAGTCACAACAAGCTCTCTATGACATGTAACAGAAGACTGACACACTTTTGTTAGAATTTATATATAATATAAAATGCAGGCGAAAAAAAGGTGGCATTTTAGTTTGCCTATAATACTGTTGACAGTTAAATTGTGGAGAAAAAGACTATTGCATGTTTTCATGCAAATACGGCTTGGATAATGATCAGATCATGCTATTAGTTCAGAATGCAGGGAGGGTTTTTTTTGGCCATATAATGGGTTGCCAGCAGATATAACAAAAATTAAAAACCTCGAATAGTGAGGAAATTTTACTTTAACAGAAAAAGTTACGAAAAACTGCTAATTTTGGCAACAAACCTGAAAATTATTGAAGTGTGTCGTGGAAAATTATCTGAAATCCGCATTTATAAATTAATTTTATATTTGAAGTTTGTCTGGAAAAAAATGGCACAGGTGCATAAAGTGTAAGTTACGGCAGATTTTTTCAGGAGGGCCTACTTAAAAAGAAGAAAAGGCTTATTCAAACTTAACAGAATATACAATAAAGCAAAATCTTACAAAAAGCACTATTTTAATTTTATTTTTGTTTGACTAGGCTCTGTCTCTCTCTCTTAAAAAAAAAAAACTGCTATGCCAGTCTTGTGTACATATATCAAGTCATATTTAGAGAGCTTTTTTTGAAGTCCTAAATACACTAAAAATCCTCCCAGCACTCCGCACTAACTGCATGATCGTTATCCACACCCGCATTTCCATCAATATATATATATATATATATATATATATATATATATATATATATATATTTCACAATTTAACTCTTAACACATTTTTTTTCTATTATGCCCTCTGACAACCAGCCAGATCCCCCCAGATAGGGAGGCGATGGGCAGAGGGGGGTGCCTTCCATTTTTAGTGGGCCCCAGTGGGAGGAAGTCCGACACTCTCAACATTATTACTGCGAAACTGAAAGGTCAACTTTTTTCTCCGGCACTGTTTTTATTTAAAGTAATTAAAAAACTTTGTAAAAAACACACATAAGAAGTAAAAGGAAAAAGGATGTGTGTTTTTTACAAAGTTTTTTAATTACTTTATCGTTTAACACCAGTTTTTTGAGTGTTTTTTCAGTTGTTTTTATTTCTAATGGCAAAGCGATTTGACAAAACAAGCACAAAAGAACAAGAACAAAAACAAAAAAATAGTCATTTCCAATAATAAATGAATATAAAATAAATGGTGTACATATATATTCATTCACCTGATTTTTCACCAAGAATAGGATGAACAACTAAAAGAAAGGAAAAGGTACAAATGCAGCAATTTAGTGGTTTTATGTTCAAAAAGGAAGAAATATCTATCCGTTTGAATCACTTACTGTCCATTGTTATGCATATTCTCAAAATTAAATAATGAAAAAAAACTAATTCTCCAAAACACAATTAAATCCGATACGTACATTCTTTTGGTGCTTTCTGCCTGAAAGGGGGTGATGTAAGTGAAATTCATTTAGTAAAAATGAATATTAACAATTGCTCCTTCCATAAACAAAATTTTTTGTAATTGTAAATATTGCCTAATAAATAAATATAAAATAGATAATATATAATGTATATATAAACGAAATAAGCTATTAAAGAAAGAAAAGGGCACCAACAGAGTAAGTGCAATTTTGCAATACTGTGATTTTATTACCCCTTTCTCCACCTCTCCCGCCTTCCCCCCCCCCCCCCCCCCACCACACACACACACAAGCACCTCAAAAAAAAGTTGTCTTTCCGTTTGAATTATTTTCTGTCCACTATGTGTAGATTGAAATTATGATATGAAACTTCACCTCAGACAATCCAAGAAACATGTAACGGTAAACAAGTGCACTCGTTCTGGCAAAACGTTGCTGCATGTAAAAGTTTACATTAGACGGAAGGTAAGATTTATTCATTCCTGTCATTTTCTTTCATAAAAAAAGTTGGCTGTTTAAAAAATTTGAAAGGTGGGTAAACCAGGTCGTTAATGTGAAGCATATCTCTCTTAATAATCAAGAGTGAAAAACCAGTGCTGAGGAGTGATATATCACCCTACCTTCGTGACAAAAATCAGCCAACCTCCATAGAGTGAGAAATCACTATTCTGAAGAGTGACATTTCTGACTCTGGACTAGGAGTGAGAATTCAAAAACCCACTCCGGGAAAGAGTGCCTCACTCTAAGGAAAGGGTGACAGCACGCCATCCCTTAAAGAGTGGAGCGCTCTGATCAAGAGTGAGCTATGACCCTTTTTAAGAGTGACCGCCACTTTTTATAGGGTGATTATTTGAGACCGTATCCAGGGGTCCGGACCCTCCCCCCTCCCAAAAAAATTGATTTTTGTTAATAAAATAATAATAATGACGTCTTTTTGTGAAAAATTCTGCCTTTTCCACGGTTTGGACCCTGCCTGAAATTTTTGTCTGGGTACGGCCCTGGATTTATTCCTTGCATATGCCTTGCTTCTGGCTATCACTATTTTGGGGAAATTAAAATAATTCCTTATAAATATATATATATATATATATATATATAATATATATATATATATATATATATATGAATGTATCTGGTAACAGCATTGATTATTATTATTTTTTAAATATTTGGCAAACATTAAAAGATATTTTCTATATAGCATCAATATTTATCCAATCTTGTGAATTCATTGAAAATAAAATCCAATATTATAAATTTAATATTTTGCCCATTTGAAGTCAAATTTTAATACTATTGAATATTAAAGTATTTGAAATTCATCAATAATATTGAGTGTATATTAGAAATATTTCCAATATTATTAAGTACTAATTACTTTTAATTATTAAAATTTACATATATGTGAATACTTTGAGAGTAAAGACCACTTCCAGTATTGGTAAAAACTAGAGTTTAGCCCTGATATATGCTCAAAATGTTATTATTATTTGTAAAATTTTAATTAACATATGAAGTGTGTATTGATATATTAATTATATATTGAGAATATTTCTGAAGCAGTCTCACTACCAATGAACTTTTAAATATTAACTCAATATTGTGAAAACATTGATATCAAAAACCAATAATATTACAAAGTAGTAAGTGAACACATTGAGAATAAACAGTTTCCAATATTGGTAAATAAAATTCCAATATTGGTAAAAATTAGCATTTAGGTCTGATAAATTCTCAAAATAACATTATACTTTCAGTATGACTATACTAATACCTTTTCCACTGAATTTAACATACAAAAAAATATATTCTTAATATAGGGTTGTATTGGAAATATTTTTGAAGTAGTCCTCAATTGATAAATTTTTTAATGTTAACTCAATATTGTTAAAAAAAAATTGAAAACAAAGATCAACTGTAACTTCGTCAAATGTATCAAATGTAACTTCGTACAAAGTAGCAAAGTTAATATTTGCCTCAGATATATTTAAAATGCATTTATAGTATTTGATATACATTGGAAATATATTCAATATGGATAAGTAATTACTTTAACATAACTTTATACCATTTTTAATTTTTTTGGTTAATATTTACTCAATATTACACTGGGAATAAAGCTAGTATTGGTAAAAAGTAGAAAGTTGATATTTAACCTTTATATTGTAAAAATTATAAAACTTTGCTGCTATTGAATTTAAAATAAATATATTTAAAATGTATCTGCGATATCGAGCGCCTTAAAAATATTCTTCATATCGTACAAGTAAATATTTTTGCCGCCTTTACCTCCCCCCCCCCAAGTTTGTCCATAGGCAATCGTTAATACATCATAGCTGGATATTGGGTATATCTATTAGAAGTCCAACATAAAATAGATTTCTCTATTAGAAATTTGAGGTGTGATCTCTCTAATGAGTAAATAACATCTATAATATACAGGTATCTGTATATATGTAGCATAGTTATAATAATTAAACTTCCAGAAGATCTTAAAGATCCAGAATATCCCAAAAATGGCTATCTATTCCATATTCAAAATATCCAAAGATCAGAAATTGATACTTATTTCATATCCAGAACTTCTTAGATATCTATTTCTGGGCTATCTTGGATTATTGTCATGTTCAGAATGATCCATAACAGCTGGAAAATAAATTTTACGTAGCTCAATGGTACAAGTAATATCTGACCCCATGCATTTTTAGATTCTTGCTTTCATTCCAGTGAGTGAAATGTGGACTGTTGACACAAAACATACAGTATTTAAAATAACAGCCTATTCTGAAATTAAACAGATTAAGAAGGAGTACAGAGTTTCATTTTAATAATCAGATGATGGCATCACTAAAAGGTACCCCCAAGAGTTCCACATGGTTACTAAAACAAACCTCCATAACCTCTAGATCTATTTAGTTACAGAATTCGTTAACAGTTTATGTTTTGTTTGGTTAGTCAAAACGTAACAGGAATAGAAGTGAAAGTTTCAAAATGCTTGGAGGTGATCTGTATAGCCATTGAGCTATGTAAAATCCATCAGCAGGAGATTTATAAGAATTTTCTTTGTCTGCAGTACTATAACTTCATTTGAGGTAATCTGTGATCAAACAAGAATAGAAATAAGAGTTTCGGACATCCACATTACTCAACAGTGTGCAGAAATATTTGATATGTTCAATGTTACCTTTTCTCCTGCTGAAATAAAAAATCCCTGAAAGCTTATTTTTTACCTATGGTACATTTCAGAACAACTTTCACTTACAACAGTATTAACAAAACAATAAAAATAGTTCATGATAAGATATTTATATAAAATCAAAAGAATACTAATAATTTTGATTTTTAAATAGGTTTTATTTTAAGCATAATTTATTCAAACTTTCTTTTCAACTTTATTACAATTAACAAGTCTTTTTTTTAAATTTTAAATAAATAAGAAATGAACAGGATTGAACTGTTATCGAAAAGAAATTATTTGAAATTAAATTTCAGTCATTTATACGAACAAATACAAGAATTATGAAACACGAAAATAAGTTAAAAGAGCAATAGCTATCCTTTAATTGAAAACCAAAAAAAAAAAAAAAAAAATTAAATAAACTAATTGTTGGGTAAATCAAAAATATAAATATATCTGCTGATAACCTCTGTTAATGTACATATCATGTTTGGAAATTTAAGAGAATACCTATTTTTCTATTCTTTCCCCTCCCCCCAGAAAAAGGAATAAAATATTTCTAAAATGGAAACTACTTTATATTGATTGATTTCTTTTTTTGTGAAAAGGGGTAAAGAAATATTTTTGTGCAGGCCTATACATAAATAATATAAATCAAAACCAATTATTTCATAATTCCCCAACAATGCCCATTTTGTTGAATACACCCAACATTTTTGTCTTGTCCAAAAACCATTATTTAAGGTTTAGAGGCATGAGCAAGAATACAGGTTAGAATCCTTAAAAAGTTCACCACCCAAGTCAGCCCCCCCAAGAAGACACCCCTCTTGTAGACTTGCCATAACGCAAAGAAATAATTGAAGTTTAGAGCATGAGGGTGAACCATATTAACCTCCATAGATAATGTCTGG
Organism: Cheiracanthium punctorium; assembly: GCA_038373885.1. Taxonomy (NCBI): domain Eukaryota; kingdom Metazoa; phylum Arthropoda; class Arachnida; order Araneae; family Cheiracanthiidae; genus Cheiracanthium; species Cheiracanthium punctorium. Next base: position 173,049 of record JAWZYV010001884.1, on the reverse strand, counting down.
GTGAAGGGGGAGGGTGGTGATTCAAAGAAAAAGATTTTTTTTTTCACCTCTTAAAAAACCAAATTCCTCTTCTGAACATAATTTATACATCAAAATAAAAGCCATTTCTTAATTTTTTAATATATATACACATTCATTTCTTTATTTATTTTTAAGTGTGATTTTATATATTTCAATTTCACTTTTACAGCAAAATAGCTACAAATTACTTAATCTTTTAAAAACTTCAAAATGAAAAAAAAATTCTTTTAATATAGATTTTATGCAAGAATTATTATACTATTGAAAACAGATTTAGAACAATAAATGAAAGTAAAGCCAGAAAAACTCATTAGTATGTTAGAACGAAGTTCAATTAATACGAGGGCCAAAAAAAAGAAAGAAAAAACAGTTAATAAAAATATATAAGCAAAGTCTTAATAAAAACATGAGTAATGGAACTTCCAAGTCCAGAGTAGTCTTCAGCCTAGCAAATTTTAGTTTACGATGCGTTCTAAATTAAAAAAAAAAAAATTTAAACTATTACAGAACTGCAGAAGTAAAAAATAGCCTACGAATTGAAAAAAGTGGAAGATATCTCTTATTGAGACTCATGCAGGTTTGAATGAATTATAAAAGCAATGGCAGTGAACACACAACAAATTATTACAAATTTGGTTTAATTGTATTACATTGTTACATTTATATAAAATACAATCACTGGATTCAATATGAGTACTTCAATACTATTTCACATTCAGGGATTCTTCTAACAGCATCTGGAAGATAAAAATTATGACTTCAACAAGTAATTACAGAATTAAAAGTTAAAACATAACTGCTATTCTATCCTAATAAAAAAAGGGTACCCTCCCGCCTCCCCATAATTTGAATAAGACTGAAGAAAGGCTCAAAATCAGAAAGAGTTGGCAGCTAGAATATACTAGAGCATAAACTAGATCTATGTTAAATACATACAAAATAAAATTAGTTAAAATTAGTTTTGTGTGTACATGGATTAGTGTCAAATTTAAATCTCCAACTAAAGCACAGCTTAACACTTTCAACTAGGTGATGAATTTACAGAGGAATAAGTCAGCAGATCTTTTCATTTGATTCAGAAAACATTTTGTTTATAGTTTCACTAAAATCGGAGGATAACTTTATAATAAAAAGTCTGCAAATCTACATACATTTTGGAACACCTTTAGGAGCAGGTTAAATACAATTTTGGAACAGCACAAAAGCATACCGAAAAATGGTAATAATAAATACTTTCTTATTACCATTTTTCATATTACCATATTTATGTATGGTAATAATAAATACTTTCAAGTAACATTTACATATACTGTAACCTTCTGAGTAAGAGAGGGAAGGGAAACAGGGTTCCTACTGTTAAAATTGTACAAATTATGAATAAATGAATAAAATAAAGATGTAGAATTTAAGCTGCCTTTTACATTTTAATTTTGCCACTGAACATAAAAGCAAATGGAAAAAAAACTGCAATAAAACCTAAATATAGCAGCTCAAAAAAAAAAAAAAAAAATATTTTTTTACCTGCAAAAAATAAAAGAAAAATAACTTTAATTTTACAGATAAGAAATGCTTGTACTGTTTTATAAAATAATCTGTTCTCTATGTTCTATTAATATTAGAATATACTGATATGCAAAGTGATTGAGAGCACAAAATACTTTATTAAAAGTAAGGAACACATTGTAGGATTTACTTCACAAAATTTTATTTTGTGAGGTAAATCCTCTGAGGTAACACAAAAAAGAATAATTGGGGACAGTATTGAAGCGAAAATCCCATATCAAAGCAATTTGGAATAAAATTATCCCTGAATCACAGTAACCTGTGCGTAATAACAAACATCAAACTAATAGTGACAAAATAAATATTAAACACATAACTTACTATTGGTGAGTTAAATTTGCAAATTATTACAATCAATTAAAAAATAGAAAATATTCAGGACTTGTAATATATTTTAGGTACATCAAAAATTGAGTAAAAAATAAAGTGATAACTTTGCAATAAAAACTTTTCATGCACAGCAAGTAAAATATCATCAAATAACAGCATTCTTAGCAAAGATCGCATCTATATGTGGAAGATAAACAAAAGAAATAAATAATTAAACGGAAGTTTGAAAATACTTTTCATATCCAGTCTGGTAAATTACAAGGATTCAATGCTCAGAAGTGTAGCTAGAGGGGGACATTTGTCCCAGGGCATAGGATCCAAAAGGCACCAATTTGTATATAAAACTTTTTCCAGCGCATTTTGGTAAACAGGAAGTGATGCAAATTTGTTCTCGGGCACTGAAAATTCTTGCTACACCTCTGAGTACTGACCCCAATTAATAACCTAGATCTTCTTGAAGTCAGTTAAAAACTAGACTAAAGATATTTTTGAGTAATATTCAAATATACATATGACAACATGTGAACACTGACAAGGTTATTGCACTTTGTTAATACTGCAGGCTTAAAAAATCTGAATTTACTAAGGAAGTAAAGTTTACATTTACATATTGTATTAGTAAAATTAAAAAATAATATATTTCATCTGTTTTTACCACTAATGGTGGTACATGTAATATGGTGTCAAAACTGGTAGGCTAGTTTTCGATTTGGTTTGTACCAAAGTACAGATATGAGATTAACAAAAAAGGAAAAAAAGTCTGAAAGAATGTCCAAACAACTTTTTAGCAATTATACTTATGAATTTCAAGAGCAATAAATATTTTAATTTTTATTGATACTAAATCTATCTTACTTATATACAATTTTGCCTTACTGAAAAATCAGAAAATTTTTGAAAAAAATGAAAAAACTGAATTCTTTATAAACATTGAAAAAGGTCTGAATATTAAACTAAATTCTTAAATCTCATCTCTGAAAGTAGCATTTTACAGTTTACATTTTAAACAACAACAGCAGTGACAACATTAATAATAATAATAATAATAATAATAATAATAAAAGTTACAGGAGTTTCAAGGTTTTACTTACAACATATTTTTAAGAGGTAGTGAGGGTGCAGAGTAAAAAAATTAATCTGAAGGGACTAAAAATTGATTTTTATACTTTATTTCATTGTTACTTCATAAAATGTTGCAAATAAGACTTGATTTTGCAAGCAATTTATTAACTTGGTGTCAAATATGCAACTTGACATAAAAAATTTACATATAATAGAGATTAAATAAATGACAGAATATAGCATAACATAAAATGATATACTAAAGAGTTGCCTGGGTCAAATGCTTTAATAAAGAATACCACATTGAATTTTACTGTATAAATATTTATTGTTTTACTCATTGATGTAACTTTACCAAAAGTTATACTTTTTTTTTCTTTTAAGAACAGCCCTAATAACTTTCTCAATTTACATGAAATTTATAAAATTTAATACATAGTCACTAACTGCCCCAAAGTAACATCACTTTAGGGAAAAAAAAAACTAAAAAAAAAAAACATATAAATCAATTTGGAAAATAAGAAAAAAATAAACTAAACAAAAAAGTAAACATCTCAAAAAAAAAAAAAAAGTTATTGACAATTATGAAATTATGCGATACAAGCTTTGAAAAAATTAGACCGCAGAGATCAAAAGTATGCAGACTTTGAACTAGTAATTAAGAACATTTAAAGAATAAATAAACAAATAAAACAAAAATATGAATACCACTTATAATGCCAATAGTTTCTTCTCTTTTACAGCATGCCACTGACAAAAATTCAATGGTTTTCCACAGGACCAGTTCAGAGTACTAGAAAATAAAAAGATAATAAAGTGATAAACAGCCAAAATCAATCAGTTTTTCTTGTAACATATTTTATTCATCACTTGACTCTGCAAGCTTTAAAGACAGGCTTCTCAAAAACTCGGTATAATTCAGAATGCTTCTTCATAGACAGCATGATGAACTTTTATAGAACAACAAAACTGCAGGTCTTATCCCATTTTTAGGGAGAAATTCACGAAAGTGGAAACTGTATCTGATGGCTAATTCTCCCTCTATTTTGGACAATACAATATGTTATAAATTTTTCTCTGAGTATTTCACTTCTATAAATTAACCATTTGTATTGCCATAAATACAGCTTGTGAAGAGAAATTCTGAATTTTCAAATTTCTGACATAGTTGAATTCTTTTAAAACCTGTTCAGAAATTGCATTATTTCTTGTAAAAAAAAAATAATAACTTGATTGAAACATTTTGTTTCTACTCAGTGAGACACTTAATGAAACACAATTTTTGTGAGAAATCTACTACCCATCTGATTCAGTGCTTAAGATATACATTCTTCTAAAATGGGATGCTTTGCAATGCAAATAATAATAATAATATAAAATTCACACAGACATGTGTATAAGGAACATTTATAACATATGATATGAATATAAAATTAACTCCCAAATTTAAAAATACACTGAAACAGTAAATAATTAAAAATAAATACATACTTATATCTAAAGACATCCAAAGTAGTATTCACCCTTATCAGAGGTTCTTGAAAAATCACCCAGTCATCGCTGTTATTAACTCTCCTATATTTCAAGAAAATGAGTATTCAGTACATAAAAAACATTCTAAAAGTTTCGTTTTCTAAAGCAACCAATTTATATGAATATTCATTTATTATCAATTTATATATATTTAACTAATGACCACCCAAGGTAGGAGTCTTCAGTTAAAATTTACATTTAAACATTATCACAAGAACAAATGATTCGGTGGTAGATCGAGGGGTAATGGGATGAGTGGCTATAGGGCTTCAGTCCCCCCCCCCCCCAATCTCAAATCCAGGCAGCAATTACGACATAAAGTCGCTTCAGTCAGAAGTATGGGTCTAAATGGGGGCCCCCTTACATTTTGTTTCTTCACCGACTCTGACAATTGTCTTTCTGTATTTTCCACAGTATTTACCCGCTTGCCCATGATAATCAGGGAACAATCATATTACATTAAATTTTTCAGTAATATTTGACTTATTTATTAAGATATATTTTTCAGAAATTTGTATATGAATGCATTTAAAATTATTTCAGATTTTAAATGCAAAAATAATGTGTAACAGATAAACAGTGATAATTCGCAAGTAATAATATATTAAGATGCTAACATATAAAAAATATATACTTGTGCAATATATATGAGGAATATTTGAAATATACACCCAATATTGTGGATACATTTTAAATAAATTTAATTTAAATTCATTAAGATTGACAATATAATGGGTAAATATTAATTTGCTACAATTTACATTAGTATTTATTTCCAATTTAATGATAATATTGAATAATTAAGTATATGAACATGAAAAAATAAAAATACTATAAAATTAATTACTTGTCAATATTAGGAATACATTAGAAATATTACCAATGTTTACCTAATATTGTGGATACATTTTAAATACATTTGGGCTAAATATTAACTTGCTGCTATGTAAAAATACTGGTTTGGGTTTTCAATGTTTTACAATCCTGTGAGGTGCTATTTGAAAGTTTATTGGTAATGGAACTACTTCAGAACTACTTCCAAAATATAGGCAATATTGCAGATACATTTCATTTAAATTCAGTAGAAAAAGGATTAAAATTATTTTGAATTTTTAAGTAAATTTTACCAATATCATAAATTTATTTACCCTTAATGATACCCAGTAGAAGACCCAAACTCTGAAATCCATGCTGTCTGCTTTCTCAACAATGTCAATAAATAATGAAATCTGTTCTGCTACCTGCAAGTTCAGAAAACCACAGAATAATATTAAATACTTGAAAAATATAACATTAATGATATGGGCACCCATAAGGGGGGGGCTCAAGGTAGGGAACTTGCTCCCCCCTAGGAGAGGAGAGCAGGGGCAGGGACATACCCCAAAAAAAATTCTGGGAGGGTCCAAAAATTTCGGAGGGGGTCCAAACGATGAAAAAGGCAGAAATTTTCACAAAAAGACTTCACCATTATTGCTTTGTTAATAAAAACTGAAATTTCGGAGGTGTTACAGACCCCCACCCCCCTTCCTGGGTACGTCCTTGGCCAGAGGGTGACTTGTGGGGCTTCAGCCACCCTCGAAATAAGTAAACATAAGAAATGGAGAAAATTACATATTCGTGGGTAATTTTGAAAGTTCAGCTTGAAATTTTTAAGGTTTAGATACGTCCCTAAGCCAAACTCACTTCACCCCCCCCCACACTTAAGTATGTTTTTTCAATCTGCAAAGATATGTTCTGATTAAATGAATTTAAAATGAAATATGCTAGATAAATTTTAAGTTTATGAACATTTCCTATGCAATATGTGAAATAACCTTTATTAAAAATGAAGTCTTAAAAAAATGCAACTCAAAGCATGGCTTTTTCCATAACATTACAGAAATAATTCAGCAATCAAAATTAATTGAATGTCAACAATATTATTTGAATTGTCTTAGACTGAACAAGTGTAAAGTAAGCTTTATTTAAGGGGAATAGATGAAGTGAATATTATCAAATACAATGAAGAACCGTTCTGATTATACCATCTTTAAAATAAAACAAACTACATTAAAATCGGCTCATCCATTTGGGATCTATTTTGCCACACACACATCCAACTTTTAGAAAAAAAAAAAACAGGCATTTAGTATCTTAGAATGAAAATTTAATAAACTAAATTCATATTCTGAAAAAATTTAAGGACCCTTTAAAATGGGGTGTCTGGGGCATGTGCCCTCCTTGCTCCTGTGATAATCATGGTCTTATCATCACAGGATTTTCAGTAGTATTTGACTTAATTATTAAAATATATTTTTCAGCAATTTGTACATAAATGCACCTAAAATTATTTATCAGATTTTAAATTTTGAAATAATGTACAGTAGATAAACAGTCTTAATTCACCATTACTGTGATATTAAGATGCTGACACATTAAAAATATTTGTTAGTACAATATGAGGGAAATTTATAATATACACACAATACTGTGTGGATACATTTTAAATATATTTAATTTAATTCATTAACATGGACAATATAATGGATAAATGTTGCTAATTTTTACCAATATTAGTTTTTATTTCCAATATAATAACAATGTGAAGGATTGAGTATATTAGCATTAGAAAAATAATAAAATGGTATAAAAATATTTTTAAAAATTACTTGTCAATATTAAGAATACATTATAAATATTTCGAATTTTTACTTAATATTGTGAACACATTGTAAAGATATTTGGGCTAACTACTAACTTGCTACTATTAAAAACTTTATCAGTAATGGAATTACTTCAGAAACATTTCCAGTATATAGCCAATATTATGGATATATTTCATATGTTAATTAAATTCAATAGAAAAAAATTAGCATTATTTTGAATTGGTATCTAGGCTAAAAGGTAAGTTTTACCAATTTGAGAATTTTATTTACCAATATTGATACACAACAGAAGACATAAAATCTACCATACCAAAATCTGCAAGGCTCTAAAATTAATACTGTATTACTAAATTTAATATTGTAACACTTACCTTTATTACCAGTAATATTAAACTTATCCGTTACTATACTATTGAATTATCCTTAAACAGTATACAAACTTTTCAATTCCAAAAATCTCGCATTTAACGCCAAAAACAATAACTTTTTTTCCGCGTTGAATCAGTTTACAAGCTCAAGTATCCCTTGTGTTTTTCGTACTACTAATGAAAGCTCACACATTCTGAATCACCTGCTACTTTCAGCTGGTTTCCCTGATTTAAAAGTGGACTTTCCTGGGGCCATCTGGGGTGTTCGATCGTAAATTATCCACTTTACCATATGAGAGAGAGGTTTGTGTATGTGTAAAAAGTGGAGAGGGAAATATTACACCACAACAACAGAGCGGTTATTTTGATCTAACAACGTATATATGTATATTCTAAGCGTGAATCTGTGCTAGAATGTGCAATAAGATAAAATGATGCACATAGACATATTGAAATTTAATCACAAAATATTTTTTTTCCCACGTTTATAATTTATTTCAATATAAATTGCATACAATATATAATTGATCATTATTTTCTGCTTTTGATTTAAAATTTTGTTTATACTATTTGCAACAGGCGCGTATCCTTCCTAAAAATCTGACCCTTTACTTAGTTTAAAATTTGATACTGAGGCTACAGTTGAAACAGCTTGCTTACAATTTGATACACAGGTTAGAGCCCTCTCCACCCCCGAAATAAAATCCTGACTGCACCACCGATTTACAAACACGCATCAAAACATGCTCAAATATTATATACAGAAACAAAAAACGAATGCAAGATTTCAGCTATATAAGCATAAATAACATACTACGATCAAGTATAGAGACGGATCCAAAGATCAATTTCTCGGAAGGGTATAAAATTAAAAGAAGCAGGCTTGTTTAAGTCTTAAAAACAAAATGTATAGTAAAGCAAAATGTTAACCCTAACCAAAGCAATGTCTGTCGGAAGAGCTGGAGTCCTAATGGATCCGACACTGAATCAATGTATCTTATATGTTGTGAATTATCAAATTTTAAATAACATTTACAATAATTGAAAAGTTATAAGGTTTTACTTACTTGTGTTAGCTAAAAGTATTCCATTACTTGTATGCAGTTGGTACTTCGCAACTGCAGTCCAATTCCAATATGGCGTCGTTTGGGTGTGGAAGCAACGCACTCACTCCTGCTGAAGTGAACGCATCATGGGAAATGTGGTGACTCTCTCGCTAGAGTGAGCAGATAGCGCCTTCACCCTTACTCTAAGAGTGACATTGTCTCACTCTTGCAGTTAGGGTGACAGAATCCTATCGATGAAGAGTCATAATGCAGTTTTCTCACTCTTATCTCACTCTATCTGGGATCATTTGCCGGTGACTTTTTGTAAGAGTGACAATGTCACTCTAAATTTTTAAGAGAGTAGTTTTTGATAACCCTATCGATAAAGAACGACATGTGACTTCACTGTACGAATAGAAATACGTACGAAAACACTTTAAAAATTAGACGCTCAGCAAAGGTGCGAAAGTGAATTTTATTTATATATATATATATATAACGTAAAAGCATAATTTTATGAATTGGAAATACAAAAGTAAAGTTATGATAGATTGTTATAAATATTTGTCGAGTGAATTGGTGAATTCTTTTTCTGAATACAAAAGAGCTAGGAAAGCCTCAAATAATCCTGAAAATCTTTTGGAGAATGCTGACAATGCCTTTTATGTATTCTGTGGTGTGTTGTTATTCATATGAATGGAGATCTCACGTAAAAAGAATCTAATCATCGCATTTGAAAAGACCATCTATACTGTAATGAAAAGAATATAAAAAATGGCGTCAGACATGATAGGAATAAAAAGAAAATCCCCAACTGTGAAGATTTGACCCCATGCTTATTTTACGATAGATTTTTTGTGATATTATTTCGAGAGCTTTCTAAAACTTCTTGCTGAATCAAATGCATGTATGCCTCTGCATTAATATTCTTTGCATGAAAACTTACCTAGAAAGATTTGGAATTTATTTTTCACATATCTTCATTTCAAAAACCCATCATCTTAAATATCGAATTCCTATTAAAATGGAAGAGAAAGCAAGAAACTCAATAAATTAGGACTAACTCATTCGGTATTGTATTGGTTTTTATTAATTTTTTAAATTGCCTCTTACACTTCATCAGGCATTCTGCTCACTAACTTTTGAAAAGGTTTAGAATGAATGTAAACCTAACTTCTTTCAGTTTTTTTTATTATTTTTTTTTTTTTTAGCCCATGAATACTTTGAAATTGCATTTCAAAAGTGGTAACACTGAAAGCGTTTCTATAGGTTCTTTATCCTGTTAACATTAACACTGAGAGTAGGCAATAATATGAAATATATATTATGGGATTGCAATCAGCTCTTGATAGATTAGTAGTCTCACACCATTATACTTAAACGGGCTTTATTACTGAGGACGACCAGTTGTATCTCATTATTTGTACCTTTTATGATCTGTCACATCTTTCTAATCGTGACTAATCGTGACTAGTCTTTTTTATGAGCTTTTGTAAACAACTGACAAATTACTTTTAATTTTTCTTCAACGCTTAGAAAAAGAAAACCCATTTGCTTCAAGATTTGGAAAAGTTAAAAATTCCGCAGCATTATTACAATGAACGTTAATTAAGTGATTTCCTTTATTGTGTCTAGCTCTGCGCTACGTACACATTTTCATAATATTAGTATACATGTTTTTTTAAATTTCAGATACAGGGAAACTTCTGCGAGCGACCCCCTCCCTTCCAACGACCAATTTCTTAAAGCACCGATTTTTTACCTTATCTACTTATCGCCAATTTACTTTATCTACTTAATGTTAAAAGATCCGCTAGAAGGGATCACACAACCCTCTGTAAGCGACCGGACAACGCTCCCTGTCTGAAAATTTTCAAGCATTTTTCCGAAAGCAAAGTAAACAAAATTCCCATTCCAAAATCCGCTCTACTGTAAATCGATCGAAGCGAGATTTTGGGCATGGACCAAACAATGGCAGACTATCGCCAAATTTGGCAAAATTTCGGCAAAACTCGCCAAGGTCGACGACAGACGGCAAGATTTTGGGCATGGACCAAACAATGACTGACTACAGTTGTATTATATTGAAGATGTCCATAGATATTAAAGTATTGAAATTCTTTTCGGTGGTCCTGTAAATAAACTCTCCAATAGATTGGAACCAAAATCGAGATGCACAACTAGATGTTACAACAATATTATATATGAAATTTCAACATTCTACGTCTAATAGTTTTTGAGATTTGAGAATTAAATACATACACGCGTACACCAAAAGTCGCTAAGCTTGGCGACTTTTGGCGTAGTTGTTGAGGGAGGCCCGTGACCGTGATCGCACCATTACCTAACTTATATGGTAGGACGGTATTGTGCTTGAAATGGATATGGTCAATGGCTAAACGGAATGGCTAAAATTGCCATTGACCGTAATACATTGGAAATCTTTGGAGTGTTCCTGTAGCAGAACTACAAATGATAAAGACACTTTTTTTAATGGAGAAATTCATTTTGTAACTCTTAACAGCATATATCACTTCTGAGTCGTTTGAAATAGCCCAATACCTCTAAAATACACTTTGATGAATTTCGGTCCATAGAGCGTAATGTATTTAGAATCTCTTGGGCGGCCCTGTAGACAAACTATCCCGTCGAATGGAACCTAAAGGGGAGATGCACAACTAGATGTTACAGAAATCCTAAATATACAGTTTCAACATTCTACGCCTAATAGTTTTTGAGATATGCGAGTTTAGTAAATTTCGGCCCGTACAGCGTAATGTATTTCGAATTTTTTGGGCGGTCCTGTACATAAACTATCCATTCGATTGAGACCAAAAGGAGAGGTGCACAACTAGATGTTATTACAATCTTAAATATAAAGTTTCAACATTATACGCCTAATTGTTTTTGAGATCTGCGAGTTACATACATACGTACGTACACACTTACGTACGTATACGTACAGACGGCACGGGAAAAACTGGTCAAAATGAGTTGCAGACGCGTTTATATGATCGTGCATGCTAGCTTACGATGAGATGCATCGAAAACGTTCTTAAAAGTAAATTTAGAGGTAGTCTAAATCGGTTTTTATCGTCGAAATTTGGCCCTCGAAATTTTTCGGGATCACACTACTTCCTTATACTCCGTACAAGGAAGTAAAAAGGGCAGCCGTTGTCATCGCTCGATTTAACTACTAGCAAGATGGCGATCGATCCTTTTTTTATGACACAGCTGTGCGTGCTGTAGCAAAAAAAAGGTCTCTAGATCAGTGGCATGCGTAGAATGGTTCGATCGACCGCCATCTTGCTGGTAGTTAAATCGAGCGATGGCAACGGCTGCCCTTTTCTCAGCATTGGGAAATGATTCCTCTTCAAAGGGTTAACATCTCACAGTTCAACGCGTAAATTAACGCCAAACGCGCCGCTTTTAGCGGGAAAACCATTCGATCACGAGCCTCCTCGAACCATTAGCAGTAAAAAGTGAGCATATCTGCGTCATTTTATAACACTGATAAACAGATATGTGTGTATGTCAGAAAACGCGACAGTCGTAAATCAAAATTATCTGCCGGCGGAGTTGTCGCGCTCCTACTGTTAAGAAAGATAAAAAGCCGAGTTAAAAAGATAATGGCAAAATCTTGTTTTACAAATGAGTCTTAAACACGAACAGGCTTTTCGGAGGCTGTCTTTTAGTAGGCTAGTCGCTGTGGACAATGACTTTGCCAATGAAGATTAAGTTGAAAAATTTTTACATATATGGCTTAACAGAGTTATCCACTTTCCGCGGAATTTTTCACCATCATCACCAGACATAATAGCCTTACATTTTTCTGTGCAAGCGGTGGGCGGAATTTGAAGAAGAAGAATCTTCTAAAGAAGATAACTTAACGATCCTTTAATGAAATATTTAGGAAAAGGATGGTGGAAACAGTTTAACTTGTATCCTTCCTTATTTTCTATAAAGCAGAATTGTATAGTACGACAAGAAAATAGCAGGGATGAAATGAGGAAATAGAACTTTTCTTTTTAAAATTTATTTTAGACAATGTGCAGTTCAGTATAGTCAAGGCTGCAGGCAAGTGTCCGGTCATTTCACATAAGTTAATATTTTTCATGGTAAATGGCAATCTTAGGGATATTATGGATTTCTCGAGGAATGAAAAGTATAAGAAAAAAGGGTTTGTGCTTCAGGAGTCACCTCCCTACGAGCAATTTTGCTCGGGCCATCATCGGCCGGCTACGTGGCCGGTAGTACCCCGAGCAAAATTGCTAGTAGGGCTTCCTATTAAGCTGTACATCAACTCAGTTTTTTCGATCGTAGAGCGCTCTTTTTTTACTACTAACTTATTTTACTCTTATGAATATAATCCTTATTTTATTTATTTTTAATTTTCTTTAACTCCCTTATCTGTGGAATGAATTTAATTTTTTTTTTTTAATGTGAGCACTATATTCTATTTTTAAAAGAACAATCATGAAGTCTACTGTCAATTTATTTTAGAATCATTAAGAGAAAGGACATGCAACCATGTTCATTATTTAACACATGATTTAAATTTGGATAATAATTCTGCAGCCGTCATAATATTAATTAACATTAATCAACATTTATGAGAACTCGTTTTGATAGTTTGAGTTTTACTCAGCTTTGAACAGATTAGTCAAATCTTGCTGAAACACGAATACTATATTTTCTTACACTTAATACCATAATAGGTAATTAATAAGAAGCATGCACGCTTGGTTACATTCATATATCAATTATGATTTTTATAAGACCGATTTATTTAACATACCTTTTGTATATTAACCCTTTCAGACCTTGTGTCCAAAATTGAAGACACAACAACTACCTACACTATCGTACAGGATGAGTGTCCTAATTTGTGCAAATAAGAAAAACCGATTTTCCTGGAAAGTTTAATAATTAGGTCTGAAAGGCTTAAATTCAAAGGAAATTTTAAGTAATTTTCGTCAGCTTAAGGACATTTAAAACTCTTCACCTTGATTCACATGTATGCTACACACTTTTTAATGAATATATTATTAATATTTGCTGTACACAATGGTCCATTTTAAAATCAGCTTGAGAGAAATAAAAAAATTATTCTGCTGAAAATGATTTTTGAAATAAAATGTTAATCTATGCAATAAAGAGTTTTACACTAACTACTGAAATTTCCTTACACGTGCTCTTGATAATTTAAAAAAATATTTCCCTTAAAATCTTGCAAAATTTTTAAAAACATATTGATCGTCTTGATGAGTTAGTGTTATTTATTTTTTCAACAATATTCTTCATCATTTTTGTGTACTTCAGTGATGGTTTGTTATTCAAACAAAAAAAATTTTCTTGATAACTAAAAATTTTATTTCATTCGATACATTTTTAAATATTTAAAAAAACTTATAATATTTTGTAAAGTCGGTAAACTCAGAAATTTTAATAAAATGTACCTAAAAAACACAAAAAACCCAATATTGACCAAGTACACCTTTAAATCAGGATAACAATTTTTATTTCAAAATTCAAGAGCATAAATCAATCAAACGAAACATTTATCTTAAAAGCAACAAGTTTCTCATAAATTTACATGATAATTGAAAGATCGATAGTTTGAAAGGCAGAGCATAAATAATAATAAGATAAATAAATAAATTAAAAAAATTACTTTCCATATAATTCCACGAATTTTTTGAAATTTCTGTATCAAAAGAAAAAGTATCAATAAATAAAAACAATGTTAAAACTGATCAATAAAAAACAGCAAAACAAATTTCATAGAATGTGCATTCCCCCTTTTCTTCCCACCCAGCTATTTTGAAAGAATCATAACAGATCCTGAAAATTCTTATCTCAAAAAATAGAAAAGTTCATAAAGAGTTTTTGTTTCGGAAAATGCTTTTATTCTCTCTTTCGGACAGAGCTGATGAAACCCCGAGCTTTTCGGCACTGGATTCGTTAATCCCTAATCAGGCATGACTCGAAGAATTCTGGCGCATGAAAGATTTCATTTATTACTTATCACTTTTAAGTATTGCGCTTCGAATGCAGGGGAAAAAGTTTTTAATTAGTGTTACAACCTTGATCGATTTATCTATGACAAGTCCTGTCAAGATTCCCTTTCTTCTTATTTGCTTGCTTACATATTTTGTATCTTTCCATTTTCGCTTCCCGAAAAAAAAAGGCTTCGAAGGTTAAGTACTAGAAAGCCTTCTTTTAATTGAAAATACGTGTTATTATTATTATTATTTTTTTTTGGTTGCTTCCTAAGCGGGAGGGCAAATCTTGTCATTGCTTGTGCTGCGCAAACAGATACTATTTCAGAGCAACAATTTGAAACCTCGACTAGAATGGTAAGAAACTTCTGAATATGGGTACCCCTCAAGTTGCTAACAATCACCAAGAAGACTTCTGGAAGCCCAGATTCAGTGTGCTGGTACGTGCTGGTTTTTGGTTATAGGGGATCGAACTCCCATCACTAGTTTGACACTTTGACCACTCTGTGACTGTGATCTCAAAAGTTGAATTAAAAAATCCACATTTGTTTGTTACTGCATAGATGGTGCATGAACATGCAACCACGATTCAAGACTATATTCCCATTAATATTTTTTGAATTACGTATTTTTGAATTTTTAATATGCTCAGAAATTGCAAAATGAGATATTGTGAAAAAAGATATTTTATCTTAGTGTAAGGGAAGGTGGCCCCAAATGATGCTAGCGAGCAAAACGATCCACATATGTTTTCTTAGATACAGGTACCTACCGGGTAATACATAAACTAGTTGTGCCAATTCAAGAAGAAGCAATGGTGATATTTAAGCGATCGGTGTATTACGTTTTAAGTAGAATTCTTCAAAAAACTGGGTTTTATCATAAAAGGTAAGCACTAACTTTCCTATTCATTTAGAAATACAGTTTTTGATGTACTGACAGGGGCGCACACAAGGGGGGTCCACCCCCATCGGCTTTGATATTTTTTTTCGATTGATTATTATCCTATATTTATAGTAAATAAAATAATTCCAAGAAAAGGCAGCAATAGTTTCAGTTAAAGTAAATAAAAAACTTTGTAAAAAACACACATAAGAAGTTATAGGTAAGAAGATACGCACGTTTCGGTCAAAAATTATTTTGACCTTCATCAGTCCAATCCCTTCGTCGCAAGGAACACAGGGAACTGAAAAGAGATAAACAAGCAAGCAAGTTGCCACAAGGGGCAAAGAAAAGACGAATAAAACCACGGAGAGGGGAAAAAATTAAGGGATAAAACGGAAAGGGAAGAAGCACAAAAAATACAAAAATTAAAAAATTAAAAATGGAGGAACACACGAATACAAACACACACACAAAAAAGAGAAAACAGAACAAACAAAAAAAAACATAAAACATAAAAAACACAATATTTTTTTTTAAACCACGAACAGGACAGCACAGTATACAAATATAATTTTTTTTAAATTTATATAATTATTTATTAAAAAAAACGCAAAGGAAACACAGAAACGCACGTACACACACAAAATAAGAGAGGGGGGGGGCAAACAAAATAAAAGAATAGAGGGGAAAGGGAACGAAAGAAAAAGAAAAAAGTGGGAGGGGGGGAGTAGACGAAGAAAGTGAATGGAACCTTACAACAGCAGCTTCCAAGCAGAATGAACGAAAGGAACGGAAGAACCATCGTTCACAAGATGTTCTAAGTGCTGGGTAATGGAAAAACCTTCCAAAAAATCAAGATGGGACAAAGACTGAGGAGTTCACAAAATCTTAGCCTTAGAGAACTGAAAACGATGATTGGAATTCCAACAATGTGAGGCAATAGAAGATTTGGAAAGTTCGTGCTTAGAAACATATATCTCTCATGCTCTTTGAGCCTAAATTTGAGAGCTCTTCTGGTCTGACCAATATAGCCCAAATCACAAGATCCACAAGGAATATAATAAACACCCCAACGGTTCTCAGTAGGAATAGGATCTTTAAGGGAAGAAAATTTAAGTTTATTAACAGGTTTAAAAATGACTTTGAAACCGAAATTTTTGAGAAGTTTAGAGATTTTGTAGCATAAAGGTGAAAAGAAAGGTAGTACAATTAATTCGTTGTGAAAATTAATAGTATTAGTAGAAGTAATAGGCTTATTAAATTTAGAAACAGCTTTATCAATAATAGAGGGGCTAAAACCACGAGAAACAGCTAAGGATTTTAAGTAACTAATCTCATTATTAAGAGAAGAATCAGAGCAAATTTTGATAGCACGAAACACAAAAGTGTAAAAAGCGGAAAGTTTTTGCCCCTTGTGGCAACTTGCTTGCTTGTTTATCTCTTTTCAGTTCCCCGTGTTCCTTGCGACGAAGGGATATCGGGGGGGGGGGGATATCGGGATATATCCCCCCCCCCGAAATTTTTGGATTAGAGATCACGCCGTGCAGAAATTCCATCTATTTATACACATATAAGTTCATATCCCCCTCCCCCCTCCAAAAAATTTTCCTGGCTACGCGCCTGCTCCTCATTATTTAATTTATTTCTGCGTTTATTGTAGACCATAATTTTTTTTTTTTTTATAATTTTGAAACATTCCATGAACTCTGATGAAGATATTCTCTGATAAAAGGTAACAAAGAAAAGGGAGTCATAATTTATTTTAAAGTTTTCATAAAATAAATTATGCTAATTATATGATTGTTAAACTTATTTTATTTCATTATGTATAGTCATAATGACTTTTACATCTTTTATTTTGCAGATAAATGACAAGTTGCAATTATTTTCAAATGAAGAGTCATTTTGCCCTTGGGTGAGGGTAAAATGATTCTTTGGACTCTTTTTCAAAATTCTATTTTTTTCGTTACTCCGTTACTTTTTCGTTTCGTTATTTGGGTTTAAAATATTATTAAAATATATTTCTGATGCAAAATATAGTGTAAAATACTGTAGCAAAAAGCCAAAATTTTATTTAACATTCGTGTTATTTTATGCTAGTGTTCTCCTTAAGGGGATCATTTTGAGCCACCTTACCCTAAATGTAACGGCTGATTAAGCATGATTTTTTTTTTTTTATAATGTAAGAACCTAGGCAAAGTTTAACAAGATTAGATGTGTTGTAATTATAATATAAACTGTAAATTACCTGTGTTGAAAAAGGTTGATACTGTAAGTGTGCGTTACTGTAAGAATTTTCCGAAAAATAGCTGAATTTACATGAAAAATGAGTCTGACATTAGCCCACTCAGTTAAATTCGATTCCCATAAGAAGACCGAAAATGAAGGGGGCACCGATTTTGGTCAGCACGTGGGAGGATGACAAAATCTGTCGACTGGACTGCTGTGGGACCGTGTACGCTAAAGGGAGCTGGTGCATGTAAAATCTGTCATAGCTCCAATGTCCTCTATGTTCAAACGATACTCGTGGGGTTGCCAATCAGATGCTAGGTCTCTAGGAATTGGCTCGAAATTAGGAGGCTACTCATTGGGGCAACGTTGACCTGCCTTCTAGTGCACCCATAATAAAATGATCAACACCTCCGGCCCTCACAACCCGTCAAGCCTTCAGTAGGCAGCTGACCCAGGCGTTGAAAATAAATATAAAAAAGGAAAAGAATTAAAAACGACAATTTGAGAAAACTAAGTGTACATAGTCTGTCAAAACCAATATTTTAACCTGTTTAATGAAACTTTTACTTACAATGTAAATCTCAAACCAAAAAGAGAGCGTTTAGATTTTCCTAACCTTCTGTAAAATAAGCATTAAATAGAGTAACTCTTTTAGATTGAATTTATACTGCGTCACAATATAAAACGATAGAAGCAAACAAAACATTTCTATGGCTATTAATAATTAACAAAGATTTTTCTTCAGAGTTCATTAACTTTATTTACGTAGTTTCTGTTTCTCATTAGTTTCCTACGGCACTTGGAAGAAACAATTGTGTACATTCAAACCGGAAACAAGCTTCAATTACTTTTATTGTTCCTTTCAAAATCAATTGCTCGCTGTTTGGAATTATTCTCTGAACTGGTCGTGCGCATGCTTCGATTTTGAAATACATCCTTCATTTTTCAAAGAACCTTTCACCAACAAAGTTTCATCTGTTGAATAATTCTTCCGATAAGCAGTTTCAAGACAGCTAAACACGCTAAACGATACTGTTGAAAAAATGTTTCCCGATAAACTTCATGTCAAAACGCCGTAAATCAATCCTCTTGATTTCATTTTCGATTTCGGCCTCCGGTGCTCTTGACAGTCCTGAAGATGAATAAAAGTGCATTGTGCCCAAGCAGACTGCTTAATTAACATTCGCCAGGGACAAGGTAAAACGGCGCTGAGAAGAATGGGGGTGCTTACGTGAATCAGTCATTTCGATAGAATCAAATATCAGCTCAAAAACGTCGATAGTTTATTATGGTACTGTTTTGAAATGAGCCACATGTTTTATGAAAGAAAGAGTAGTGAAATTATTTAATCTCTTCTTTGACTGAAAGGACAGTCAAATGAAAACGACACAGACTATATTTGCGCGGAAAGCGATAACACAAGCAGGTGTGCGTAAAGAAGTGTCTTTTTTTGTTCGACATATTGGAAGTGATGACAGCCAGTCGTCAGACATCTCTATGGAGGCCGGGAAAAAGAGGAGCAGCAAAATGTAGCGCGTTTTCTGTCTGCGGAAGGAGTGCCAGAAAGTGAAATTTCATACAAGAAAGTCTGCTGAGTTTGGCGAACACCGTATGTCATGTGCGCCTGTTTCAGTGGACGGTATCATTCTGTTGCACGATTATGACCGTCCACATCCACCTAACGCTATTTCTAGTATGCTACCGAAGTTTCGCTAGGAAGCCCTTACACATGCTCCATACAGACCAGATCAGATCGCTCCCAAGGAAAATTTAAACATTTTTGGAGCCCTGACGAATGTTATTTGAGGCCTTCGATTTGCTTCGGACGAAGAGGTGCACGCCTATGTACAATCATGGTTTCATAGGCAATCGCAAACATTCTTCGATGAAAGCATTGACCATCATGCCTCACAATGGAATAAATGTATTAATAGTCATGATGATTACTTTTGAAATAATAAACAGTTCCTTACTTTTCGTTCAACTGTTGCTTTCACTTGACATCCCCTTATATTTCATATGATCTTAGTACTATCAGAAATATTACTATTTTTTCAAGAAGACAGTACCCTTTTTAGTACTTTTGCAGTTAAAATTAATTTTCAAATAAAAGCATTATAAATAATAATAATAAAAGAAAACCAGAATGTTAGGAAGATTTTTTAACGTGCCACGTCACAAAATCTAACAAAAATTACGTTTCTAATGGTAATAAACATTATCATTAACAAAAACAGAGATTTGCTTATTAAATATTTAGTTTTGGAAGATTACTTTCTCTTGCTAAATTTACATGTTCGTTTATATAAAAAAAGTAATTTCAACAGAGTATTAAAATTGTGTACCAATGTTCAATGATTGATGCTCAAAAATATTAAAATAAGACCGATAAATTTCAATTTATAAAATTTTATACCTATTTCAGTTGATTGAGACTGAAAAATATCAAAATAAGACCAATAAATTTTAATATATAGCACGATCAATAATGGGAAATTTTGAAATTATTAGTTTTAAAAAAAAATCCAATCTTGCATGTTATGCTTTAATAATTTCTTCACAAAACAACTTGAAACTGCGTACAGAGCTAGAACCGTTCTTTCTATATTAGAAATTTATTGCCTTCCAATAAAATTATCTTGAAAGTGATATTTACAACATCCATTCGTTGGTCAAGTCATACACCGAAAGAAGCCATCAAATTCTAAAAAATTCTGACAATATCAAAAGAGGAGAAATGGAAGAAAAGTGGTTAATCCATTAAATGTATAGTTAGGATAATCACTCGTGTGTCCTTGCAATTTCCACTAACGATTTCAAGAACATGTCCTGTGAGACATTAAAATATCCAAAAATTTAACTGACTAAACAAAAATTCGCTTGCAAGTATCCCAACTACGCTTGCCAACTTTTAAACACGGATTTACGGAACTTTCGCGATTAAAATGCGGGACGTGGCTAAAAAAAAGCGGGATCCAGCTTATTTGTTTCAGGAAGGCTAGAAACACAATTAAAATCAGATTTAATTTTTACATTTTAAATAGTTTTATTGAGTGGTATGCTTACTACTTTATAATTAATAATACATGCATGAAGTTAACAAAAGTTGAAACTACCAATCAGGCAGACTAATGGAAAATTAACATTAATTATGAGTCTTCTATCTCTCTTCCTCATAATCAAAACAAATGATACTATCATATTCAATTAAATTGAATTTTTATTTCCTTTCACAAGTAAAAACAAAACGTATTGCTTTGGCTTTTAAAAAATAGTTATAACAACCCATTAGTAGGTATCGAGAACATACCTATAAGAAAAACTTAGTTTCAAATCATATTAAACTACTTTTACTGAAATATAACTCTTCAAAATATTACTTATTTAGAAAGAAAAGTTTGAAGCATACAATCACTTCTGCTGATACCATATTTATTTAGGAAAGAAACTTATTTAAAGTCTCTTCTCTGAGATCATTATAATTTATCAAATTATTTATTTACTTATCCAATGAAAAAAAAAAAAAAGAAAAAGAAAAACAAGAAAGATAAATCATGCCAAACGCATAGATTATAAAACACTTTCACAAAAATGTTTTTGTGACAAATTTGGCGATTATTTTCCTTAAAGCTGGAGAGATTTTGGAGATAAGATAATGTTGTATTATCACTATGCAATTTTATGAGACCCTATAAAAAATCTTTAATTTTCCCCCCCACGTTTAACTGAGGAATATAAAAATTTCATACTCATTGTCTTGTGCTAGAAATGTATTAGTGTCTCTCAAATGATTTCAGTGCCAAGTGTCACTGAGATTTTAGTGCCAAGGAAGACAGTGAGAAACAGGATTCTGTCCGAATAAGATTTATTAAGATGGCGAGCCAATTGATCGCCGGAGGCGTCTAGTAGCTTAATTTAATCAGATTACACATTTTTCGGGGTACTTACGTATTATCAAGGCGGATACGGGAAGACGAGCAATTTTTCGCCAAGAGAAATGCCGGACAGATGAAATTATTTATGGTTCGGAATATTACACCAGCCTGCAACAATTTCTTGTTTTAAAAGTAATAGTTGTTTTTTATGTATTTTCGCATGTTTATTTCAGAAATAATATCAGATTTTACATATAATGTACACATTTTTTGAAAAGTAAATTTTTTAAATAAGTAAAAATACACAGATTCTTTGTGATTTGGATAAGATAAATTATAAAGTATGTATGTTTATTTGTTTAAATAAATTATGAAAACCTCTTACTTCATTGAAATTAAATAATAACGACATATACGTCATTTAGTTGGTACAGGAATCGAGAAAAGCAATTTTTATCATTTTTCAAATCTGATAACTTCTTGGTTTATTGTGCTGACATACCTGGTTTGTTACATGAATTAGAAGATATTCCTTATAATCCGAATGATTGGCTACTATTTATAGATTCCTCAAAGAGGAGTCTAAAAGCAGTTTTATTGCATAACGAATCTAAACTTGCATCAGTTCCAGTTGCACATTCCGTTTTCATGAAAGAAACATATGAAAGTATGGAGATGAGGAATTCACCAAATGGGATTGATGGATTGGATTTCACCAAAATGGGATTGATGGATTCACCCAATGGGATGAGGATTTGCACCAAAAGTCGCCAATGTTGGCGACTTTTGGTGCAACTTTTCGAACACAAGGCACTCGATCATCGTCGTATTTTTAGCTAATCATATTGTAGGATAGTATTATATGCTTTAAATAGGTGCCTGTCTCTAAACTGCCACTGACCGCATTGTATTGAAATTATTTTGACTGATTCTGTAGAAAAACTACTAACTATACAGACAGTATTTTCGATGGAAAGCTTCATCTTGTAATCCTTAATAACATATATATCAATTTTGTTTCATTTCAAATAGAAGAATATCTCTAAAACTAGAAGTCAAAGCACGTTGTGAAGGTAATTACAGCAGGTGCTAGAAAAAACATTTGACGAAAGTATGTCTACACTCAAAATATTTAATCTTGAGTGTAGACATACTACCTAAAATAAATAATTTCATATTCAATTTTTATTATAAAGCCAAAACGAATTTGGAAACGTACGGAATCGAAAGATTTCGCTTTGTGTACATAGCTATTCTCATAACCATGCAGACGATTTATTTGTGAAAAAAAAATTAATAAACTGCGTAATCTAGAAAAACTATTTTTAAAGAATTTGAATCCCAATTGCATGACGTCATATTCACTTGAAAAAGGTAATTTTGTCACGCAAATGACTCACATTTTTGACTCTCGGAAATAAAAGGGGAATCTGAAAAAAGTGAAAAAACGCTTAAAAATGAGGGAACAGGTGGATTTTCAAATTTTTAAAGTAGCGCAGATTGTTTTCTATATTTTTATACATAATTATGAGAAATTTCAAGCGGATCGTACAAACGGTGAAGAAGTTATTGGGATTTTTGTTTTAACTTTGTAATCTTTTTGCAGGAATGGCTGAAAAAGTTTTCTCTTGAAGTCAGAGATCAGCGTAACTGTATAGTAGAACGATACGCTTTAAAGAAAATCTTCCCATAGAACTCAATGTATTTGGAGTATTTTGAGTGCTCCTGTAGAAAAACTATAAATGCTACATATACCATTTTCAATAGGGTACATGGTACAGTAGACAAGAATAACATATTTAAATTTCGTAGAAATCGATTCATATTTACGGAAGTTAGAGCACGGACGGACGGACAGACGGACAGACAGACAAACCGAAATCATAAACACTTTTCAACCTTGTTGGAAAGTGTTAAAAAGCGGGACTTTGGCGTCCCGCGCTCACCTTTCTCGCGACGTGTCCTCTAAAGTCCTAGAAACGGGACGTTCCGGCTCTCGCGGGACGGTTTGCAACCCTAATTCCGACCAAATATTTAATTTTATCATTTCAGTACTGATTTTTGACGAAGAATACATTTTTTAAGTCCTCGACGGAAAAAGAAGGGCTTGAAAAGTATGAAGACTATGCCTATAACTAAAATAACCTTTGGGCATCGTAGCTCCAAAACGATATACTGATTTCAAAGCATTTTTCTTTTTTAAATCAGAAAGCTAATCAGGTTTAATCGGGATAGTTGTTAGCTGTCTGTTATCTGTATTTTAAGCATCTGTTAACTGAGCCGTTTAACTAAGATTAAAAGCCTTAGTTGCAGGAATTTTAAACCCATTGTTTTAGGTTCTGTTGAATGCGGTCTGTTTGAAAAGTGGTTGAATTAGGATTGTTTTTATCTACATTTTAACGGAAATATGTTGAACTGTTTAATTAGTAATATAAGATTAAAATTCCCGACGCATACAGTTTAAAGCCTCTGTTTTGATATCAAAGCACCCAAACGGATAAGCGGATTTAATTGCTTTTTTTTCTTCTTTTATTTAAAGATCGCTTAGTCAAAATGATTTTTTACCTATGTTTCTATGAAAAATCTGTTTGGTAGTTTAATTATTTTAAATTAAAAGACCTTCGGCGTAGGAAGTTCTCTATCGAAGGAGATTTTTTTCGAAAATCGTAACTCCTAAATGACTGAACCGATTTTAAAACGGTTTATTTTATTTAAACGGATGTTTCGTATCTTGCGGTTCTATTTAAGACAATTTTTTCTATAATATGTAGGAAGGTAGTTGGTACAGGTATATGCGGATCTATCAGGATTTATCTAAAAAGTCTTTGAAAATAATAGAGCGGTGGCCATCCTCTCAAACATACCATCCTTGAAGTTTCGTATTTTAGAATTTGTTTTTAACTATAGAATGAGCTTACGTAAAATGAAATCATGAAAGTGTTAAAAATATATACAAATATATGAAGAACCTTTTTGGAGGGGGTCCAAACGGTAAAAAAGGCAGTATTTTATTCAAAAGGACACTATATCATTATCATTTTAGTATCAAAAATCAAAATTTAACTAAGGCAGAGGCCTCCTCCCCCACAACTAACTTGTGGGGGAGGAGGTTTGGACCCCTGAATTTCCCCCCCTCTTTAATAGGTCCTTGCCCCTGGTGTTGAATTTTTGTTCACCGATAATAAATCCCCTGACCACCTTTACACAATTACCTAGTTTGATAAATTTGGTCCAGTTGTTTTCCTTTTCTGATCGTTTTAAAGTGGAACTTTAATTATAATCACCCTGTATCTAACATAAGTTTACTTTTTTTTTTTTAAATAATGTGCGAGAACTTGCCGATTAGGCATTCGACACCACAACAGCCAGAAGGTATTATGGGGGCACCCAAAGGGCGGCCATCATTACCCTCTATGAATGGACAGACGAGTTGACACTTAAGCCCGTGACGATAATCGACCTGGATCCAAGTCGCGATAAAATGGTTATTTAACCACTAGGCCAACTGGGCAACTTGTTAAAATACTTGATTGGGCAAAGTTGTTAATGCATTCAACGAGTAGCGAAAGTAGTCTGACAGCACAATTGAGAAGAAATGTTCATGATTCCAATGGATTTCGGGAAAAGACGTCAGAACACCATTATTAATATACTACTGCAAGATCTGCATCACTAATCACGTAATTTATTACCCAGTACCTGCTTATTGTGCTGATATAAAGGATACTAGTGGATCTTTGAACAGAAGTGAGGAACATTTTACAGATTGATGAAAGTTGCTTTGAGTTGTGAGGAATGGATGTAGATGTATGAATGTGCAGACATGCTTTTAGACCACTATATACTTCCTCCGCTACTATTTCATTTAATTTTTTACATAAGGTTGTTAATGTTAGGTTCTATAAAGTAATATAAGTACGCTACTCTTTCCCTGAAAACAGTTTGGAATTGGCTCGTTTCATAAAACATGCATTATTAATCTAAGAACATGAGTATAGAAGGGGATTATTTAAGAAAATCCTTTATCTCCTAATCATCATCTAAATTTTATTAAAAATCTAGAGATGGATCAAAATGCAGGTTTAGCCACTACAAGTTATAAAAAATGTTCATTGTTATGCAATAGGAATAAAGAATAGCATTGATTATTTTTTATGGAACTTTAATTTAACGATATCTACGGATTTTAAGTAACTGCGAAATATAGATCTAAAACATATTGGAGCCATTTCGCATCCAGTTTAACCTACAATAAGATATGTCTAGTTATCATTGGGACTGTAAGCTCAAATGACATGTATCAGCTGTCTCACGAACCGCAATTTTGCGAAATTTCATTGAGGTGAAAAATATCGTTGTATCGTCATCTCATAATTCTAAGGGCTACACTACTTAATTTCCCTCCTCCCTTAAAGAAAAAATAAAAAATAAAAAATACAATAAGCAGAATTGTGAAGAAAACAGCGATAAGACAGATAGGTAGTTATAAAAGAAGTCTAACCTGTTAGTCGATGAGGTAACATCTAAGTTAAAAACCTTTCAGTGAGGCTCATATTTCCTAGTAATGTCTCGACATGATCAAAAAAGATGCAGTAGCAATTAAAATAACACAGACCACCTTCTAGAAATGAATTGCTTCGCTGACATCAGATTTTTTCCGCAGATTATACCCAAACATTAACAGTGACACTTGCCCCATTAGCTAGACAATAACGACAGCCCGGGCTGTGATGCTAAAGAAACAAAAAAATTTCCAAATGACGGAGCATATCTCTGACGTTGACGCAGATTTATCGGCTGGGGATGCCCGTCATTTGTGAGGTTACGCTCCAGAGGCTTATTTGCAGGGCGTGCTTTGTTCTTTTTTAGAGGAGCCCAGGGGAAACAAAGAATTTTTTTTCCTCCGGAATTCCTTAAAATAGACTCAACAATAGCGACAGTGTTTGTGAGGAACAGGACGCGAGTTAACTCCTTTTAACTTCTTTTTAAAAGAAATGTGTAGCTAAACGGTGCACTGCATTCAACAACGCGACGTTAACTTATGGCTTTAAGCTTCCGAACAGACTTCTGGCTGTAAATTAGAAAAAAAAAAAAAAAAAAAAAAAAAAAGGTGGGAGGGGGAGGGAAAGAAAGGAAATCTTGTCAGATAAACATCGTGTACCTTAGCACGGATATAAAACAGAAAGGTTTATTTCTTTAGTGAGTGTGGTGCATCCTAAAAACAATTATTCATATTTCATTTTCTAGAAAGAAAAAAAAAACTGCAAAAATTGTTAATAGTAATAACAAATGAACGAGTTATTTATGTTTGCCGTTTCAGTTATCATATGTTTCACATTTAATTTAATTAATATATATATATATATATATTTAAAGCAGGAAGATTACTTTTAAAAAGTGAAAGTACCGATACCTACAAAAAATTAGGTATCGGCGCCGATACTATCGGTCAATCCCTATAAACAAATGCATAATGTATTAAGGAATATGGGTTAAAAAAAAAAAAAAGTTACAGAATGATGTCCTCAGTCAGTGGCGGAAGAAGAATGTTTTTTGGGGAAAGGCTAAATTTAGAAAGAAAAAAAACTTATTTTACTCCAACAAAATGTACAATAAAGCAAAATTTTACTCTAAACTAGTTTTGGGAGTCGCTAATTTATTTAAAAAAAGATCACTTCACCTATCCAAAGGGTATATGTAAACGAAAAATGTTACCCTTTAGCAATCTCTCTCTCTTTTTTTGTTTCTTTGGTGGGGGGGGGGAGGCTTAAGTCCCTAGCCCCTTCCCTGGATCCGCTGCTGTCTCCACTTTTCAATAAAATTAATTGTGTTTTTTTCCCTTTTACCTTTGATACATCGATAAACATGGATAAGGGTTTGCATAAATTTTAGAAGAAAAAAATCCAAGGAGTTTCGTCAAAATTGCTAGATATTGAATTTATGCAATATCATATTGTTTTCTTAGTCACAAAGTAACTTTATTTTTCAAGTCCAAACATTGAACATACATGTAATAACATACCAAACATTTTTTGAGAGTGATAATGAGCAGCAGTGCAGCCAAACATTAAACCATAGAACCCAAGAACGAGATATTAAGAAACATTAATACAAGAAAACGAGGTTTACAGTAATAGTACTACCGGGTGTTTATTATTGAAATATGAATGACTGACAATGCAGTATAATTGAAATTTTCTATTTTGGCCGTTTCAAAGAAAACTAGATTAAACGAAACCCTATTCCATATGAGCCACCCCTGATATACGCCGCAGATGCTAACATTTAAGTTTTAAATTTGTATAAGCCATGAGACTTTTTAGAATAAAATTATGGTAATACAAAACAGTGGGAGAGAGTTATTTTCTTCTTCAATTGAAATAGTCACTATTACAACGTAATTATATGGATGAACCAGACATCATTACCTCTGCTTCAGCAAAATTTTCTCATGGCGCAAACAAACTATTACAACCCACGCATACCTTGAAGGAGTAGGTGGCGCCCTCTTTTTCTCACAGAAGGACCCTTCTATTGCGGGTAGGTTAATTACAGGTTAGACTTCAATATACCTGTCATTTGTAGAAATAGCCATCCGGGGGAAAAAAAAAAGGCAAACACCGATGCGGAATTAAAAGAATCATACAGTCAGAAGGTTTTCCAGGATTTTCATTTATACTTTTTTTTTTTTTTCTTCTTCCACCTAACGAATGTTTCTGACCTCTTCTTGCCTCGTGGGAGATAATGATTCAAGCTGAGTTAATTCATTGCGAACTCTATGGGAGTAGCCTGTTATGCAGAGGAGAAGATCCACTTAAATTGTCATTAACAGCCGTTGTGCGGGATGATAATGCCTGCAGCTACCAGACACTTGGGAACAGTTCCGATTAAGAATTATTCATGAAATTTGATAGAAATGGCGCGAATGCATTATGCGTGGGGAGAAAGATCTGAATGCAAAAAGAGCAGGCTTCTACCGTTTTGCGTAGTACTCAAGACTGGTTTAATTAAATGCTAGTGAGTACAGCGCATTGCGCTGAAGATCAAAAGATTCGTTTCATTGGTTACAGTGGCGTCCAGAGCCGCAACTAAAGAGGCGTAAACGAGGCACATACCCAGGAAGCCATATTAAGTGAGACACCAAAATTCCTTATAATTAAATGGGGGGAAGGCACCCTAATTAAGGTCTGCTTCGGATTAATTGAAACTATTTGCGACACTTATGGCACCAACTTGTAAAAAATATTATAGAGGAAAAGTAAGGGGGTGTTGGTTTAGGGATGCCAGAGGTAAAAATTCCACTTCCTTAACAGAATTTAGGGACATAGAAATTTCTGAATGAATATTGTAAGCTCTCTTGCTTTATACTAAAATCCATGTGATTTTTTTTCTTTTAAATAAAAAGTGATCGTGACACTAATGCAGCTTCTCTGTTGTAGCAACTCTGCTAAAATTTACAACAAATGTACCCCCAAGCATTATATTGTTACAAAAGTCCCGGTAGTGGGTGTATGATAAACTAGTCCAAGTGAGCTTGAAAAAACCCGAAAGTAACACTTTATTCGATGAAATAAAGCACCATATCTCACAGTAAAGACAGCATCTTTAGCACGTGCCACAGCGGATGTCACAGCAATAACACTACTCAACGGCCGCTATGCCCGGAAGATCCGCAGTCTATCACACACTAAGTCAACAGTGAAAGTCTCTTTTATTTATAGATTTCCAAGGAGGCGTGACGCCACATAGATGTGACATCATTTTCTAGACTTTTCCAGTAACTTCTTTCCTAACTGAGATAAAGTGAAAATTCCACTACTTTCGAGAACTTTCTTTTGTTTCCAAAATCACCAAACTTGTCTTCAATACGCCAAAGTGGTCATCAAGTTACATACTCATTTTACTTGCAATAATGCCTGTACAACTCACTTTCCCGCAACAAGCAACAACCTATTGTAATAATTTGCTTCAGCAGATATTTGTCGCATTCCTGTTAATATTTTAAAATATGCTTACAAAATTATGAAAATTTTGAAAATCCTTTAATTAAAAGAGACTGCAGATTCATGCTTAAATTTATTAAATTATTTACAGAGTACTATATGAAGGTCACTTATGGAGAACTGATTAACCACTTCTTCTTCAAAAGAGTAACCATTAGTGGAATTCCCAGAAAATGAATGTTTTGTGGCAATGCTGTGACAAGTTGTAACTCTCTTCCCGCAAGAGCGAAAACGCACAACACATTATTTTCATATATTTTCCAATACTTAAAAAAAAAAAAAAAAAAAAAAAAATATTTATTTTTTCTCGCCAAAGCAAAATTTTCTTTCTACATCTCTGAGGATGCTTCTTAAGAATTTGCTATCGAAATATTTGAATTGAAGTTAATAAACATAAAACTTTACTGATAAATCTGATAGTGTTTAATATCATTAATTTGTAATACTTGGACAAACTAACGACAGTAGCTGAACTACATAATAAAAATATTGGAAAGGCTGAAATCTTTTGAAATCTGACGGAGTTGGAGTCTAATATTAACGAGCGACTAGGCGGAAAAGTCTATTTAAAAACCATCATCCCAGTAAGGCCGTAACTACCAAATGAGCAGTGCCCCGGGACCAATAGCTTCGGGGAGCTTTCGAGTAAAAGAAAAGTGCATTGATTATTTTATTTTAGAAACTTTGTAGCTTTAAGGCTGACTCCGTAAGCCAAACTGTCAGATTTCGGTTTAAATAAATAAATAAATATTAGAGACTTCATTTTTAAAGTGTTGGTAAATTATATCTCTAATGGCATTTATGCTATTCTTTTTCAGTCTCCTTGGATCCCTCTCTTGTTTATTCCACTGAGTCGATGAGACACTTATAGAATTTTTTTTTTCATCCTATTCAACTGCATAAAAGTACTGTAAGAAAATGATCATGTCGTCAAATCTGTAGTCTAAGTACCGATACCTCATTTTGCAACAACACATGCACAAATCATGGTTCCATGCACAAATTCAGGTTCCAAAAGAATTAGTAATGGAAAGAAAGAAAAAAAAAATGACCTTGCCTTGACACAATGCGCAAGGAATATTCTTTGTATGAATAATTATCTTGGAATTTTAGTTCATGCTTATTATATTTATTATTCTTTCTTTTTGGAAGGGGGAGGGTGGGTGGGCGATTCCCCTTTGAAAAAAAGATAAGAGACAGAAAAAACAATGTTTTCGGCCAATCAGCCAGTACTATGAACAGATTTTTTTTTCGCTATTACTTTTGTCCAATGTTACGCATAGGTGCGTAACATTGTAATACTATTTAGCGAGGAGGAAAAATGCGAGGAGAAAAAACCCCCTTTAAATATAGCAATATTTCTCTGGTGACTAACAGAACGATTAACATACTCATTAATCCCATGCTGTTTTGGCCGAAATCACTTGGGGCACAGCATTTGCGATGTCCAAACTTACTTCGGGCAGAAGAAAAATATGTTTCTATTTCGTGAATCCCAAAATGAGTTCATTTTCTTTTTCGGATAGGCTTCTAATGTCCAATTCATTACTTCATATCGGATACTGGTATATATATATATATATTATTTTTTTTTTTTTAATCTCTCGATTAACTAGAGGGAAAAGGATCGGAATATTTAACTATAAAGGAGTGTAGTGTGATTTTTTTTTTTTTTTTCATTGACATTTCCTGAGAATTTCATATCAAATAGTTTTTCTTTAATGTCTCATTTACACGCATATATGACGTACATTTTAGGTCCTTAAGGTTCAAATAACTATTTATACTAATTTTTTAAAAATTCGATTCAATTTTTTAAACTATTTTTTTTATAAAATAATCCTTTTCTGACCTTCGTATTCATATGAAGAACATAGTTAAACAAAAAAAATCATTTTATAAGCATTTTTCTACAATAAATAACACTCTTATGGATATAAGAATTCCCATTTTTTCTTTTTAATAATAAAGAAGGCTTTATTGCGTTGCAACATACATATGAAAATGCCTTGAATGGTGAGTACTGTGAGTGTCTGTCATTAAAATTTTGGCATAAAGGAAAATTATGTTTGTCTTTCTTTTTATGGTTCCTTGAGAGTTGATTTAGAATGAAAACTGTATGAAAACATTTTTTGAAGTAAAACTGAAATATGTTTCTTAAATCTGAACGATTTTAAATTTGCTTGAATTTTTCAGTGAATGGTTTCTTTTTATGGTTCCTTTAGAGTTTATTTAGAATGAAAACTGTATGAAAACATTTTCTGAAGTAAAACTGAAATATGTTTCTTAAATCTGAACGATTTTGAATTTGCTTCAATTTTTTTCAATTTGTCATTTTTCAGTGAGGTTTTAAATTTTTTTATTAAGTAATCTTCGACAACGCATTAGCATTTTTTTAACACTCCATAAAATAATAATTTTAAAGAAATACTATTCTCCTACTATTCCAGGAAATTAGAAACCCTCATTGCATATGTTTGCTAAATCCAGGAAAGGAAAGATATTGGTATTTCATGAGTTGAAACAGGATAAAAACTTCACAGCATTTTTTCGATGTAAAAAAAATAAAAAAAAAGAAATAAAACTGACATAAAGAAATTCTAAAAAGAGAAGGTATTTTTGGCCCCTCCCCTCAAAAAAAAAAAAAAAAAAAAAAAAAAAAACTTATTTCCCGATTTGAATCATATTCACTTAGTCTCCTCGTTAAATTCTTTAAAGTCATCCAGAAGATTGAAATATATTTTTAGGTAAAAATTATGCAACAGTTTTATAGGTAATTCACTTTTTGAAAATACATAATGATTTACATGAGTTATCCATTATTTACTAAATTCCAGCATACCGTTAAAGGTCACGTTGATTCTACATCTAGCACTTTTTATCCACTCTTACTGTACAACAGCCAATATTAACTTGCATGGGAAAAAAAAAAAAGTATTATCCATTACCGTCCTAAATCTTATCCATCAACAGGAATTCTTACCTAAGAAAATTCCATTTTGTTATTTTCTTTCAAAATTGCTTGATACTCGGAAATGTAATTTGGCAGTTAAAAAAATCCGTATAAAATAAAAAAAAATTGAAACTACGGAGGAATGTAACGAATAATCAGCCCAAAATCGGTTCCCGTCATCATAGTTATTTTCCAGAAAAGCCAACAAAGCTTGATTGTCATCTTGGGTGGGCCGTCTTATCCAATAGGTATTACAATAGCCCACCCATCAGCTTCTGCACAGAAATAGCTTCGTTAAGCCGACTGAAACATTTTTAGTGCCATGTGTTCTCCTTAATGCTTGCGTTCCTGTAACTCTGAGTTAAAAATTCCATCAATTTTTTCTTTTTTTTATTTTGTGGTATTTCAGCCACAAACTCCCGATTTTACTAAAACAAATTCGTTGTGGGACATTTGTTTTGGATTATGCTGAGAAGGCATTGTATTATCAGCACTGCTATATACTACTTTGTCACTCAGTTATTTCCATATAAATAGAACTTTTTATCATGAGAAAAGAATGGAACCTGTTATTTTAGCACTAAGTGCAAATTGGAATTCTTCATATTTATGCGAATTGCTCTGTTTATCACTAGAAATAAAAAGAAAATGTGACAGATAAAAAGAAAGGTTATTTCTTTTAGAGTTCTTTCCAAAAAGTATTACTTGCCTAAATGTGACTGTGACGAACAAGGTAACCCGTTCGGATCTCGAACTATCTATGTTTTATGGATATTGTATATAATGGACAATCTTGAAAGGCCATATAAAATCGATGTATTTAGCGTATGGATTTTGGGCACTACCTCAACGGCGTATCCAGAAAAGCTTCAAGGAAGGAGAGGGGCTGATAACTATGACTAATCATTTTATTACAGTCGGGTCCTTTTTTGATCTTGAGCCTAGGTTTAACTTACTTCTTATCATCATTGAAAAGATGCGGTGGTGAAGATTTCTCTGTGCCTAATGATGTTTCCAGCTTTGGCCTTTTGAATGTTCTGCTGCACTCCAGCCAGAGCCAGCTTTAGCTAAAGGCTGAGCTACAGCAGAGCATTCAAAGATCCACCCTAGAAGTCATAACAAATCACAGAAGGGGAATCTTCACTGATGGATTTTTCTATGAGGAAAGACAAACACCGAAACAGGCTAAACTTGGGTTTAGTGATGCGCCAACTGTTTCAAGGGCACGGGTTTGTAATATATACCAGTTATGTTTTGGTGACTTCAGAAATGAATAAGCATTAGTTAAATTTCTAAATTTTGTTCCCAAGGGGGACTGTCGTATCGCTTCTCTTCCGCTTCAGATCAGCCAATGTATTACAGCCTGTTTAAATTTTTGCATGTAAAGAAAGAAAACGGAATATGCCTCATAAATGAATGGTCTGTTTGAAAAATAAATCAAATGTTAACGAGAAGCGACAGAAATATGTATCATTTGCACCGCTGTGCTCAGGAAAACTCAGTCAAGTTCATTTTAACAGAAATAAAAAACAATTATAAAATTCGACAGCAGATAACAATGCACGCTACCGGAGAACTGCATCTCCTTTCCTGATTATTACATGCATGAACGGATTGGATTCCGTACTAGTCAGACTTAAATTTGTGTGTCTCATAAATGAATAGTCTGTTTGAAAAATGAATCAAATGTTAACGAGAAGCGACAGAAATATGTATCATTTGCACCGCTGTGCTTAGGAAAACTCAGTCAAGTTCATTTTAACAGAAATAAAAAGTAATTACAAAATGCGACAGCAGATAGCACTGCACGCTACCGGAGAACTGCATCTTCTTTCCTGATTATTACATACATGAACGGAAGGGGTACGGATTGGACTCCGTATTAGTCAAACTTGAACCTATGCGATTTTTTGTGGGAATATTTAAAAGGTGTGTTATGAAGAACTGCGAAAGGTGCTGGGCTGGAGCAAACTTTGCTGCATCTTTCTATATTTTTCTTGTTGGAAATGTTGGATAGCTTGAAAATATCTTACAGTCTTTTAGTTTTTCCAATTTGCACAAGATGTTGTAGAACTTAGTAATTAAAGATTCTGCCCGAGAGAAAATTTACTGTTTTTTTCAAGAATAGTGCAGCCTAAAGTACATTTCTATCTGTGCAGTTTTTTAATTTATTCCTTTTTCAAACAGGCCATACATTTTTGCATGCAATAAAAGCTTATTTCACATATTAATTGTTATGCTTATGCGAGTTCTCATTAAAATATTCCTTGTGCAACTGTTATGTAGAAATATCTTGTTTCCTACCTTGTACTCAACACATTATTTAAATATGAGTTAAATATTTAACCGAAAACACGGTGCTAAACTAATATCAGATAATAATCACTATTATGAGAAAGATGGTGATGGATTTTATTACAATAGTGGTGATTTAAAATTAGAACATGAATTTAAGTTTTCCTCTAACCATTCTTTTACTGATTTATAATTTAACCAGAGTGATCGTTAAAGATATTGTGAGTGGAGGCAATCTCTTGCCGCCACACTTTCAATTGCCCAGATGTCGTGGGCGCAGAGGCAATCTCGTGCTGTCACAATATCTTGTATGATATATGACTCTTATTAAATCAAATTAGTGGAAACTGCAATAGAAAAATTTCTCAGAATATACTTTTAAAAAAATGTAGTTCATACTTTTATAAGATAAAAAGACTTTTTTCTCCCTCCCAATTAAACAGAAAAAAAAAACCCCTAAAAGGTGCCAAACAAAACTTGAAACCTTAAATATGAATTTTGCGTTATTAAAGTAGAAATTATTAAATAAAACCATTTGAGCATGGCTATAGTTTCATCTCATTCTCCCACTTATGCTATGGATTCAAATGAAAAATAAAATTCCGAAAAAACTGCACAAATAATAAATTAAAAAATGCATAAAAAATGGACCGATTTGCAAGTGTCACCTTCTCACTGTACGGCATTTGAGTGAAATTAAATCAGTGAAACTAACACAGAAAAAAATATAAATAACTGCAAACATTTATACACTTTTGTGACCGATAGCAGAAATGTTAAAATTTGATCGCCCATAAAAATGAACGCTAGGCAAGGCACTAATAGGGTTAACGACAAAGAACTGTCGAGTTTCTTACAAACAGATAACCTTGCGAAACACTTGTTCAAAAATATAAAAATGAATCCGGTATGATAGGGTAAACACACTTGAAAATACACTTTTTGTTTTTTAACATAGGTACGTAATGAAAAGCTCAATTTGTCATACAAGAGTTACTTGAAGCGATAATTTATCATGATATTACATGTAGTATTAATTCACTTCAAAGTATGAAATCTAGCGATGAAAAATAGGTTGGAATAAAAATTTCTAATGCAGTTTTGTTTGGTGTTTTTAAGCAGTCAAGCTGAAATAAATATCTCTTACAGACAACTATTTGACAACCGTAACGGCGTGATGAAAGAAGTTTTGAACAACAAACGATTGGTCTGGGAAAACGGGAGAAATAAAGAAAAGAAATTGACACTTAAGACGTTAATAAAAAACTTAAGTTTGTTTCAGCAAGTTTAAGTGCTATTGAAGATATATAATACTTAAAAGGAGAAGGGTGAAAGAAAGTGCTGTTCAGAATCATATTTTCAATGACTTTTTTTTTTTTATACGCACACACTCGCTGTAATACTTTAGAACACCAAAAAGACGGGAGAAAATTTAAGTGATACAGTGTAGTTAGTCAAAAAATGAATATATATAATTAAAAAATGTATAAAAGTATTATATAAAAATTCAGAAAATTGTTTTATTATATGTTAAATTATATATATTTATATAATACATACGAAAACGAAATAAAAATGACCGTTACATAAATTTGCAATACGTAACGATTCTTTATATTCTTTATAATAATCATTATGTATAAAAAAAGAATATAGAATCATTATACATAAAAAAGATATTAATATATAATATCTTTTTTTTTACATATAATGATTCTTTATATTCTTTATATTTGTATTAATATTTTACCCTTGCTTTATATTATCAACAAAGGACCATTCTATTAAGAGCACAAAGGGTATAAATTAGAAAAAATGGAAAAAATCACTCTTAATAAATAAAAATTTTCCTTATAGTTTCTTAGAAAATGTAAAGTAATAAACATAAAAAAAACATATGCTGTCTAATTTTTTTTTAAATTACTACTATTAGTTCACACCCTCCCTATATTTATATATCTTGTTTAAATTTTCAATCGTTAAGAAAATACTTTTTATGCCCCTTCTGAAGTTCAAATATATTTTTTTAAACTTGTAGTGGATGACACTTGATGTTAATACAGTTTTTTCAAATATTAATTCATTAATTAAATTTAATTAATTAATTTTATATCCTGTTACGTGGGATTAAAATGAATGAAACAATAAACTAAATAAACTAACTGGATTAACGGAATCGACCCTTGCTTCACAAACGGCCAACATTAATTAATTATTAATTAATTAAGTAATAAAATTTAATAAAGAGTAACTAAAATAAAATATTTCTTTGTTGACCTAAGTAGGAATTGACTTAATTTTTTTTTATATATTACTTGTTTCTCTCTTAATTTGAATAGATATATAAAGTTTTTACCATTAAAAATTTAGCCCTTCTGTCTTTTCCAGTAGCTTCTCTTGTTTAAAATATCCTCAGTCCAATGAAATCTTCATTCAAACCTACATTTTGAATATGAGCCCCCCCCTCCCTCCTTCTTGTTCTTCTGGTATAAGTTTAAAAGTGAGCTTTTAAAATTTCTTAATATTTACCAATTTTAAACCAATTTACTTAGTTTCTCAGTTTTCTCATGTTAGCAGTCTTTTACTTCCCAATGAGGCATCTGGATTAGCCTGTGATGCTAAATACTATGATTTGCCATGCTATTTCTCCTTATTAAGAGTATCATGATTGATCATACTAGATTCGCTTTGCATACCAAAAAAATAATTCAACCTTGAAAATGCAAAATGATGATGTATAGCCTACTTCATCTGTTATGCCCATTGTTTTCAGTGTGCATAGACTGAAATTATATGTTCCGTTTTGTGCAACGCAAAGTAAGACCTGTTTATTATTATTCTTTACTATTACAACATGATTAGCAGATTACAACATGAAAATCTCTTTCAGTACTATTTTTTGCCCTTTCCAAGAAATAGAGCGGTAAATGCCTTTCGAAAACACACTGTATTTACATATCGAATGAGGAAAAAAAAAAAAAAAAAAACAGCTAACCGTTCATTAGACAGCTTGAAAAGCAAAGTGAGATGATTTGTCATAATCCCGACCATGATGGTCATTTTCTTTTCATTCTATACATGCGTGGCAAACTACTCAAGATCATATGCATAATAAAGATAAGTCTGACTTGTTTCTATTGACTTGTAAGTGCAGTTTCTCCTCTTTTTATTCCTCCACTAAACAGACTGGAAAAAAATAAAACTTTTATCTTTTTTTCAGAAATATGTTCATGTTCAATTGATTAAGATAGAAAAAAATCCATATTAAAAAATATTTACATATTGCACAACATGAGGGAAATTTCATGTTTTCAAATATTTTCTCTAATCCTTTCCCCTTGTAAATTTTAATTTTCGCTCCCTTCAAATTGAGAGACTCCTTAAGTGGACGAAATTGCTTTGAACAAGCCTTTGGACTGCCATGTAGAGGAAGAGACCTTAACTAACGCATACACACAGTAAGCCACAGCATAGGGCTCCACCTACTGTTTCAATAAAGTTTCAGACATAATTTTAGAAAATTTACTGTCGTGGATATGACAATGTATGTCGTTATAGATGACAATGCATAAAAAGAAAGATAAATCATGTGAAAAGCATCCGCTAAAAAACACTTCTTAACACAATTTTATTTTCGTATTTACTTCAGCTTAATATACGGTTAGCCCGTCTGCTTCCATCGTTGCAGAAACGAGATGGCAGCGATTCCCTTTCTGTGACCAACATTGTTTCTTTGGATACCTCGCTTAGATTCATAGTTTCGTGAGCCAGCGCAACATGCTGGGTAACAATAGGGCATTTAAAGATCTATTCTAAGAAGCAACCAAGGCCACTGAAATGTATCTAAAATATGTAACGAGGGAGCGGACAGGTTAAAACTTATGAGACACTAATGCATCTTTTAAATTATTTGCTCCGTGTGAGGGTTCGCGGTAACAAGTTTCAACTGTACTGAGCAAAAAATTGGATTTTGGGAACATGCCTTAATAAGGCCTGCATGCCTTAATAAGGTTCTGACAAAAGTTTGATTATGTTTTACCTGCTGTTTTAAAATATCAACCCTCTATTAACCGATATAAAAGCACACACACACAGACATATATATATATATATATATATATATATATAACTGAACAGCATTGATGAACACTTATTTTATTTTTGTACATGCCACAGTGACGAAATAATTACATATTTCATCAATTAGTCGTTGGGAAATGGTATTTGTAGTTTGTTTATGGTTTCACACTAATTAGTTCACGCCAGGAATGTGAAACATAGCAAACAAACCGTGATTGAAGCAATATGCACATTGATCAAAGACCAGCACTCATACATTCATTAGCAGCATATTTTGTATTTCATTAGTGACACAAAATGAAAATAACATTCTTTAATAACACATCTCACTTTCAGCGAATAATATAACTCTAATTTCAGACACTCCCATATTATAATGACAGTGCTTTCGGAATGCTCATTTCATACTTTATCTGGAAAATCTGATTTCTTTCTTGAAAGATCGTGTTTTCTTGTGTTAATATTCACGACCTTTTAATCAAACGTGTAATTTATTCCTCTTCTTTCGTACAAATTTACATAATTTATACATTTATTTAAAGACATATGCTCGCTAATATTCGTTTATGTAAAGAATAATGGATGTATTGAATGAATTTGTCAATTCCTGCCAACTTAAATACACAAGAATCAAGGGAGTGGTTACTTTGGCTGAAATTAGTAATTTCGTTAGAACGTTTTGTTAAGTAACCAGTTTATATGTATAAGGTGAATTTCTTCATTGCTGGTAGATTTTTAGCAGTTACACACATAAGTAGTAAGGAAGATATTTTATCGAGAAAAATTGACTGGAAATTTATTAGTTAACTAGTTAGTTTCTAACAAATATGATTTCTAAAACATATTTGCAAGCTGGTAAACTATCTTGGAGGTCAAATATCTTGGAGAAATCAGTTTTGTAAATCTTGACAATGCAGTGGCGTAGCCAGAAATTTTTCATGGGGGGGGGGGTTGGTTACGACTACTGCAACTCACGTAAATGTATACCTGTGTGTGATAAAGGAGTGAAGAATATACATTTTGTATGGCAAAAGATTCCTCATGGGAGGGGGGGGGGTGACCGCCTATCCTCCCCCTTGGCTACGCAACTGTGACAATGCTGTAATAGTTTTAAAAGATGTTATTTTCTAAGCATAAATTCACCGCAATTATGAAAATCAACCTTATTTATGTGCGAAGAGCAGGCACATTAGCTGACTTTTCTATAAAATTAAAAAATAGGTATTCGAAATTAATGAAAATGACTGAATGCATTTTAACTTTTTAAAGAATTGCTTACATTCAGTATTCCTGTAGAATCATATTCTGAAATAAAAGATAGCATTTTTGTGGAAAGGGGTTCAGTTAAATTGAAAAATACTAAATGCAATTTGGAGAAATATTTAAATTATTATCCCAGAAAGATTACGGAAACAGTACAAAAATATTTAGAAAGACATTGCGTATTTTATTTACTTTTTGTTGAGGTCAAGGACCAAACGACTTTCAAAGAGCAACTGTGCTAAGCGCAAATCTTCTTTTTCAATTTTACACTTTATCCTTTCCAGTCAATAAAAATGAATCTAAACAGTTGTATTTACTCCCACTTCCCAAGATAGCATTTTGTGCCCCTTAGCTTGGATACAAAGCATGAAGAACGTGCTGCAATAAAAGTGGTCATAGAATAACGCCATTTTTTATTCTATTTCGTTGTTGGCCAAATTTTTCTTTATAAACCTGTAGGGGAGACATAAAAGACATGGTAGAGTTTTTTTTTTATTTTTTATTTCCCCCCTTATTGATGCATGATTACAGGTGCAGGGAGATCACATCAGAAAAAAAAAGCCGGTTTCATAAAAGAAATAAAACATTCTAGGATTAAAAAGAGAACAGAGTATGTGCGCATAAGTCAGACAGGGTATGAAAGTTTGATTGTTGGAAATTCTTTATTATTTTTTCCCTCGGCGGAGAGTTGACGTGCCAGAGGAATTTTCGTGACTGCGGTATTTCTATGGAGAGTTAACCATTTTGAGGTTCGAGTAGAAAGGGCAAAGTGATTTATGACTTATGTTATTAATAAAGAGAACTTCTATAAAAACTAATTAGTGCCTGCCAAATTTTGATTTCGACTATGTAGAAAGTTTTCTGACGAATTTAAAGTGGAAATAAAATTATGTTAACCCGGTAACAATCAAATATTACAAAAAATAAAAAATAAATAAAAAATAAATTAATTAATTAATAAAAAAAAATTAAGAGCTTTAAGTAAGAGAGTCAATTACGATAGACAAGTATAAGAATATGATGTAAAAACAATCCCTTTATAAAATTCTTAATTTTTTTCAAATTTTATTTATACATCAAAAATGTTTTTAAAAGCATTTATCGATTTCAAATTCAAGGAGACACAAACACATTTTTAACACATCTTAAAGTTACTTTGTCATTTCATAAAACTTTCATTGAGTGTTTCTCTTAATCACATATTTCAACGAAGTTTTTGGCATTTCAAATGTTTCCTACAAAAATGATTTTTTTAAATCTATAAAGTCAGATTTCCTATTAAAATGAAAAGAAAAAATAAACCACAGAAGCATAATTTTACTTCGTATTCATTTCATTCTCGTAAATTTAATTTAAAAATAACTGGAATTTCATTTAAATAGAATTTCAGAGCCATTAAAAATTTAAAGATGCCATTAAATTAATGACATCACTTTAGCGAGATATGTTATCATCAAATGGACAAAATAAAAACTGCAGTGGAAACAACTTTGTTTTTTCTATATCGTTAAAATTTATTGAATTTTCTGGAAAAACTGCTGTAACTAATACTTTTTTTCAAAAAGCTTTACAAAGCTTAAAATGAGCATCTGAAATGTTCATGATCGTCACAGATTCACTATCATGGAGATAAAAATGCATTTCTGCATTCTGAAGTTAACATTACAGCTATAATTATCCACATTCAGTAACATAACTGTTCATTTTACTAAAAGAGAAAGATAACTACATTGAACATTTTATAAAGTTCACCTCTGCTAACATACCTTATGCTTCAATTTTTTTCCGAGGGTATGTTGAAGAATTCTAATCAGGTTTCTTAAGATTGCTTATCGCTTTTTACAAGCTATATAATTGAAAAAGAAAAAGATTTAATTTATGATCCAGCCTTGGGTTGCTCAACAGACGCTCTCTATTCGAGCGATATTTAGTAGCACGCAAACAATCGATATCAGTGTCGGTCTTCTGGTACTGAAAGTACAAATCAGAAGGTTAATGAGGAAAGATCCATGTAATTATTCTTATCAAACAAAAGTTATGTTAAAAGATAATTACTTGACATATGTAAAAGAAGGGATAAAATATAGAAACACAGCAAACAAAATAACTGAAAGATCCAAACGAGTAAT
Source organism: Cheiracanthium punctorium (assembly GCA_038373885.1). NCBI lineage: Eukaryota > Metazoa > Arthropoda > Arachnida > Araneae > Cheiracanthiidae > Cheiracanthium > Cheiracanthium punctorium. The sequence continues at coordinate 130,764 of JAWZYV010001884.1, read as the reverse complement.
GAGTTTTCTGTATGTCATTATCAAAAGAAAATATAGTTTAAGCTGTTACCATGAATGGCAAGTGAGGATCAAAAGAGATAGATCATAAACGAAAAAATGCGAACATTCATTTTTGCGAACAAATTCAGGAAAAATTTGAGTGTAAACGAAATTTTCTTTTAAATTCACAAATGTGAAAATTTGTGAGGAAGTAAAATAGTTTAATATGAAAAAACAAAATTGGTCTGAAAAGTAGTTCACTAAAAAACAAACACATGGATTTTATTGAATTGTCATAATTTTAGGACGCTGGTTACAAGGTATGGCAAATTCATTGCAGTTTATACGTTTTGTTATGGCAGTGCATTAAAGAGAAATGATTCATATTAAGAAACCCTCAGTATAAATTTACGGGACGTTTTAATGTCTTACGCATTGAGAAATAACATTGTTATCAATGCAAATATTAACCTATTAGATATTGTCATGTATCTTTCCTCATCAGTTATATTTTTATGTTTAATAATGTATTTCAAAATAGAATGTGGCAAGCTAACAATAGGCATAAATTATATTATTAAAAGTATACGGTTAAGAGATGATATTTGTTTGAAATCTTATTTTTCGAGAAAAAGTACCTTTATAATGTAAGATGTGCAGAGGTCTTTTAGTTTTGGCAGTTATTTTAATGTTCATATTAACTAGAGATGGGCGGTTCGACTCATTTTACTGATTCGAATCTCAACTCACTCACTACTTTGATGATTCGAATCAGTGATTCGAATCTTGAATCAATAAAACAACTAAAGAAATTTTCCCTCTCTGCGCCGAAAGCCGTACTATTTAAACACCCTTCACCCATTCATCGGGTTTCTTCTCCGCTGAGTTCTCGGGCAGCTAGCATCTCTCTCTCCTTGCTCGAGTAAAACTAGTGTTTAAACTGCCCGAAATGAAAATACAAGGGAGCTTCGTATGACCCCCTGGGCCTGTAAGATTACAAGGTTAAGTTTGGTGTCAAAGTATTCGAAATTTTATGTATCGATGGGGGTGTACGTCTAAGGGGGGGTCGAGAATCAATAAAAACGCGCTCCGATGGATAGTTTCCGAGATATACGTTAATTAATTATGGTAATTAGACTAATTAACCATGATTGAGGCTTAAAAGGACTGCAAACATGTAGAAATGGGCTCTGGGATGGTTTCCAGACTTTGGAGATGCCGCCGGAGGAGGCTAGTGTTTAAAATGCCCAAGTTGAAAATATAGGGGAGCTTCGTATGACCCCCTGGGCCTGTAAGATTAAAAGGTTAAGTTTGGTGTCAAAGCATTCGAAATTTTAGGTATCGGTGGGGTGTTGAGTCTAGGGGGCGTCGAGAATCAATAAAAACGCGCTCCGGTGGATAGTTTCCGAGATATACGTTAATTAATTATGGTAATTAGACTAATAAACCATGGAGCTGTTTTTTCCGCGATCCGGCATCGTCATCAACGGAGAGAAAGCAGTAGCAAAAGCATCACAAGCTGGTATTGATCTCAGGATTTTCTTATCGCCGGCCTCAGAGGCGTAGCCAAGGGGGGGGGGTTTAGGGGGGTCATAACCCCCCCATGAGGAATTTTTTGCCATACAAAATGTATATTCTTCACTACATTATCACACACACGTATACATATATATGAGTTGCAGTAGTCATAACCCCCCCCCCATGAAAAATTTCTGGCTACGCCCCTGACCGGCCTGTATTTTTGACCTTTATCGAATTCGAGATTTCACTGAAATGAAAATGGGAATATCGGATATTTGATGTTGAAATAAAACCGATATGTCGATATTTATCGATTTTTGGCCCAGTCCTACTGAGGGGCTGCTGCCCCCCCCAAAAAATGGGACCCTTTACTTAGCTTACAATTGAACTTTAAATTTGATACCCAGCCCACCCCGAAATAAAATCCTGGCTACGCCACTGTCAATAACACTAACTACGCCACTGCTTTAGACCCTATTTTGTATTTCTCTGAATTACGAAAGAAAATAAAATCATTCCCCTTAAACGAAAAACAAGGTAAAAAAAATATCTTAAACGAAATCTGCAGCAATAAAGCGAAATGTTATTTTGCTTACTACAAAGTCCTTTTGTGAGAGCGCTTAATACCGCCCCTGTATCCTTCATTAAAAGTGACAAGCACAATCCTAACTTTATTTCATTCTATTTGCCTTCACATGAAAACCCGCCACCATGTAAACTTAACGTTCCTTTTTTTTTTTTTTTTTTTTTTTTTTTGAGGGTGGGGGCAGGGGGACATATATTGAAGTTAAAAGTAGAAAAGGGATGTTTCATTAAATTTTAAACAAATATTAAATCAGCCAGACAAGTTGGAAGGAGGGAGTCCCCCCGAGGGAAAAAGGTTTAAACAACTTTGAGACCCCCCCCCCCGCTCTTCCACGAGCATTGGCGTAAATTGGCATGTAATATTTGGATGGGGTGACAAAATGTTTCCGATTGTATAAAATATCATTATTATAAATAGCTCTGATACTTGAATTTTCTTAATTTTTTTTTCGGGGGGGGGATTGACCCCTCTTGCCCTTAGGAAGTAACGCCTATGCCCCCCGCCAAAAGCAAACGATGTTCGACCCACTCCACACCCACAGACAGATAAAACTTTAAATCCGACCACCAACCAAGAAATGAAACACCAAAGATTCGAAAAAAAAACTTCAATTAAATGAAACATCCTTTCAACTCTTTTCGACTCCTTTCGACTCTGAGTCGATAGAAGATTCGAAAAAAAAACTCCAATTAAATGAAACATCCTTTCAACTCTTTTCGGCTCCTTTCGACTCTGAGTCGATAGAAGATTCGAAAAACTAACGAATCTCAACGATCGTATACAATCACCGAAACAGAGCGAAACACTGAATCAGTAAAGATTCGTTGCTGCACCAACTCAGTGACCAACTCACCCACACCCACTCATTTACTGTTTCAAATCATCTATCGACTCAGAGTCGTAAAGAGTCGAAAAGAGTCGTAAAGAGTCGAAAAGAGTTGAAAGAGTAAGGGAAAATCTCTGGGAACGGCAAAGGGAAAATAAGTTTTCCTTCCCTTCGCACTTGGAATGTATTTCCCTTGAGGGCTTGAGATTCGAATCAGCAGAGAGTGAGTGTAAAGACTGAGCCACTCAGTACCAAGATTCGAATCACTGATTCGACTCATCGAATCATTGGTCATCTCTACTACCTACAGACATCGCCAACAGACGTTTCATACAAAAGGAAGCTAATATTCCTAAGTTCAAACATGTAAAACAAAAAATCACAGTTAAAAAGTTCATCGCTTCAAACTTATTTTGCATTCATAAAATGAAGCTGTTTTTGAGTTCACCCTGCGGCGATTCTCTACCGTACAATGAATACATCATCATCGGGTTCAGTAACATCGTAAATACAAATTCATATCACAGCAAATAGGCATATTAAAACTATTTCTACATCACTTTAGCGAGATATGTTATCATCAAATGGACAAAATAAAAACTGCAGTGGAAACAACTTTGTTTTTTCTATATCGTTAAAATCTTCCGTCCAATATGACTTAATGAGTAGGATGTGATATGAATGATGTGATAGTATAGTTAAAAGTTGAACAACGTGCACATGAGATAAGAAGTAAGTTTCAAAGGGATCTACATGCTTTATTTAGAAGGCTCCATATCCAATTCATGCAATGAAAAAATCTTTTTTAGAGGAAGCATCTCGTAAATTTGCGCCAATGCTGCCAGTTTCCTATGGCTCTTACAGCAAAAAATCTAACTTTAATCGTAATTTATATTATTATTTCAGAAAACTCTGCTTAGTTTTCAGGATCGTAGTTTGAAAGTCCAGTGTATATGGCTTAACAATCAGCTTACCACAGATGCGTTCTCAGATGCTGTATTTTGCATAAAATAAAATACTTCCATAGTCTAAAAACTCAGCGGAAATTCTCGAGTAAAACTCTCATCTGCTCCTCAATATACAACAATGAACAATTTACAAAACTTCTTCACAAATGTTTTTCTCAAAACGAGCAAGAAAGTGTTGCTTACAAAACTTCCTACGAAGAAGCAGAGCACTTAGCCTCACAGTTAAAGTATACACAGTGAGCAAGACTCACAACTGAATTGAACTCTGCAGGGACCTGTTCTGTTATACTTTTCGCAAGTGCTTTGCGAACATTCTAAAACTTTCTCTCGTAGCGCTTTCTCGAAAAGTCTCCATTTTATTACATAATATTATTATGTAATAAAATGGATTGCGTAATACCTACATAGGAAAGCAAACATTACAGATCCTAGTTAGTAAAATCGTGGATTCCCAATTCAACTATGGCGAAACCTAAAACTTCCTTCTCCCGTTCTAGTTAAGCTATTTACTAGCTATCTATGCAACAAAATGCAAATTTTAATTATTCGACACGTAGAATATGTATTTCAGGCTAAATTGTGTACGTGATACCATTTGTTTGAAGACTTACTTTTAAAGAAAAACAGTTCATAATTTAAGATACAGAGATACCAATGCAGTGACGCTTTGCTTAAAATAATAAATATAATATACCAATTCGTCATGTCATGGAGTTCAAAATATTTAGGGAAATACATGATTCGATTTCTTTTTAATTCAAGTATTATTCAGGTAGTAAAACCTGAAAAGAATTTAAATGTGTACATGAGGTAACTTACCTATTTAGATTTCATCAATATATTTTTCAGTCAGTCAAATGCATCGGTGAAGAAAAGTCAATCAAAGCACCTGTCTTTCTTTTAAAAATAATTGCATCTGAAAGCAAAAAGAACATGGAAAATATAAGCTTTTTGGCACTCTAAATATTTTAAAATGCAGTGAAAATTATTTGAAAAAAAAAAAAAAACTATAGCTAATATAAAGAATTCGAAAGGAGAGCATATGAATTATGTAGATCGAACAAAAGAGCCAAAATTCATATAGAAACAGTATGTGTGCTTCAGAAATAACGAACAGATTTTTTTTTTTTGGTGCAACGCAATGGGGTGTTTAAGATTTGGCTAAATGTTTATGTCGAGATTGGTCACAGTGTAACAATTAGGATTGCATTGGAAATGAACCAATGTATTGCCAATAGTAACAGAAAACAATCTTGTTCATTTAGCGCATTTCTCAGAGAACACACAAAACGCATTCCTGTCTCAGATGAGGCAATTACATGGTTACAAAATGTAGCTAAATAACAATTCAACGGGAAAAATGTGCTTGTGATCATTATATGCGCCATATAGGGGCATGGGCAAGGGGATGAAGGACCTCCCTCCTAGTCGTTGGTATAATGAACCTTTTTATAACATATTGAAATTTTTTTGTGTTATTTTAGAATTAGTTTGGAAGGCGGAGCTGAGCCTTCCCCCATTACAAATGTAAGAGCTCAACCTCATAAAAGTATTCACATGATCGCCCATGATATTTAAATCTCAGTCTTCAAATTTAATATCTCACCCGACGTTAATCCGGCCGAATTATACATTTAGAAGAAAAGTTTCATACTACTTGCTAATGCTCTCGAATTTATGACTTGATTTACTAGGTTATACAAACAGCTTTTCTTCCAACTACGTGACTTAACGCCAAAGCGCAGTAGTATAATTTTACAGCCCAATTAAATATGTTTAGTACACCTGCGTAGCTACCTCTGGATTGCAGAAATGAGTTAAACGAGAGAATGCTGAGAATTCAGACCGGTCAAAGTTCACGAAATGCCGCACGACTAGTTTAATTATCGTGTGTGCTCCACGCTAATCTTCCAGCCAATTAAGCATTTTAGAACGAAAAAAAGATCACCCAATGGCCTTACAATGAAGATCGTTTAAAAAGCAGTAAAATTTATCTTCTGCCAATTTAATGTTAGCGTAGACAAAATTTAACAGGTCAAATGGAAATTTATGCATACTTGTTATGACATCCTGGTATTAAACACCGCTTAAAATGTAGGAAAAAATTAGTTACTTTGGCTTAAAAAGATATAACTGATCGATAACTGTTTGCGTTAGGCTGTTAAAAAATTGCTGAAAGGAAAACATTATGATGGGATGAAGCCAGATCATTAATTTTTGTTATACATGCTTATAAATTATCATAGTACAGAAGTTCAGCATATTGCAATATGTAACCTAATTCTTTGTTTTTTCATAGTTTCAAACATTTTGTTTAAGTTGAGGCACAAGTGACAAGTTTAAAAGTTAAATTTAGGAAAATAAGGTGTATATACTTGTCTACAAAAACATCGCTAATGTGTATAAACATAAAGCATTTTCTGCACAAGCAGCCGGTGTTTCAGTGAGTTACATTATGACACCTTTCTTGTAGCAAGATGCACTGAAATTAAACCTGTCAGTAGGATAGTACACAAAAAGTAGTGCCCTTTTTCTTGACAAGCAGATTGCATGCATATATCTAGAAGAAAAAAAAAAAAACTCGTCTAAATCAGAACTTACCAGGTATTGCTCGTAAATAAAAATAGCTCCTGACCTCGTGAATTTGAAACTACTAGGTTGTACACATTCATTCAGTAACCGTTGGCTTTAAAGGGAAAAATAGTTTGATGTGTAGCGATTTTGCTTCGGACAGATTTTATTGTATGAAAGATGTGACATGCATTGAGTTTGTTAAGTAATCCTTATTTAAATTATCACTGTTTCAACCATTTGACACATGAATGTTGAATCGTCCAAGTGTCAAGTAAAAGACATTCCAAAGTATTTGCATTTGTACGGAAAAAAATCTTTTGTTTGACTGAACAAAAATTTTGCTGGTTTGACAAAATTTTTGTTAAATTAGCAGTTTTGTTTGATTAACAAAAATTTTATGAATCAACAAAATTATTGGGTCAAAATAGCGCCAAATAAATTTTTATCTAATCAACAAAACATTTTTTTGAGTGCAATATATTTTTATGAGAAGGCAGGGGCTAATTAGCCAGTAGTAGCACATTGTAGACAAGCCATACTATAATAATTGTCTCAAATAAAATCATCGATAAGATTATGCTGTTAGCACGGCGAGTTTACTAATTGTCATTTTATTGCCTAATGGCATATAGCAAGGGGACGAATTACGCTAATGCAAAACCAGAATCCCCATCCATTAGAGGATCTTCCCATCATCCAGATACGCTATCTGCATCCAGGTGTTGCGATACAGCATGTAACACACGCGCCACAGTCAAACCCCAGGATTCTTTTCCAGACGTTTTATCGTGATATGATATGCTATCAACGGGGTCTTCACTCTTTGTAGCGCTAGAGTCAATTCCGACGGGGGATCAGGAGGCCAAGTAAAAAACTTAATGGATATTCACTTTGGGATGGCAGATCTTCACGGCAATTAATCAACTAGTTTGAGTTTTTTGATTGTTTGCTTGTTTGGGCTCTGATATTGTGAAAACGTTTTAAGACATGGAAAAAAGATTGGAGCCATCAGGTTCTGGGGGTTTCTTAGAATAGTTTGCAGGAATGATGAGATTTTTTAAACAAACTGAGGACTCTCAAGCTTTTCATACACGAGGAGTCAGTGACCTACTAATTGTCATCACACGGAAGCTACATAGCGCAATTAATTTGTTTTAGCATCGTTACTATACAAAAGGAAAACCATTTATAACAACCAACCAAAATCTGTTTTATTTAAACTAACATTTCCTTTTTTTTCCTTTTATCTAAGCGTACATTTTATAAAATACTCGTATCTGTTTTTAAGGGAACTCGGATTCCTTTTTCCTAACTATAAAAAAATAAGAAGCTAAAACTACCAATAGTTATAAAAATATTTATTTTTATAATAGTTTGATAGGAAATAGTGTAGAACAGAAGAAAAAATTTTATACATTGCTTGACAAGACACTTCAGTTTATTTTATATAAATTGAATAGCTTTGAAAAACTTGACTTCGTGCTGCAAAGTTTATAAAATAAAATTCTTGTTGTCAATCAAAAGGAGCTCTTCATTAATTGCGGATGTACACTTATGCAATCAATGCATTTTTTATTTGAAATAGCATCAACGAAAGTTGTTTGTTTGCAGAAAGATTTTGATGTGCTAAAAAGAATTATTTTACTTAGCGAACAAGTAAAATAGTTTGTCCGGCTGTTCCGACCTTGGGAAGTGCCCCCGCCACAAGGTTGGGCTGTGGCAGAACCAGGCTTCGCCACTACAGAGGCCCGAAGTTTTGGTCAACATTACCCTCTTTGAAGAAACGGGTGAATTAACAACCAAGCCTAGCTGGGAATCAAACCCGGGCTTTCAAACATAGTGTGTACATGTTGTCCACTATACAAGTGGGAGGGGGGCGGCTATGTATATTAAGTAAAATTTATGTTTCATTTAAAGAATTTTTTTTTGTGGGATTACGGCCGATTATCAACTTGAGGGATCTAGGCCAAATGAAGGGGTGCCCTACGTGGGGGTCATTCTAAGGGGTGCTAACCCGTACTTATGCAAAGTTTCCGAGAAAACCACGGAAAATTCCGAACGGCTAGGTCAACAGACGCGACCTCGGTTTGAACCAGACACTTTCCGTCTCGAGAGCACTATGCACTCGGCCACTCATCGTGCTAAAGAATTTTACGGAAAATGAAGTAAAAAAAGGAATGTTAATATAAAACTCATCATGCTAATTACTTACAATAGATTAAAAAATATTCGAATAAAATTTTCACAAAATGTAGAAAACTGGATTTTAAATTTTATTTAAGCTTTATTTTATGTCAGAATTTTTGAGGTGACAAAGCATCTACTTTTGAGAGCTTTGAATTAGGTCTTATCTCCCCACAACTAAAATTTTTGTCTAACAAAATTTTCGACAGAAATCAAGTGATCGTTATAAGTTCTTGCTTGCTTAGTTTTGTTTAAATTATAACAAACGCGGATTTGAGAAATTATTCTTTCAATTAAGAATAACATCGATATCTCTATGTCCAAAGGGACACCGAAAAAAAAAAATTCGAGATATCGAGTTTTCGAGATTACGAGGTGAAATAAAAGGGTGATAAGTTTATAAGGGGAAATACACTTATTCGAGATATCGAAGTTTTCGAGATATCGAGCGCACACTATAGTTATTTTGAGAGCCCTATAAAGAAACATAAATTGTATTCTTGATGAAGATAGAGATGAAAAACAAATTTCATTAACGCTTTCTAACCGTGTTGCATAGCATCGAAAAGGACATCTGCAGCAGATTGTTTACGCTGACAGCAATTAATCAACTGGTTTGAATTTTGCTTTTTTAATTCTATGACATGATTGAGAACTACGTAGATATACCAACTCCTCTGGTTGATTCGTGCAAAGTCATCGGGGTTAGGGGATGCGATGAGGAGGAGTTCGTGTGTGCCGTGGAGATTTTCGGATTAAGGACAGAATATTTTAAGCTTAAGTCGTCTGGGAAAAGTGAGTTCAGGGTGGAGCTGAAGGGAAACTAATTTTTAATCATGTCCACGAACTGAACAGGGAGGAGAATGTAGTATTCATCATTTTCGGAAACGATGTTTCGAGGCAGAGGGCTTATGAATGAGAGGAAGATAGAAAATTCATTATTTATGCAAGCTAATTAAAATATGTCATGAATTAGTGCATCGGGGCTGAATTCAACAGAAACTTCATGCGACTCTGTCGCTGGATCGGGTGTGTTTACATGGGTGGATCATATGGAACTCATTTTCGCCGAAGACCACTTTGATCCAGTAAAGTTTGTGTTTTAAAACGGAATCAAAGTTTCTGAATAATATACTAAGTAATCAAAGTAATTAAAAAGTATTTTTCCCTTTTACTTATTGCTTTCATTTATAAATAATTGAAAGTTATTTATAAGCTGGATTTGTTTATCTATTCTCTAACTTAAAGAAATTTCTCTGGAATGAAATTGCAACTGGATGTTAAAATTAGATTCGTTGAAAGTTCTTAAAACTGAAGATCATTTATACATATGGTAAATAGTTTTCTATTATTTTTTTCCAGTACTCCAACCCCGGGCAGTGCTTTTACCATTTATAAAAAAAATATTAAGTATAGAAAAATTAATATTTTATTGTTGAACATTTAAAATTTTCATTTTCCGTGATTAAAAAAATGCGTTGGTATGCATGTAAACCAACGTTCTTTTTTTTCTGACATAAAATTTGTAATTCTAATTTTAATAAAGATGAGATTTACTTTAAGAGAAGATTTATTACTTAAAAAAAAAATACTCTGTACGAATTTTAGCTAGTCATATGTATAATTCAATAAAGTTACTTTGTGCAACTTGTAAACGTAAATGGGCAGCACCATGGCCGAATGCATAAGACACTGAACACATTAAAAGGCTGAAGTGTGAAGGTCCAGAGTTCTGGCCTACCGCGAGACTGTCTATTTAACGGTCTGGAGTTTTCGGCGGTTTTCTAAAGATGTGACGTGAATACGCATTAGAACCCCCTTAAAAAGTCCTCCGCCCACGGCTCTCCAGGAAGATACCCCTCGTGTAGGTTTGTCTTAACAACACAGTACACACACATGCATACACACTGCAAGTAAAAAATGAAAAAAAAAATGTATCAAAATATTATAAAGCAAGTATTTTCAGAAATTTTATTAGAAAATTTCTGATGCTATTAGAGAGTATCTTCAGTTATATTTCGTAATTTTCACTCAAGTATTTATGGACTCACAATTCAATATTACGAAATTACTGAAAACTGTTCTTATCAAAATTTATTTTCTGTAAGCATTGACTTATATTTACTATAGGATATTTTCTTCGGATTCAGAGGATGAATGGAATTACTGCTTACTTCCTGGTTTGTGACAGTTCATAAGCTTTTTCATACCTTTGTATAGGCTTTCTTTTACGTATATGTGTTAAATATATATATACTTTTTGTCAAATGTTTGATATTTTGAGGGGTTTTTTTTTTTCGTAGAAAAATAAACATGGAAACATCTACATATTTACCTTTTAAAAAGAACCTGAATTAGTTACTTCGAAAAATACCAAATACTAAAATATTCCATTCTAATGATATTAATCCCTAAAACTACATATTTAATTCCGTCAACGCTAAAAGGCCTTAACACTAGGTTGCAATATTAGTTAATGACGCGAAAAGCCTGATTAACAAAAGATTGTATGAAGACTTTGTACAAACTAGAGATGGCCAATGATTCGATGAGTCGAATCAGTGATTCGAATCTTGGTACTGAGTGGCTCAGTCTTTACACTCACTCTCTACTGATTCGAATCTCAAGCCCTCAAGGGAAATACATTCCAAGTGCGAAGGGAAGAAAAACTTATTTTCCCTTTGCCGTTCCCAGAGATTTTCCCTTACTCTTTCAACTCTTTACGACTGTTTTCGGCTCTTTTCGACTCTTTACGACTCTGAGTCGATAGATGATTTGAAACAGTAAATGAGTGGGTGTGGGTGAGTTGGTCACTGAGTTGGTGCAGCAACGAATCTTTACTGATTCAGTGTTTCTCTCTGTTTCGGTGATTGTATACTATCGTTGAGATTCGTCAGTTTTTCGAATCTTCTATCGACTCAGAGTCGAAAGGAGCCGAAAAGAGTTGAAAGGATGTTTTATTTAATTGGAGGGGTTTTTCGAATCTTCTATCGACTCAGAGTCGAAAGGAGTCGAAAAGAGTTGAAAGGATGTTTCATTTAATTGAAGTTTTTTTTTCGAATCTTTGGTGTTTCATTTCTTGGTTGGTGGTCGGATTTAAAGTTTTATCTGTCTGTGGGTGTGGAGTGGGTCGAACATCGTTTGCTTTTGGCGGGGGGCATAGGCGTTACTTCCTAAGGGCAAGAGGGGTCAATCTCCCCCCCGAAAAAAAAATTAAGAAAATCCCTCCTTCCAACTTGTCTGACTGATTTAATATTTGTTTAAAATTTAATGAAACATCCCTTTTCTACTTTTAACTTCAATATATGTCCCCCTGCCCCCACCCTAAAAAAAAAAAAAACAAAAAAAAAAGAAGAAAAAAAAAACAAAAACGGAACGTTAAGTTTACATGGTGGCGGATTTTCATGTGAAGGGAAATAGAATGAAATAAAGTTAGGATTGTGCTTGTCACTTTTAATGAAGGATACAGGGGCGGTATTAAGCGCTCTCACAAAAGGACTTTGTAGTAAGCAAAATAACATTTCGCTTTATTGCAGCAGATTTCGTTTTTTTTTTTTTTTTTTACCTTGTTTTTCGTTTAAGGGGAATGATTTTATTTTCTTTCGTAATTCAGAGAAATACAAAATAGGGTCTAAAGCAGTGGCGTAGTTAGTGTTATTGACAGTGGCGTAGCCAGGATTTTATTTCGGGGTGGGCTGGGTATCAAATTTAAAGATAAAGTTCAATTGTAAGCTAAGTAAAGGGTCCCATTTTTTTTTGGGGGGGGGGCAGCAGCCCCTCAGTAGGACTGGGCCAAAAATCGACATATCGGTTTTTTTTCAACATCAAATATCCGATATTCCCATTTTCATTTCAGTGAAATCTCGAATTCGATAAAGGGCAAAAATACAGGCCGGCCAGGGGCGTAGCCAGAAATTTTTTATGGGGGGGGGTTATGACTACTACAACTCATATATATGTATACGTGTGCATGATAATGTAGTGAAGAATATACATTTTGTATGGCAAAAAAAATCCTCATGGGGGGTTATGACCCCCCTTGGCTACGCCTCTGAGGCCGGCGATAAGAAAATCCTGAGATCAATACCAGCTTGTGCTTGGTTAACGATACTCATTCGAAATAAGTTTGATGAATCAGCAAAGTTACATCAAAATATTTTTTTCAGTATACTACGCATACTCGTAGAAAGCGGATAAGGGTGACTATAGCTAAGTATTTTCTTGATTCCATTTATACCTGAAGTAGAGAATAATAACTTTTCAAGCTTCCATGCATGCAGACAATTTATTACCATGGAAAGAATCGTTGTTGGTTTAAAACCATTAACGCTGAGGCAATATCCTAAGTTATTAGTATCCGATGACAACACACGTTTTAAGAGACAGTACCTGATTTATGTTTATGACGCTACGGGTATGTGTAAGGTTCTGTATGGAAAATTTATGGGAGTCTTTTCTTAAACAATGATTTAAAGCTTTTTCTTCCTGCAACAATAAAAGAAATTAACTGAACAAGCCAAAATAGTCTTTTTTTCTAACATTTTAGCAAAGTTAAAGCTTGGGTTCAATCATGGTAGTATGTGTTTCAGCTGAGCGTTTCTCACGGTATTATTATGATAAACTTGGCTGTAAGGGTCAAGTTCAAAATTAACAAAAAGGGAAACTTTGTTTTTTGAAGTTATTTACGAGTTTCGTGAGGTTACGCTTGACAGTTTTTAATTTTTTTTGCAAGGTTTGATCAATTTTTCGAATCGAGTACTCTCAAGTTGACGCAATGAAGTAATTTTGACACTGAGTATACACAGATGAGCATATTTTTACGTTAATAGGAACAAGAAATTGGGGGAACGCGTTAAATGTAAATGAAATTTCCGTTTACCTGTATCTTAAATGACTCGCAAGTTAACACCTTGGCTTGTGATTTATTTTCAAAGAAATGTGCACTTCAGATTATTTAATTTTAACGCAAATCTATTCACTATTCACCACAAGAAGTCTAAAATGATTAAAATTTATCCTGGCAGTAAAGAATTTTGTTTGCGACTGAATGTGTTTAAAAAAAGAGTTGCATTCATGGAAAAAAGAATCCTCTTTAAACAGTAACAAATTTAAGAAAGCAAACATATTACTATCTATATAAATAAAATTAGACTTTTGTCTGTACATTTCTTGGAATTCAAAAATTTTGCGATTTCTATCCGTTTCAAGCACCCGGGAATCCGATGCGACCCTCAAAAAAAAGTCCGTCTGTCCGTCATTCTGTCATTCTGTCCGTGACGCTTTTTTTGTTTAAGCATCACGTAAAAACGACTGAAGCGAATGATATGAAATTGGGTGTCATGATTTGTGGTCACTCAACTTAAAACATAGGCGTCGAATTAAAAAAAATCTGGATTAGATTTTGAAATTTTGCGAAAATCATTTCAAACTGCGTAAATTTGTGTTCGCACATAACGTAATAACTGCAAAGGTGAAAAAATGATATTTGGTGAAATGGTAGGTGGTCACTCACCTTAAGCTATAAGCATCTAATTAAAAAAAATCGATCGGATTTCGAGATTTTGCGAAAATCGTTTCAAACTGAGTGAATCTTTGTTCCCTCCGTAATAACGACTAAAGCGAATGATATGAAATTTGGTCACACGATAGATGGTTGCTCAAGATAAACTATAGGAGTCCAATTTTTTAAACATTTTTATTAGATTTTTCAGATTTTGTCAAAATTCTCTCAAAGTACGTTTATATTTCTTCAAACATCACATAATAACGACTAATAAAAATTATGCGAAATTTAGTGATTTGATAGGTACTTGTTAATCTTAATTTATAGGCGTTGAAATTTTAAAATATTTTGATTACATTTTGAGATTTTGCGAAAATCGTTTTAAAATGCTGAAATTTTGTTCCAGCATCACGAAATAAAGACTGCAGGGAATGAAACGAAATCGGGTGACAGGATAGGTTGTCACTCAACTTAAATTCTAGGCTTCAAATTTTTCAAAAATGTTGATTAGATTTTGAGATTTTGCGAAAATGATTTCAATATGCGTCAATATTCGTTCGCGCATCACATAATTACGACTAAAGCGAATAAAATGATACTACTTAGTTACCCTCTAACGTGTAATAGTTTAACAATACATAAAAATTATAACTTCGCTTTCTTTACTTTGGCAACATACTACATCCATTCTGTGTACTCCTACAATGCTGACGAAAGTTCTTGCTTTTTGGAACTTTGCATTCAACAACCCGTCAAGGACGGGTACTTCAGCTAGTATTTAATAAAAATTATCACGAATAAAAACCTAAAATATTAAAGTTGATGCGTACTACTATACTAATTGCGTTTAGCTAACATTCATGACGTGAGGATTACTTGTTGAAGAATTGAAGTTTAAATTCCGAGAAAAATTACATTGCTTACATTACCTAGTTTTTAAACGTTCTACATTATTTTTAGCATTTAAATAATGTATGAAGAAAGCAAATGAATATCTGACTACGATGATAATAGTTTTGACTGATTGGTGGAAAGTTCTTGTTGGAGCGCCCCGGGCATTTGACTTCAGTATGTGTGAATCTTCATAATACAGTGTGATCAGAAAATGAGTAAACATTTGAAAAATCAATAATTCACAGATTAATGTGGGTAGAGAGCAGAAATTGTCACACATGCTTGGAATGCCATGGGGTTTTATTGCAACCACAAACAAAAAGTTAAAAGAAATGGCCGACGGATGATGCTTCATGCGGTACGAAAATTATTAATTAGCCTAAAAATTTATGACAAGGCAAAGGCGATGCTCTTCTGAACAAATGCTCATCTTGTCGACCGTCATTCCTCAACAGCAGCTGTAGTCGAGAGACTTGTGAACAACACTGTACAGCAATCCCCACTTCTTCCTGAACTGTCTGAGAAGCTTAGCACTTGTGCTGGGTCGGCCGCTACGGGGCTCGTTATCTAAACAACTCGTGGCTTCGAACTTCGAAATCATTCTCTTCACAGCAGAATTTGTCATGTCATAGGACCTTTGCCCGATCGAATACCATTCTTATGGCGATAGGATCGTAAAGCTGCAGTAGCAGATTCCCCATTCTGATAGTACAGATTCAATAACAGTGCCTTTTTTGGTAACATCATTATGCTGCGATTGCTGATACATGTGATTCCCTCTATCATTACAACTCCTTTTATCATGCAGCGTCACTGACATTTTGCTGTCCAGAGCCATCTGTTGGGCATTACTGGACAGTAAGAAGAGATCTAAATAAACAAGTCTTAACTATGACGTTGGAATGAAAAAAATCAAGTCAAGTCAGACAAAGTGCCGAAAGCATGGCAAGTCGGATAATAGTTGACTAAGTCGTGGTGTATGCGTAAAACATTAAAAAGTCCTCTAGAGCAGAATCAGTCACCTGCTGTTGAAAACGAATAGTCATATTTATCCAGGTTGACACAGTCCAGAAAGTTCTCAGTCATCTCACGGCTTGACTGACAGGGAGTACAGTATCCAGTACAAGCTCCTCCCTTGCAGTAGAAATAAATCTTGAGGTTCCGATATTTAAGAACAAAAGACTTGCAAAAGAAGAGTCTTTAGCACAGAACATATATAAGGGAAAAAGTCTGACGAATGTAAAACTGACCTGAGACTAGTCAGTTAAGAGCAAAAGTATGACTGGCTAAAATCTCAATAAAGTAGTTTGTGCCGAAAAATAATCAGTATCACTGGCAAAGCCTTGCATTGCTAGCAGCCTAAATGGAGATGTAATAACTGTTAACAAGCTAGTAAAAATCTATGCAACTTTCTTTCACAGTTAATGGCTGTCACCACCTCCAGCTTTAAAACCGAAAATAGAATGCATTTAGGCACACACAGATGGTTATACATTTACTTTTACTAAGAAAGTCTAAAAATGACGTTACTAGGAAAGTCTAAAAATAATTCGAATGAGCATGAGCTTAGGACTAGTTCTGTTTCTCCGCAATTAGAGGGGGCCAAACGGGCACATGTCCATGCGGTTTAGGTGTTGTTTCGCCGCGTACGTAGGGGAAACGAGTGACCCCTTGCTGGTTAGCTATTTCCTGCGTTTCAAATAAACCAGGCGAAAAGGGAGACCGCCATTTTCACCCACACACGAAACGGACTTAGGGAAAAGATTCTTCCTCCCTTTCCCCGCTTGTTGCTGTGCTTTCAAGTGAAATAGAAAATTTGTCATGCAGGGGTTTTCATAAGCTATTTATTTATTTTATTATTAGATAGGCCACTTTCAGTGTTTTGTAACTTCAATTTTTGAAACTTAAGAAAAATTTATTTGGCGTGAACCATAATTAATATGCACAGTATGTATCGAAACATAATTTGTGTTTCAGAGCCGTACACCGGACATGAACGGGAAAGCTGTACGTGTTTTTAAAGTGTCAAATTCCATGTAGAATTTTTCATTTACGAAAAAAAGTCTTTATTTTCTTCGTTTATAAGTAAAATAATTTAGGAATTAATTTACATTAGGTATAGTTATATATATATATATATATATAACACAGATATATATAACACACAACCAGGGGGTTCCGCCACCCCGCCTCTTCCGAAATTTAAAATTTTGTTAACAAAATGATAATGTGAAGTCTTTTTGTGAACAATTCGGCCTTTTTCACCGTCTTGTACGCCTCCAAAATGTATTGCTGTGTTCTTCCCCAGATGAATTAATAGATAATACACAGAATCAAAGCATTAATTGACCAATTTTATTTAGGATTGGGATACTAGATAATTTTTCACAATTACATTTTTTAGTTTCGATTTCATGTTATACTTATCATTATTTTTATACAAAGCATTAAAGACATCTTCCGGCTAGTTAACACGGCTTGCAAATTTCTTAGTAACTGTAAATATCGAGATAAGCGGAATGATAGATTCGTGTACTGGATTTTCCTCGAAAAAAATGTCTACCCCCATCTTTGGGGAAGTTTCCCGTACACCCTCAGGATCTTCGAGATAGTGAGAAAAAAATTCTCTTAAATTACACATTAGGTCAATATGGGGCTGTAAAAAAACTTGGGAGATCATCGAAAATCGAGATAAACGAAGTCGAGATATTGAGATTCAATTGTATGTATGAAGTTCACACCACAAAACACTAATTTAAACGCATATTTTATGTATAAGCTTCCCCAACCCATTATTTAGTTTCAACCTGTTTTGCTAAAATTTAACGATTAAAAAAAAATTCGCCTAACATATAATACAAAGCTTATCCCTTGAAAGAAATAGATATTTCCTGTATGGGCTTTGCTATCTGAATGACATAATTTTGAGAAATTTTGCCCAACAAATATTTAGTGGTGTTTACCTTCTCTAAAGCGATATATAAAGAAATTGTTTTTTGGGAATGCGTGAAGTTGACAGCAACAAACACGAATTAAAATATAAAATTTTGAAAAATTTTAGGAAGTTTTGCCCTGTTTCACCCATCTTTTGCAAGTGTATTATATCTACACAATGCAACATAATTTTGCGCCCAGCAACTGGCTGGAGGTTTTGAAGGTTTTCTCCAGATGTAACCTGAATACGTCAGAAACCCTTGAAAAGTCCGCTGCTCAAAGCATAGCCCTCTACGCAGATACCATTGTGCAAATTTTCACTTAAAATAATTTGATTTGTTCATTTGCTGAAAAGCCATTCAAAGATAATTTTCCCCCACTGGTTATGGTTTCTGTGTACGCGATCTTGTAGACAGGTTTTGTAGACATGAACTTTTCAAATGTGTTTGCCAGATAACGTGGAGGGGAGGGGGCCTTAATAAAATGTTAAAAGTCGCACAAGAATTGCAATTTTTGATAATTGATTGCTAACTTTGGTGCCAAAACGCTACAATTTATTATAAAGGGACAGTATGTTTAGAAAATGCCTGCGAAGATTGTACGGTAGTTTTAGTAGGCGATTTCAATATAGATTTCAATTCCGAAGAAATTTTTTATGGAATAGAGACAACAAATACAGTGCACTCAAAACTGTAGTATTTTTCCACCAAATTCATAAAATTTTAAACAAGTGTCATACCTTTTATTTAGGTTATTCGTTTACTTTCCAATCACATAATAACTTTACAAAAAGTCATGTTAACAAAGAACAATTTCTTTATATATCGCTTTAGAGAAGGTAAACGTCACTAAATAATTGTTTAGCGAAATTTCTCAAAATTTTGTCATTCAGATATCATAGCCCATATAGGAAATATCTATTTCTTTCAAGGGATAAGCTTTATTATAGGATAGGTAAATTTTTTTTAATCGTTAAATTTTAGCAAAAATGGTTTTAACTAAATAATGGTTGGGGAAACTTATACATAAAATATGCGTTTAAATTCGTGTTTTGGTGTGTGAACTTCATACATACAATTGAATCTCGATATCTCGACTTCGTTTATCTCGATTTTCGATAATCTCCAAGTTTTTTTACAGCCCCATATTGACCTAATGGATAATTTAAGAGAATTTTTCCCTCACTATCTCGAAGATCCTAATCTATCATTCCGCTTATCTCGATATTTACAGTTACTTAGAAATTTGCAAGCCGTGTTAACTTGCCGGAAGATGTCTTTAATGCTTTGTATAAAAATAAGGATAAGTATAACATGAAATCGAAACTAAAAAATGTAATTGTGAAAAATTATCTAGTACCCCAATCCTAAATAAAATTGGTCAATTAATGCTTTGATTCTGTGTATTATCTATTAATTCTTCTGGGGCCGAACACAGCAATACATTTTGGAGGGGTACCAAACGGTGAAAAAGGTCGAATTGTTCACAAAAAGACTTCACATTATCATTTTGTTAAAAAAAAATTTAATTTCGGAAGAGGCGGGGTGGCGGACCCCCTGGTCCACCTTGGTACCGTTTTGCCAATGGCTTATGAAAGCCTCTGCATGACAATTCTTCTAACATTATTACTAACGATCAAATTACCCACTTATCATCAGAAAAGTAGAAACATTTTGCTTCATAGTGTTTGATTTGATGATATATTCAGGGGTATATTTTTACCGTGTGTTAAACACGGTAAAAACATGCCCCTGAATAAGATATTATGTGCGATTTTCGATATCTCGAATTTCTGTTATATCGAATATTTTTTGCCGGTCCAGCCGACTTCGAGATATTGAGAGTCGACTGTATATATGTGTGCGTGCGCGTGTGTCTCTTATTGTTTCCATTTTTATTCCTTTTTTTAAAATTGTACTATATATATATATATGTAACATTACCAGTCATAAGCCTATGAAAACCCCATATTTCTGGAACTACGCAGTTTAATTCAGTTGGAACAAAGAAATCCGCGTTCAAAAACTGCAGTTAATACACGGTCCCTTGCAATTCCTTTGTAACTTTGTAGACGGTCCCGGCAGCCAGCCACATAAGCGTCTTAAAAGTCATAACAAACCCTGGGAAAACCGCTGCCCAGTTTTAGCTTTTGGCCAATGGTTGCAACGCGTTCGTGGTCATGTCACATGACGTCCAAAGCTTTTATAAGGACCTGCAACAGATCAGGAGCAGATTTTTGCGTGACTGCAACTGCCTAACAAAGATGTATGAGATCCTCAAATAAAATTATGTAACCGCAGTTGGAGTTCGATTTATTTCTTCCACACTTGGCCGGACTACGACTACAAACAGTGGGCGGCCGGGGTCAGCTCGAAGCCAGAGTCCTGAGCCAGCCAGGAGACCTCAACAGCCATGCAACACCCTCGCCTTACCACCGGTTCCACGACATAACTTTCCATTAGCGCCCGAACGCTACATATATATATATATATATATATATATATAACTATACCTAATGTAAATTAATTCCTAAATTATTTTACTTATAAAAGAAGAAGAAAATAAAGGCAGCTTTTTCGTAAATGAAAAATTCTACACGGAATTTGACACTTTAAAAACACGTACAGCTCTCCCGTCCATGTCCGGTGTACGGCTCTGAAACACAAATTATGTTTCGATACATACTGTGCATATTAATTATGGTTCACGCCAAATAAATTTTTCTTAAGTTTCAAAAATATAAGTTACAAAACACTGAAAAGTGGCCTATCTAATAATAAAATAAATAAATAGCTTATGAAAACCCCTGCATGACAAATTTTCTATTTCACTTGAAAGCACAGCAACAAGCGGGGAAAGGGAGGAAGAATCTTTTCCCTAAGTCCGTTTCGTGTGTGGGTGAAAATGGCGGTCTCCCTTTTCGCCTGGTTTATTTGGAACGCAGGAAATAGCTAACCAGCAAGGGGTCACTCCTTTCCCCTACGTACGCGGCGAAGCAACTCCTACACCGTCCATACGTCGTGACACAGAGGGGGCCCAAAATTAAGGTTTGCCACGGGTGACATAAATTCTTATTGCGGCGCTGAATGGAATCCAAAATGTAATACTCTTGTTTGTATAGAAAGCGTGATGCAGGAAGAAAAAACAGAGATGCCAGAATACTATGTTAGTAATGGATACAAAGATTGATATTTATAAGGAAAATGATAGTAGCCTTTCTGTGGTTATGAAATGTTTCATTACTTTTATCAATAGAACAATTAATTTTGTTAGTGTTATTTCGTTATAAAATTAAATTAAAACTTGCAAAAAGTTTATCAATAATTAATTTAATTGATACTGAGATTAACTGAATGCACAGTTTACATCTTGAATAAATTTTCATTTACCTCATGTCAGTCATAATATCAATTAAATTATGGATTAATTTCAATTATTATGATTATTTTCAATATCAATTAAATCCTTTAGTATTTTATACAGTACTGTCTTTACTTATCACAAGTCACTATTTAAAATAAATTGAAGTATCCAATTAAAATCTAATATTTCAATTCATTTATTTTTTGTTATTATCTTTCTGAACTGATAAAGATGATTAATCTCATATTCTTTGAAATGAATAATAAGTCCAATTAAAAATAAGAATAATAGATAGTATGTAGTGAGTGATATTAATAATAACAAATATAGTTAGTAATAAAATTAATTTCATATATTTGAAAAAAAAAGGATTTTTTTCAGTCACATAAGTAATTGCCTTTGAGATCTTTCTTACGATAATTGTACGGATTAATAAAACTGAATCATTTAAGTAGCAGAAAGGACTTCAAGTTAAAAATTAACTACATAAGATTATATCTATATGTAAAAACAAAAGAAGTGTGGAAAGCTGACTGCTCCCTTGTCGACTGAAACTTCACTTTTGCAAAGAACTCTTCTAGTAATACGACAACATACACTACTTTCTGACCAGAGTACTTAGAGGTCATAAAACGGAAACATTGTAATATATATTCCCGTGCTAATAAAAGAATAGAATTGCATCCTTATTAGACAATTTAAATCAATAAATAACGATAGCTATTCAACCTTATTTATTGTTCAAGCTAACCTTTGAACTGCTATACGGCTCAGCATTAGTCAAGTTTCAAGGATGCATGTATAGAAACTCTGAAAACAAAGACAGTATGTTCTTTTTTTAAAAATTTATTAAAGGCACCACCCTTCAAGTTGGTAGCATTAGGTTTCTGAGCATGGAGTAATTTCGAAACAGTAACACACTTCCAAGATCTGGTTTCACAGAAGGGGTTTCCCTGCTCCACGCTGAGGTTACATGCATGTTTGTTGTGTATATCCCCCATTTATTTTATTTATGAACACACCTTTTATAGAAGTAGCCGAAGTTAAGTAACATGCTCAAGCCCGCTAGTTGTCAGCAGAAGAAAGAATTATGTGGTGTGTAGCATCGTAAAGTATTGTTATGTCTAAATTTATGAACTTGCCAGTGCTTTTATTTTTATTAGAAAAACGTATCTAGCTTGGCGGACTGCATTCGATGTAATGAATAAAAGTACATTGAAATTAATGATAGGTGTGTTGGGTATGTACTAATATTATGTTACTTTAATAAAAATGTTTTATAGCTGTAAAACAATAAAACTACAAACGTTTCTAAAAAGGGATAACCCCAAAAGCTTGAAATATAATTTTCCACGATACTTTTACTGTCTTTATGCAATTGTTGTCGTTAGCTTGTTAATACATCACTTCAAAACGAATAAATTTAATTATAGATTATTTTTTAAAAAGCCATCATCATAAAGCTATATCATTATAAACCAAATTTTTACTTGATAGTGTCGTATTATCAGTAAGGTCGCCTGAGAACCAGATTTTTTTTATTTAATAGCCAAATGAAAGGCACTTTTCCCCGAGATACCTAAACGCAACACCCCGCTACACACACGAGCACAGAAAATGTTCCTGAATAATAATCCCCCCTCCCCATGAACTTCAGAAAAGTGCTTAAAGAGCCTTTCTACGGCAAGAAAGTTCGACGATATTGAATGACATTTTTATCAGCGTAATTGAATAGGGGTTAGTGCAGCTAAGCTCCACCTAGAGAGCCCTCTCTAGAGAAATTTTCTAACCCATAAGGATTGAATGAAGTTCTTGGAAGGACTACTGACTCCCATGGGCGCCGGCAGCATATGGCAAGCGGGACAGCCCCCTGGATTTTTTTATGTAGCGTTTTCCCTTGCTTTTTTGTTCTTTCCAACATGGTAACCATACGTTGAAGTAGTCTTTGACCCCGCCCCACCCCCTTGGAGTAGTCTTTGCCCCCCCGGGAAATACTTTGTCGGCGCCCATGCTGACTCCTAAACGTCAAAAATTTCCATCCAGTTTTGGTAATGCACATTTTACATCTTGAGTAAATCTTCATTTACCTCATGTTCAACAATGTATGACTATATTACATTGGAATTTACGGTAACGGATATCGTAAAGCATACAAAATAAAATAGTGTAATTTATGTATGCTGACTGAAGAAAATGAAAGCACACTATTTAGGTAGAGTTTTCTTTTTAATTTCAAAAAATAACTTAAAAGACTAAAAGTATAACTAGTCTTTTAAGTTATTTTTTGTTCAACGTCATGCATTTATGCCATCTAGATTAAAAGAAATCTGAAAAAGTAATCAACTATTTTCATCAATTTTGATGAAATTTTTGTGGGCGAGAAACAGAACAGTTTTTAAATGAACGCTAAGATAAAACGATAATGGTGGTGTTACCCAGAATGATATTCAATTACTTTTTCATAGATGAAGATTCAATTAATTCATTTACACAATATAATGTATCTTTACAAATAAATTTATTCCCGGCTGGAAGCATTCCAGTATTTTTAGTGATACTTAATGATAGGTTCTTCTTGCTCTAGTTATTTAATAATAGCTTTTAACATACGATACATTCACTTAATGCAATATTTTCTTTCATTATAAGGAAATTGTATAATGACGACATCTACTTTTGGCATTCTTATAACTGTATACAGAACTACAGAAACATTCTCAAATAAAACCTAATGTATTTCAAATTCTTATATTTCAAAAGAACCGATAAATGATTATTTTAATTAAAACAATGAACAGACAGGCCGAACTTACAACTTTTCAACATCGTTGGAGAACATAAGGAAATTAAATCTCCCTATTATATTTATTTAGAACCACTTTTTAATGTTCAGATATAAAGCATGATTTTTAATACGCAAGAACATTTTTGCTAATGCTTATATCCAGAATATTTACTCATAGCATAAAGATCGCATATTCCATAGGAAATTCTGATTTCATTAGGAAACGTTACAATAATTTCGCAAGAATTCAGTCTATCTTTCACAATATCTCATCCCTTGAAATTTCAAATCAGTCATTTAACTTATTCGGTCATTTAGCTAGTAGATTTCACCAACGTACAGTACACATCTCTTCTGTTAGGAGAATTCAGTTACCAAACATCTTAAACTGTTGACAGCAGATATAAGCCGCGATGACAGAGTGTAATGGACTTGGAAAACAGCACCATCGATGCGATAATGGGATCCAATGTTTTTTCAAACCATTCTCTATTTACCTTAACAGAAGATTTGACAAATCCAGATGGTACAGCAGATGACAGAATGTTTCCTCCCTTCACCCATCCTCGCAGATGTAATTTGTTACTTCAACACTTGATTGAGCAAAATACATTTATTTCTATGTCTTGGTGTTTGCTTTGGTGTCAATGCTGGATCTTGCTTGTCTAAGAATACTAATTTTAAAAGGAAATATTTTCTTTTTTTAGAATGAAAGGATTAAAAATATCCGTAGGTTTGTGATTACATTGAGATGTATAGTAAACTATGTTTTTCGATATATAGTCGAAAATCCTGTTTAAGAATAAAAAGACTGAGTGATTGAAATTGATTGATGCTAGGAACAGATCTAGCGTACGTGTAGCCCTCCTGCAAACGTAAAAAATGCGCGTCCTTTTATGTTGTAGATCTGGACTTTTTCAGTTTTTGAGTTTGAACTTGCGTCCTTTCGAAGATGGCGCTCCGATGTGATGCTTACCTTGCTTACTGTGTCGGGCCGCCCCTGATTGATCTGTTAAATTATATTTTTCGGTATACAGGCAAAATTTTCCTACCTATTAAAAATCATGCTTTATATCTGATCATTAAAAAGTGGTTCTAAATAAATATAATAGGGATATTTAATTTCCTTATGTTTTCCAAAGATGTTGAAGACTTGTAAGTCTCATTCAGAACTAGCGAAACTTCATTTATGATGACATTAAAAGTTTTCTACGAAGGAGTGGGGTCTGGTGAAATTTTCATGATTGTTTAATACAAACATGAAGGTCACGGTAATCAGATTCACAAGAAGTCGGACTCCAAATTGGAAGCTCGAATTCAGATACAGGCCGAATAAAAACCACTAATCACAGGCTCAAATCTAGGTCGATCGAATACCATTATATACGGGTTCGAATCCAGAAAAAATCATTGAGCAAATGACTTGAACGTGATGACGCATTTTGTGAGGTCCTATGTCCATTCCAGGTTGGTAGATTGGTGAAAAAGGGATTTAGAGCTCAGGCTGGTGATAAAGAAACTATCAGCAAACTTTTCGGTTGGATACTCAAAATTATTGTCTTTAAGTGCGCATGGTCCTTTGGTTTAACACAATACGGCCAAGTCTAGTTCTTTTATATCAAAATAAGTAAATAAATAAAAAAAATGACTACTCACAGAAGAGAGATTTTGCTTATTCAGATTATTTACTAGTACATAAAGATAGTATACGCAACTTCAAAATTTGTATGTGAAAAGTTGCAAAAATATTTTTCATCTATAAGAGTCAAGACAGCAAGCTCGTTGTTACTAGCAATTAGATTTTGTCAAAGTATTACTAATATTTCATGTTTTTGGGGCATTTCATTAGTAAATAGCTATAACTGAAGACAGCAGATATACAGTGGTGGCCAAAATTGCGGACAGTTTTGGAAATGTTTAGGTTTTCTAACTTTGTACGGTTATAGGAAGTGCTACGTTTCACAAAATACAAACTCATCATTTATCATTTTAAAGAGAATTTAATACTGATTTCAATACACAAAACTAAATATAAATATGTGCAGTAGAATAAAAGTTATAATTACTTTAATCTGAAAACAAATATAATGATAAAGTGCATTGTAATTTCTAACTTTCCAGGTCAATCACTTTTATTTTTCTGAGCTTAAAACTCTCGTCCGCTCAATGAAACACCGATGTTAAGCTGTAATAAAAAATTAAGGCTACCCTACAAACTGCTGATAACTCAGTGCAATCTTCAATAACTAATGTATCTCGATAATCATTGCCGTTTAACTTTTTTTGTACTGCAAATATTTTAATTTTGTTTTTTGTATTGAAATCAGTATTAAATTATCTTTAAAATGGTGTAAAACAGTTTTCATTTTGTGATACATAACATTTTTTATACGTATACGAACTTAGAAAACAAAAAAAAAAGTTTCCAAAAGTGTCAACAATTTTGGCCACCACTGTATATCAGTCGTGACGGCAATGTATAATGGACTTAGAGAATAGCAATTACCGCGGGATAATGGAATCCATTGTTTTTCCAAATCATTCCCCAGTTAAGATAAAGCGTTTGTGCAGTGCTGTAAGAATGAACTGGAAAACCGAAGTACACACTGAAATTGTAAAAATGCAGAAAACTGTTTCGAATCACATAATGAGAGTTATGAATGAATGTGTGAACAAAATAAGTGTCTAAGATGAAATGAACATCGAGTAAGGAAGACCGCTTTATGATTACCTTGTCAGGAGTACTGAGCGAGTAGTACCATTCAGTCAATAAAAAAGAAGAGGAAAGAGGCAGAACAATCTAATGAGAGTCATAGAAACTTTACAAAATGGGAGAGGGGTGTTAGACAAGTTATTAATTAAATTAGAAATTTTTTTTAAGATATGAAAACCCCCGTTAAATATGGCCAAGTGAAAGCAATCGCAGGATCCCAAAGGTGCATTCATAGACTCAAGCTGCTAAGCAATGATGGGGGCAAAAAGGGAGTCTTCCCGTCGTATCTTTGTGATGGAGCCAAAAGTTTAAATTGTTCGTTGCGCAGTAGTACTTGCGCAAATCAGATTGTGTTTGAATGTTCTTTTTATTCGATGCAATCGGTATGACTTAGTTTTTGTTTTAATGTGCATTATATTATAGCATAGTATGGTCTATGGGAAATAGAAATATTTTCATTAATTCTTCTATGTTTGAAATCATTTTTAAAACAAAAACTAATGTTATATTTTAAGGAACAGGGGCAAAGACACCTATACTCGCTACGCTCGCTTTTCGCATGATGAATTCGGCCCCTAATTAGGCGTATTCGTAAAAAAGGAATAATTTCAACACAAAAAACCAAAAATTGGATCAGATAGAATGTTACCGAGCTACACATTGCTTGGTTCTTGCATGTTCCTTGGAACATAAAAATTTAAATTCCACACTGTTTTTTATTATGTAAAACCTTGCGTATTTGCCACCCATGACAATTTTTCATAATTTGGCGACTTACGTATGTGTATAGTTAACAATTAGTTCTATGAAAGCAGCACTTCATGTGTTTTCTTTGATAAAAACTACGGAACAGCTAGAATAACTTGCCGCCAATGGCGACTTTTCATTATTTGGCGATTTACACATACTCATAGTCATAACCAATAATTACTGCTCATGTAAGGTTACCGGGTAAATCGTTATTCAAATATTCATATACATAATCCTTTGCCGATTGGCGTATTTAGCAGCACGAAATATATCATCTCGCCGCGCTGACAAATATCCAAACTGTACTATAACTGCTAAAATGGCATTGTTAAAGCTGCCAAATATTTCTATTGGTAGCAATCTAAGCTGAACCTAACCGGCTTTACTATAGTCTGCATTTTAATTATTTTTTCATTTTCAAGATACTGGGTGCTAATATTCTGGAACACGCGGTTTAGATTCACCCTGATTGGAAAGATAGTCGTTTGGCAGATCGTACCTGTACCTGATGTCAAAATGGCGCTTTTTAAATCAGCTACAATTAGTTATTCCATTTTGGAAAAAACGAATAATCGGTGATTTTAAACTCTTGTTATCTAAGAGAACTTACTATTTGAAAATTGTCAACTTTGTGTAACACATTTTGACTTATTTATTTCCCATACTTTTTAATTTGGCGTAAGATTGGTATAATTCTACTTCATGTTTGTCAATTACGCGATTCTACATACTTGGAATTGCTTTATTGCAAAGGTATGAATGATTTTATGCTGACGAAAATTGCCAAGCCTGGCAACCATTATGCTTATTTTTTCAGTTTTTTATTAATATTTTCTAAAATAATTCGAATTTCGTAATTTAAGCCAGCTTATCAGCCTCCTCAGAATTTTCCGAATTCGTGGTTACCTTCGTCGAAACTCATATCCCCACGGTTTTGGAAGAGATAGCAGAGCAAGCGTCTGACAGCGGCGGCGGCGGCGCAGTGGCCGTTACTTTTTTTTAGAATAGAGAGATAAGTAGATTCGAACACAATTTTGCGAATAATAATTTAAGACTTTCTGCTAACATTTTCCAAGAAATTATATAAATCTCTTTTTACAATTGTTGAGTTCCTTTAATCTACTTCCAACGAAAAGACTGACTGGCAGCATTACGTAATGCAAGATCTGATGACAAGCAATTTACTGGAAATCCCCATTTCGTGGCAGGCCTGTTACATTAGGGAAACAATCAACTTCCTGACAACTTTTATGCTAGCAAACAATCATTCTAGAGGTGAAGAGGGGAGAAACCTGCCAACGACACAAAAATGCGGAAAGCAGTCCGTACCAACTTACCCCAGAGAAAATTGCAGGCAAGATGGATGGAAGGACTGATGGCCAATGCTTATTTTTAGATTAGAGGGAGTATAACATACTGAAAAACATTTTCTGGTTTTTAGAGAAATTGCTTATAAATTGCATCGTTTTGTGTTTATTGGAATATGCCAATCCAACCCCCTCATTTATATAGATTGAAAAATTGGAAATATATTTACAAGCGATATATTTGCAATTGTCAGTCTCAGAAATTAGCGTCACGAAAGTTCTTTTAAAAGCATATGCAGGAAGAGAGATTTGTAACTCTAGAATAATAATACCTTTTTAAAAAGATTTCTTTTTTGTTTATTACTAACACTAACCCTTTGAGGGGCAGGGGTAAATGCAGGTAGTCCAGTGGCGGATTAATGCAAGTTTGTCGGGGTGGGGGTGTTACTTTGTCAGTGGGGGCGGTTAGTTAGAAGATTGACATATACATCCATTTTATGGAAGTAAAAAAGGATCTTTTACATTAATTTCTTTTTTCTCGGGGTGGGGGCGGTCGCCCCCTTCGCCCCATTTTAATCCGCCCTTGAGGTAGTCGCAAAAATATAAAAGTATTTGGGAATTTTCTGGCCTTTTTTGTAGTTTTAATTTATATATTTTCCCATTACGTTAATATTCGCAAGAAATTTACAATATAAATGTCAATCAAAACTGTAAATTTGTTAAAGAATAAATCCATAATTCAAGATGTCAAAATCTGAAAACTAACATCTATATTCAATCCAAAGCAAAAACATATGGCTAAGAGCGGATTTCCTTGTATTCGCTTTACGATTAATGAATTCATCTTTCTTAAAATTTATAAATCAAAAGAAATTTCAGAAATCAAATAATTTTGAAGCCATGAATTTTGTAACGTGGCTTCATCAATTTACGAAAAAAAAATCTGAAAATTAACTAATAATTATTCATTTCTGTAGTCAACTGACCGTAACTGATATATATTACATATCAGCGGCTTTCAAAGTGTTAAAAATAGAAATGAACATATGCAACACATTACTTATGAATTCGACATACTAAAACAAAATAAGGTAAGAAAACATTAATTAAAAATAAATACAAGGACAGGTTTAACGTATTAGAAATTTTTTGTTCTTTTAGGAGAGCTGTAGCCCCTAGAATTTTTTACTCAAACTTTTGAAGTGGGTATTATCTTGCTCTCTCTCTTCTTATAATTTCTTAAAATTCTTAAATGATTTCTTTTTTTTCACCCTTTCATTTTTTTTTGTACTGTAAATTTAAATAATTAAAGAAAAATTAACAAAAACATTTTGTATTGGTTTAGTAACACTGTCTCATTTTCTAGTTCATAAAATAATGGTTCTCATTTTGTAAAGAACTGAAATTTATAGAAAGATAAAAGGAAAGGAAAAACCTGTAATAAATATTTTTGCCATATTTCTTAAGTTTCCATAAATAAAGCATTAATAAAATGGAAGACTGGGAATAGCTTTATTTATACGCCAAACAGTTATCTTATTAGAAGAAATAAACTTTTACAGAAAGCTATAAAAACATTCGCGGAATGAAACTATAAAACATAAGTAAAAGTGCATCAAAAATGGCCGAGTACTCGAAGAGAAAGGATGCTTTATAAAGAGACAACTGTCGAATTTCATTTGCTCCATTTTAATGGAAGAAGATGGATCAATGGAAGAAAACACAAAAATGCAAGATAAAAATCTCCCAGAAGAGATATAAAAATAACAGAAAAAAAAGATCCTACCAATGAACAGCTGAATGTTTTATGTTCTGTTTCTAATAACAAGAAAGAAGGATGAAAAATCTGTGAACTCCAGAACTGTTTTTGTGAGTCTAATCCTCTTGATATATTCGATGGAGAAATTATGCTTTTCTTTCTCAATATCAAAAACGGATACGTCTTAAAAAATTGAAGGTAGTTTGATGGTTTGAGATTACACACAATGGAATTGGTATTCATAATAAAAATATAGTTTGAAAAACCAAAAAAACACGCATTAGTGATAAATTGAACTAACTAAAAAGCGAAAATTAATTCTTAATATAGAAATAAATTAATGAACAAAATATAGTATTATTGTGAAAAAAGCATGGGGCGCTTTGTGCTATATTTTTTGTATCATTTTTGTACTAATCGTACCGATCGAATATTCTCAAGAACTGAAATATGGAGCACCCCACGCTTTTTTCACTATAATACTATTTTTCGTTCATTCATTTATTTCTATATTAAAAAATATTTTTCGCTTTTTAGTTAGTTCAATTTATCACTAAAGCGTGTTTTTTGTTTTTTTAAACTATATTTTTCACTTTTTAGTTCGATTTGCTATAAAAGCGTGTTTTTTAATTTTTGTTAAACTGTATGTATTTAAAAATTATTTTTAATTTTCGATACCTCTCATAAGACACTACAGAACACTAAGTTGGAAAGTACAAACTGTGAGATAATTTATTTTCATTGTGCACCAGTGGCGTAGCCAGGATTTTATTTCGGAGTGTGCTGGGTATCAAATTTAAAGCTAAAGTTCAATTGTAAGCTAAATATCAAATTGTAAGCCAAGTAAAGGGTCCCATTTCTGGGGGGAGCAGCCCCCTGAGCCTCCCCTCTTGCTACGCCCCTGCTGTGCACCAAAGTATTAATCAACCTGCAGTTAAATGCTACCTGCTAAAAAGGAAAAATAGGTCTCTAATCAACAAATAAAAGCGTGTTAAAAAGAATGGCCTTAACATGCTCTTGTACTCAACTCTTCCATAATGTGATGGATCACGATATTTTGTAAAAATAAGATATTGCCGTGCCCAGGATTCGAACCTGTGTTAATGCGGCCACAACGAAATGTACTAACCACTATACGATCACGGCCACAGTAAAAAAGGTTTTCTTAAGATTGTAATCTTTGGAAGTGTTCTACTTTCAATCAGGATAAGAAATGAGGAAATTATTTAATCCTGGCGATCCTGATCAGGATAATGAGATAAACTTATAAAATTATTGTATTGTCACCGGTTATTCATAAATGTACAACGTTTAAATTAAATCTGACCGTTTAAAGTGTGCCAAATTTGAGTTCAAAGGAGTCGGTTACAAACATACAAACATACATACAGGTATACATACAGGTGAAGCTAATAAATAATAAAAGCGTGTTAAAATCAGGATAATGGGATAAACTTATCAAATTATTGTATTGTCATCGATCCTTGATATAGCTACAAAGTTTAAATTAAATCTGACCGTTTAAAGTGGGTCAAAATCGAGTTCAAAGGAGTCGGTTACAAACATACATACAGGTGAAGCTAATAAATAATAAAAGCGTGTTAAAATCAGGATAATGGGATAAACTTATCAAATTATTGTATTGTCATCGATCCTTGATATAGCTACAAAGTTTAAATTAAATCTGACTGTTTAAAGTGGGTCAAAATCGAGTTCAAAGGAGTCGGTTACAAACATACAAGCATACAAACATACATACAGGTGAAGCTAATAATAAAAGCATGTTAAAAAAATCGTCTTATATTAGACCTCTGAAGGTTTTTTCACATCGCAGGTAGAAATAAAATAAATTTAACCTGGATGTGTTGTACTGATCTCATAATATGTAATTCATAGGTTCTGTGTTGTAAATTAACTGATGTGCACTTAAGAAAAAGATATAGTGATACCGTTGTCACATAGAATTGAAGAATTAGATTTACACAATTCTTTCTAAAGTTTTCCATTTTATTTGAAAAATGTTTATGATTTTGGTTTGTCGATCTGCATTTATATGCATTGATTGTCACAAAATTTTTGCACCTATTATTTCTGCATATGATATAACTTATTTAAAAGAGTATCTCATGTTAATAATTCGTTTGAAGCCCCCCCCCCTCCAAAAAAAAAAATAAATAAATAAAAACCTCTCTCATATGATTAAGGCATTTGGGAAAACATTATTTAAAATGCATTTTGGCGATGTTACCCATTTTAAACAAACAATGAAACAAACAACGACAAAAAAAAAAAAAAAAAAAAAAAAAAAAAAAAAAAGAAAGAAAGAAAGAAAGAAAGAAAGTTTATATACGATCTAAAAAATCGTATGTAAGATTTTTTTTTCTTTTTTACATGGGCAAATGAAAGAAATCTCATGGATTTAGGTTCGTTTAGGCCTGTCATGACATTTTGGGGAGAAAAACATGCAATCACAGTCCGAGCCTTGTCCCAAAATTGCTGTGTTTTCTCACGTTTTTAAACAGCTGGACTATAAAATTCTACCTTCTAAGAATACTTTTTCTTAATATGATTCTCGATTCAATTTTTATGTAATTTCAAAATAATAATAAATTAGAAATGGCTGTGTTTAAAATAAATTAAATTACTGTGTTTTCTTATGCATTTAAAAAACGGGACTATACACTGACGAGCCAAAACATTATGATCATCCCCACATTTTTGAATAAACTCGTCTGGATGACATGGAGAGCACGTAATTAAGTGGGAATGGTATTTAGCTGTTGCTGGAGAAGGTAAGTAATTATTCTTGCACATACGTTTGTGAGTGATGGGAAAGGCTCTGGATATAAGCGAATTTGATAGAGTGCAGATTGTAAAGGCCCGAAGACTCGGAACGAGAATCTCCGAAACTGCACGACTGGTCGGTTGTTCACGATCTGCCGTTGTTAGTATTTATAAAAAGGGGATTAATGACGATGAAACCATCAGTAGACGCAAAGATGTTTGGCGTCCACTCATCTTCAAAGAAAGAGGACGTTGGAGACTGTCCCGCCTGTCACAGCAAAATCTGCAACAGACAGTGGCTCAACTGACAGCCCAATACAATGCAGGTCCAAGTACAAGTGTTTCAGAACACACACATTCAGCGGACTATGGGACTGTGAAATAGACGTTTCACTCGTGCGCCTCTGCTTACCAAGCGTCATTGCCAGTTACACCTATAGTGGGCACAGGAACATCGAGACTGGACCATGGATATGTGGAATAGAGTTGCCTGGTCGTATGAATCCTGGTTTCTCCTTCATCACATCGATGGTCGTGTCAGGGTACACCGTCATGAGAACAGCTGCTCCCCTCTTCCCGGCAGCTCAGAGCTCAAACACCACCATGTTCCAATAGCTCGATTTATTGTGACAGCTACTTAAATATTTGATACAACTTGTCTCCAGTTATCTATCAAGAACTCATTTCATTCATGCCCAGGCGAGTTTCAGCTGTTTTGAAGGCCAAAGGGGGCGCAACGCGTTATTGAGTAGGTGGTCATAATGCTTTAGCTCTTCGGTGTAAAGTTCTACCTTCCAAGATTACTTTTTTTAATATGATTCTCGATTATACATTTTTATGTACTTTCAAAATTTTTTATTTCAGAAAATATTTTTGTTAACTGTAGCTAATTAGTTAAATGTAGCTAATTTGTGCACCACTGTAGCTGTTGAATTACTTTCAGTACTTGTTAAAAATTTGTAAATTGTAATTAGGTTCTTGAAATGTTATCTTTTGGAAAACACTGACGTTATTCATTTTTCAAGCGCCTTATCTAAATAACCGAGAGAGTACATTATCTATTTTTCATCTTTAATTTACTATTCTTCAAACTCTTCTTCACGCTGTAATTTAAAATTCTGCCTCTGTTGATTAAAAAGTCATTTATTTTTCAAAGACTCCTTTGTGCTTATGAAACAGAGCCATCCTTTTGCACAAAAGACTTGAAGATTCGTTTAAAATGCACTTTTGGATGAAAGAAAAATGAATTTTTGTAATAATTAAAACGCCCTGGAAACCTAAAAAGCTAGTTTTGTGAAATTGAAGGTTGCGCCTTATATTATTTTGTCAAAAACAAAAATGAAATAAAGGAGCTAATTAGATGGCTATTCCAATTAATAAATATTAATTTATTTCCTCAGGCACTTCTTTAGTTTTCTCTTTTAACTTTAGAAAATACAACTATTTTACACCGAAGAAGCCTATTTTCAATTAAATTATGTTCTTTTTTGAAGTACAATTTGTTATTAATGTAACCATGTTGCGAAATTTCTTGTTTATACTACTTGATTAAACTTTTAAAGTATGATTAAACTTTTTCATTTAAAAAATTATTATTTTTTTATTTTTTAGTTTCAATATACATGCAAACAATTGTGCTAGATAACTATAATTTTGTATTAAACAACTTTACATTTGATTACAAGTAAAAATTCAAAATTGAAAATTTTGAATATTTAGCGTCCCTTGTCCCCTTAAATGATTCTGGTTTTAATGCTGTGAGAAGTTAGAAAATTTTTACAAAATATAAAATTCAGCAAGTTATTAATAATACTATCGGAAGCAAACTTAGAAATGCACTAAAAACGCTGGTTTTAAATCAGTTAATAAAAATACATTTTATCGATCCCCCACAAAATTGCAAGACATTCTATGTGTGTGTTTTATTCATATTATTTTCCCCCATAAATAATACTTTATTTTACTATGAGATGAAAAGTCAAATAAAAAGGAATAATGGAAATAATATTATGATCACAAAAAATGAAATTGCAAAAAAATGTGGAATAGCATATGGAAATGTTGTCGACTAAGTGGACGAAATATTATCATTCAGTGACAGAAGAAAATATTCGTTTACTGAAAATTGTTGCAAGAGGAGATTTTTCTTGATCCGTAGAATCCTGGTTGATCTATCACCAGTTTCTTGAAAACTGGCATAACCAAACCAACTAAAGTCTGTACTTAGACAACGTATAAAAGTGCTACATTTGCTATTACCCAACATCAAATACGCTTATTTTACTGAACAATATGTAAGGATTTGACGAATTGAGGTAATTTGTAGTCGGTTACAGTAATAATGATACCATCTCGGAATACAATCTGCATTTATTCGTGAATATGGTAATCCGCCATTGAGATTTAAGAATGGAAAATGTAAGCTTTAGAATATTTAGTAATTAGTACTTGATGTAAGCTTTAGAAAATTTAGTAATTAGTACTTGATGTAAGCTTTAGAATATTTAGTAATTAGTACTTGATGTAAGCTTTAGAATATTTAGTTAGTAACTTAAGGTATGGGAAACTTACCAAAATTTGATCACCTCAAAAACATTCTTTTGAGTTGAACGGCCAATTTTCATTACTTTTCGCTTATGATGCATGAAGAACACAATGTGGGACCAGACATGGAGCGAGAAATTTTTTTTAAAGGGGTGAAGATAGGTGGACAAAGGAGATTTTGATTATAAAAATGCAAGTGGAATACCACGTGACTATCAAACAGTGGCGGCTAGTGGGTTATTTAAATGGAAGTTCACAAAACAAAATTCTAAAATTAAATATGCAGATACTACGCAACTTACAAATTAAAATCTATTTGCGTTTCCAGAAGTTGAAGGAAAACAATGCAAGCAGCTGAAAGAAAACAAGTAATATTTTGTCTTACAGTCGTCACCAAGATAAGTTTTAGCAAAGGTGTCATCCTGATTCATTTTATTTAAATTTTTTTTCAAAGGATGATATTGAAAAATGTCATTGCTTTAGCTCTAAAACGCTTCTTTTACTCCCATTTTAATTATTTACACTAGTCTAAAAAAAAAAAAAATATTGTAGGGAAAAATGAGATATATAAAGAAAATAATAAGAAAATGAAATTTGATTAACTAACCGAACGTAGCAAACAAAGGAAAATCCGGAAGAGATAACCGAAAAAAAAACCGAAACAAACAAAAAAAAAAAAAAGCGGCCGGTGCACACCGAAAATGTGCGAACGGAATAATGTCAGCAGCGCCGTACTTCTTCTCAGCTGTCTCCGCTTCTCTTCTCACAGAGCGGTTCAGAAGGGAATTTTTGCCGTGCGCACGTGCGATCGATTAAAGTCTATGCTGTACTGTAGTAACCTACACTATAATACGTTAGCTATAATAAGTGTATTTAATAATAGTGGGGGAGGGTGTGTGTAAAACTCACATTCTAAGTTCCCAAAAATCTAGAAGTGTACTTAATATTTTCAAAATTTAATTTGTTAATGCGCTTATTTAGTTTTTCCTTTGTGGGGTTTCACGGGCTCATGTGCTCAAATGGAGGAGCTGCCACTGCTATTATGATATGCGAAACTTACAAACTTTCTTTCAGGCAGTTAGGTCTTTTGAGTTAAAGCAAACAAAGTGACTCGACGATATTTCTTGTGTAAGCAAAGACCAGATGCACACTGTACTGAAACAACAGTAGCACACAGACAAGAAGAATATGTAGACAGCATGAAATTAAGTGATGACAAGCTGTGTTTATTTTTGGAGCTTCTGGAAAACGCCAGAAGTTTATGGTCGTATCAAGGAAGCAGAGGTTTGTGTACACTGAGCTCTGCTAATATATTTTGTTCGAAAAGGAAATTTCTTTGAAAATCATTAAAAGATAATGAAATGTAAACAAATATAAACCATAGAACACGTTCTTTCAATGCATTACTGAATCATTTAATCGATCGAATCTTTATTTTTAAATAATAATAATAATTTGGTGCATAAATACTGGCCTTAAAAAGTTAAGGTACAAGCTAAGCTAATTTTAGGATCCGACAAACACGAATCAAATCAAAATATGTGAGATTACAAAAAAATTAAATGAAGTGTGCTCTTAATTCAGATTCCTAAGAATTTGACTGAGTAGTATTAAAAAAAATGATAAAGGTACAAAATAAGTAAAAAAAAAGTTATATATCATATTTTACTTTTCTTTTTATTTTTACTCTTAGTATAAAAGAATAAATAATAAAGAAGCTTTTGAAAAATTGTTTAAACCATACATGCCAACTACTACGAAATATATATATTTTTAGTATTTTTTCAGAAGAGTAACCATCTTCCACGCGTAGTACAAAAATTTTGCTATAATTTAAGCCGAAAATTATTGTTTAAAAAAGTGGTTAATTATGTTCCGTAGCAGTTGGCAAAGTTCATTGTTAACATCAAAATAAAATATTAAAATACTTTGGGTGTTCTTAACTTACAGTTAACAAAATTCTTCTCGAATATATTGTCAATATCAGTAAATTTCCAGGTAAAAATAATTATTTTCCTATTCGTTATGCTAATTAAACGTACCAGTAGTCATCTCTATCTGTTACCCGTGTCAGTATGTAAACGTAATGCTTAAGATAATTTAGTTTTCTTTTTCTTTGGCTGATTTTCATTGATATTGACAACAGATAAAAACAGCAAAACCCCATAAAAAAATCTCTTGATGAAGATTTGAAAATAATTTTATTTAAACAAATGTACATAAAAGAACAATAACAAAAGAACCTTTACACAGAAAAAGAAAAGATAGAATTTATCGAGTTAGAAAGTCTTATGTATTATCATCTTTTCTCAAAGAGCAGCTGACGAATGCATTGAGTGAAAGAAGTGTAAAATCGAATGTTGTGGAAAGCCGTTGAATTATAAAGAAAGTAATGATTTCGAACTTGCAACACACGTGTTAAATGAAGCATTTACAATTCCCAAAAGCAGAGCGTTGCCATTGAATCTGAAAACGAATTTTTTTTTCCCTCATAAAAAGATGCTTACATGTTAGAGTCGCATGGGAATGGGCTACTTACATGGAAGACGATTATGTAGCTCCAAAGTAAAAACGATCCGACGGTAAAATAAAGCTGCTTCAACATACCACTGCTACGATGTTCCATAGAATATGCTAAAATGTTGCTGTGACTTCCTTTATAAATACAGATGAAAAGAAGTTTTCAGATTAAATGGGATTTTTAGCCTTCGGGTTTGCTTTCATTTATCTATTCGAATGGTTCGATGCTGTATATCAAAGACGAGCGACGGTTAAAAAAAAATTGTATTTTTCCTTTTCGTCGTGGAGAATTTTCAGCGATCATAATGCTAACAAAAGAGTGTCATAAATTTCTAAAATGACTTGGATGCATTAAGGAAACAAATTCTTGAATATATGCATTTTATTACCTCAGTGAAGAGAAGATAAAAAATAATTGCTGAGAGGAGGAAAGTTTAGCGAGCTAAACTACAGTTCTTTCTAATTCATAGTGCATCAAGTTTTTGGTTTTCTTTGACCAGGGAAAATATTTTGGTTTTATTGGCTTTAAAAATGTTTAACAACCTTTCAAATTACATTTTTGCTCACCAAAGGATGCATGGTAAAAATAATCAAATTATGATAAAAACAATCAAATAACATGACATATATAATAGATAGTCCCTTGAAATATACTATCTTCTTTGATAGAACTTTTATTACAAGGCCGGAAGAGAATTCGGCTTATTTCAACAATTGACAAAACGAAAGGATAAATTATCTCAACAGAGTTTCCAATTGAGCTAAACAGAAATTTCTTTGTTAATAATTCTAAAACACAATCTACTTTCATGTTCTAATAAGAACAAAACTTTCATGGCACTACTCCAGTAACAGTTAAGTACATATGCCTGTACAAATGCCTGGACATTACAGGGATAAAACAATCTTTTTCTGTAGTATATATATGATTGCGATTTTTCACTTTAGCAAGGAGTGGCTCAAAGAAGCTAAATTCGACCTTGTCTACAGTGACGGACCAAAAAGGGGGGGACAATGGGACGATCCCACTTCCCTTGAGTGCACTTATACCCATTATTATATCCATGTTTAACTTGATCGTTCTGACCATTAGAAAGACACTGTCAGTAAACACTGAAAGCCAGTGATTTTGCAAGCGCAACGCTGCACCCCAGCGAAGCATTCAAAGAACCATTCTGCAAAAGCAACATCGATCAAAGAAGGTGAGTCGTTTCTGTTCTGTCTTTCTAAGATGAGAGAGAATGGTTAAATACGGTAGGGGTTCAAAATGAACAGATAAAAAAAAAGTAACCCATGTCTGATAATATTTTTTCCCCCTCAATTGAAAATTCTGAATGTGCCACTCCAAAGACGAAACGAGGAAGATTCCATTTTGTCTCTAGTGATGCTTCCCAATAATAATCTTTGAATGCTCCTCTCAGGCACAGCGTTGCATTTGCAAAATCATTTGAAAAACCGAGTTCAGAAGCGATACCAGACACAAAAGGAACATTTTACAACTGCGTTCTTTCCAAGATGAGAGCGAGAAGGTTAAACGTTCGTTTACGATTAAAAATAAAAAAGGATGACTTGTTTAAAAAAAAATTACATTTTGATTTATCATATTTTAATAGTATAAAAAATAGATAAACTCAATTATGCTGGTTGGTTAAAATTGGTTTTATTTTATTTTTTGAAATGTTCAGATAGTTTGTCAATTTTTTAAAACTTTAAAAGTTAGTGTTCAATGAAAAAGATTTGTTGAGAAAAACTTTCTATTTATCAGATAAAAAAGACTGATAAGATACAACTGATTAATGTTTAAAAAAGTAAATAAAAAGAATCAATGAAACATAAATTATATATATAAAATTTTGTAGTCTTCATTTGTGTCGTTAGTTAAAAAAACTCTTGAAAACAATGAGCAATAAAATTATTCATGGCATTGGATAGATAAATAAAAAAATAAGTAGTCTAAAAAATAAATATTTAGCTAAAGCATTTTAAAACGAAAAAGTGCATTATTTCCAAGGAATTTTATAGTTACATTTTATTCTCTTTATAAAAATATTTCTCACTTACCCATTAAAAAAAAACAATTGATTTATGGTAAAAATGGACCTTTCAGAAAAAACCGTAGGCATCTAATTGATAACTGTTCTACTTTTCATTTCAAACATAAAATAGCGTGACCAATGAATTTATTCATGCTACTGATAAATAAACAAAAGTACACTGAATAGATTTGAAAATAATGCTTTTTAATTATTCAAAAATAATAAATGACTGTTATTTACATTTAAGCATTGTAAAACTAAGCTTAAAACTAAAAGCTTATGA
Source organism: Cheiracanthium punctorium (assembly GCA_038373885.1). Classification (NCBI taxonomy): domain Eukaryota; kingdom Metazoa; phylum Arthropoda; class Arachnida; order Araneae; family Cheiracanthiidae; genus Cheiracanthium; species Cheiracanthium punctorium. Next base: position 89,951 of record JAWZYV010001884.1, on the reverse strand, counting down.
AAAAGTAAATTACTTTTTAACGACAGCATGATTTAGAAAGACATATATGAGCATATTAAAATATGCTTTGATCCAAAAATAATGGCGGACTATCGAAGATGATTTAATAAAACGCTGGCGTAGTGTCTTGCTGGAACATTACCAGCTTTCAATTAATCTGAATTCAAGATGGCGTTAAAGAATGAAAAGAGCGCGACATTTTTCTCATCTGGAAAGAAATCGTAGACGATAAAATGGTCGGCAAATGTCGGTTTGCCGCCATGTCGGCGCATACCATCCTCTGAATTATTTATTTAATCCAGTAATCTTTTAAACTATGATGACAGAGGATACACATATCGAATAACAAACAAATATTGAATCTGAAGTGAATCAAATAAATCTAGTAAAACTATGGATTCACATGAAAAAATGAACGATTTATTTCATTGAAAGAAAGAGAGAGAAGAAAAAAAAAAAGAATGTTTCCAGAACTCAAGTGTTCAGGCACGAGTAAAATGCAAGCACGTATCACAGTTTGGAATGCGTCTTTTTCTTTTGCTCTTTTATTCTTCATAAAGCATATTTCTGTCAAAAGTCGTGATGAACGCGATATTACTATGGTTATTACGCGTCTTGACAGATTTTACTACGTTCGTCACGTACGCTTGTCTATTTCCCTAATCAAAAAATGAATGAAGGGAATGAGATATGAATGGCGGTAAGATGGCAGTTTGACCCCTCTCTGTGTGGTATCGGCCATGATTTTTGATAACTAACTGTTTTTATACCCAAATATATCCGATCTTATAATAACACGAGATAAGAAAGCTCTCCTTTCATGCTTTACAGAATTTTCGCCTTTTCGCAACTAATATAGATATCGTTCGTCAAGAGAGCATTCTAAGTGGTACTAATGCTTATGTCGCAACTAATAATGCCGGGAATAATTAATTTTGTGAAAACAAGTACATATGATAGTACAATATTTTTCGTCTTTTTATTGCTGATCATCTTTTGTGATTGGAAGTTAAATGTATAAATACGAAGATATTCTTACATTTTTCATTTAATTTCGAATAGTCTAAATATTTCAGTCTGCAGGATGCCGCAAAAGGTCGTTGTCAAACTTAACAAGTTAGTCTGCCTACCATGACAAACAAAATTTACCCAGGAACTTGTGTCCGGAAATGCAAACACCGACCACTGGAGGATGATGTTCGCAGGCTTATGGAAGCGTGATCCTTTTAGCCTACACGCTTAAACCAAACGAGCGAAATTCGATCAGTCGGAGCGATTTTTGGCCAAGTTTTCAAAATCGCGCTTCTCCTTTAGGAGCGTTTTTCGACCACAAGAGCGGAGCGAAATATATAACAATAAGCGAGTAGGGGAATTCTCAGAAAAAAGACGAAGCGAGGAGGGGAATTCTCAGAAAAAAGGCTACTTAAAGAGCACTTTTTCGGAAATACCGGTAGGTTTCCATGAAAACGGATCGCTCTGATATGTATCGTTTTTTGCAATGTGGGTTTAAGCGAGTAGGACGTTGGCGGAGGTGGATGAATCGGTTTACTAAGAATTGGTCGAAATGCACTACGTGCATGGTGCCGCGGATAAGAATGGACGAACGGCGGTACGGATGTAGCTTCAGCACAATGTACGCAGGCGTAGAGGGAAGGAAGAATGATGTCAAAAGAGGTGTTATGTCTTATTTATTTATATGACTTCTTATGCATATCGATAATCATATGGGCCAACTCTGAGTTAGTAAACTGATTCATCCGTCTCCGGCAATGTCCTAGGCTGAAAGGATCGCGCTTCCATAAGCCTGCGAACATCACCTTCTAGCGGTCGCCGTTTGTATTTCCTGACACATATTCGTCTGTAAATCTTGTTTGTCATGGAATGACAGACCGACATGTTAAGTTTGGCGACCTTTTCAGACACCCTGTATATAACGAGATTTATTTATTTATTTACACTCAGAATTGTACATGATAGATATTTACTTTTCAGCCCAAACTATGGCGCAAAATTTTGTTGCTGGTTATTTTGTTGCATTTTTAAAGAAACTAAGTAGTTGAAAGTTTATGCGGACATATTTTTTTTTATCTTTCTTTTGATCTAGCTATCCCTTATTAATAAAAAAATTTTCAGCGGTATTTGCTTTTGCCTTTATTTATTTTTCTTTAACTAAGAAGGATTAAGAATAAATACTGTCGGGTAACGCTTTACAGAATTCATCTTTTAATCGGCACTAGTTTGGAAGACAAATTTTGAAACGCACTCTTCTCGTTGTATAATTTACCTCATGTGATTTTTCACTTTCTTGACACTAAAAAAGTTCCGAGGAACTGCTGATTCTAATGATAAATTTGAAAAAAATCTGAAATTCCTTCTGATAACAACGCTCATGTGTACTCTTCATTGTTTCTTTATTATTTTGGAAAGTGCATCATAATCCATCCAGAGGTCTTAATTGTCATTCATTAAGTTAGGAAAAGCATCAAAATTCATAGTCAGCCATAGCTGTCTGTTGTTTTATTATGTTGGAAAATGTGTAATAATCCACGTATAGACCCTGCTTGATTTTCTTGATTTATAATGTTGGAAAGTGTATAATAATCGATGTATCGTCTATATTTTTCGTCCTTGTTTCATTATGTTGGAAAATTCACAATAATCCATGCGTGAGCTGTATTTGACTTTCTTGGTTCATTACGTCGGAAAGCGGATCATAATCCACACAATTTCTATTTGCCTTTCTGTTAAATTTACAAAATGATCCAGCCCACAAATATGGCGTCAGATTAATAGCACCCAAATGCCAATAAATCACGTGATTCAACGCAAAATACCAAAATGAAATAATAGCAGCCGTGTTAACAAGATTAGCAAGAAATTTTACCAAATCTCTTCACATTGGTCATTTTAAGTCAATGCTATTAGTAAAGGTATATTTCATTCTTTTCTTCTCTTTTAATTCTCCCAATTGGTGTGGCATACACTTTAATTTTTTTTCATGTTTGTGATATTATCATATATAGTTTTAAAATTTTAAACGTTGTAATTAGTTTTAATAGGTTCTGGTTGTATGCCTGCATTAATATTTGAGAACATCATTTTATATTTTGTCTTAACCTATCCATTCACCTCTGAGGATAGAAAAAAGATAATTTTGACGTTCTAGTGCTTTTTTTCCTTCAATTTGGAACAATGTCTTCATAAATGAGACACAGATCAATTCCACGTTTTTCAATGGTTCCTATAAACTATTTGAGTACAAGAAGTATTAAATAGCAATTCCAACCAGTCTAGCCTCATTTATCTAGTTTTCCATCTGTTACGTATTTAATGCCAGTCTGGTCATTGAAAATGCGGTAGCTTCCATTTACATGTTGCAGTAACATACATAATTACCTTGAATACTTTATTCATAATAAATACAATTACAATTTTTTTAAAGATATCAAGTTTTTTAAAAAAATTTCGCTAAAGAATATGTTGACAAAGCTTTTAAATGTTCTTTGATTGAAAATTCTTAAGGTACATGATAAAGAACACCAATTTAGTGAACAGAGTTCTACTTTAACAAGTACCATATGCTATACCATAAAATATAGAATTTTAAAATACCACAATTGAATCACTGACACGATAAAGTTGCCTCAAGCCTCTTTAAAGGCTATTATTAATGTGAAACTTATAAATTAGTGAATAAGTTTAATTTATGCAATTAAGACGAAGAGCGTTGTGCTGCCGTGTCGTTGAAGGCACAATTATTCTGAACAGAACCATTAAGTTCGAGTATGGATAGTGAATTTACGTGAGATATAACAGCAAAGAAAGTTATTTCCGGAATAGGTCCCTTTTTTAATTATTACATGCGCAGATGATTATCAAAGATAATTAAAGCGGACCGATGATCATTTCAACTGAAATATCTGTATTAAATTTAGGGATAATATCTAATGCAAAACAGGTCAATCAGTTTTGATAAATAGTGGATTATTTTTAAGTGCCTTGTGACTCATAGACTGTCTACTTAAATTTAATGAAAATTTGATATGAAAAAAAAACCCAGATCATAACTGAATATCAAATCTTTTTTATCTATTAATTTTATCTTAATATTTCGATGACTGGCAAGACGAAATTAATTATAAATATCATTTGGCGAAGTAAAACGATTCCTTTCATTTGCCTGTCTAGCAGTTAGTGAAAAATATGCCGCTACTGTTCGGACTTTATTTTGGGGTTCTCTATTACCCAGTGGGCATTATCGATGGTACACATAACACCGGTTAAAAATCTTTGACATAGATTACATAAAGCCAGGGGTACACGCAGAATTTTCTCTTGGAGCGCATATAACTTATGGAGTCCATATAAACTATGACACCAACAACCTGAAAAATTGCTCACCAAAAATTTTTTCTTGTGACCACACTTTAAAGATTCAATGCACTTCAAATTACTCGCATGGTTTACGTGTATTTATAATTCCTTTCAACTGCTAAAAATGTTAATTTCACAAAGTCTTAGAATACGGGGTGATAGGTAATTCCTTAAAAAAATATAAGGGATGGTAGAGGGAACCAAGACGGCTCAGAAAAACAAAGCAAGGATCGGAAACCACGCTTTCATGGATCTGTTAATAATAATAAATTGCAGTAGTAGTGAACTTTCCGACGATAATTTGTCAAAAAACCAATGCATCTTTCACAGAAAGCACTTGACAAAAATTGATAGTTTACAAATTTCATTTCATTGCTGAAATTCCCGGATAAAAGCATATTGTTTATGGAATTCGAGTAAATAAATTAGACAAAAACTTAAACGCATCTTCCAAAGTGATTATTAATGGGTACGTGAAGAGGATATTTCCGTCTACAAATTGGTATATGATTCTGAATTATCTTGGTTCTTTCTATCTTAATTTTTTTCCCCAAAAATTAAGAATCAATCTGCATATTAAAATTTCAAAAACGATTTTCATGACGATTCAAAGAAGTAGAAATATTAACTCTTTTGGTAACGGTTCGAAGCGAACTGGACACCTCCCCTGTGTGTGTCACTGCATACAACAGTTCGTTTCTACATTAATTTGTTTAATGCTAGTCATTCATATGCACTCTCAAAGACTAAACACGAATCCTAGAAACGAAGGAAGAAGCTATTAAATCTAACAAGAGCCTCACTATGGCCGAGTAGATAAGACACTGATTATGGTAGATGACTGAAATGTGAAGGTACAGGGTTCTGGCCTACTGCGAGGTAGTGAATCTAACGGGCTGGCGTTTTCGCCCAGATTTAATGTGAATACTCATTATAACCGCATATAATGTTATCCGATGAAATGAAGGCCCCCACCCATAGGAAGATGCCCTCGTGTAGGTTTGCTTAATATAATATACGTACACGGTAACCCTAACAAAGTGTTGATGTTTAAATTCATGTATAATAACATTTTTCTGCAGTTAAAAATCGTAACTTCAAATTTTCTTCTTAAAATAATGTCATATGTAAATAATTTAAAAATACCGAGAAAAGAGCGGGAATTTTTCGAGATATCGATGCATTAAAATAATTACAACTTATCACAGTGTATATACGTGTTTCGATCGAAATATTTTATTTTGCTGATATTAAGCGTATTTTTCTCTACTTACTTTATGTTTACAAACAAATAAATATATAAATAAATAAAATAAATAAATAAAAAGGGCTCTTAAAATTTTAATTTTGTTGTTGTTGTTTCTGCTCTTTTGTTCTGTCTTCTACTGTTTTTGCATGTATCTATTTTGTGCTAATTTCTTTCTTTTTTTCTTTATTTCATTTTCTATATTTCATCATATTTTATTTATTTTTTTCACCCTCCCTCCCTACTCTTCCTGGTTTCTTGCTTTTTTCTTTCCGCGATTGGCAACTCGCTCTTCGCTCGTGTCTTCAGTTTACTTTCTTCCAGTCCCCAATCCCAATGTGTGTATGGACTTCGAGATCGAACATTTTTTCGATCGAAACACGTGCACACTTTGACAAGTATTATTTATGTGTGTTATTTTACAAAGTTGTAATTATTTTATCTTTTAAACACCAGTTTCTTTTGAGTGCTTTTTGTTATATCGACGCATTACTGAACCGTATTTGCGTTTTTAATTTTTCTTTTGGATGTGTGCGTTTTGCCAATCAAGGTTAAAGGGCGAAAGAAAACGTTCTTGAAAAACGTACTTTTTAAGGAAACTCTCCTGATAGATATAAGTCGGTGAACACAGATATTATGACAAAAATTATAGGCGCAAGGCACTTTTATCTCGCGTGCGTCGGGAACATTGACCTGAATACAAAGTAGTCTAGATTTCAGGTAAGTGATAAAAACAACGATAGAGCTTGAGACGAACGAGGATTTCTGAGAAATGTGTCAGGATCCGAGATGTATCTCACACGTGGCTTTTCTCAATTATCAGACGATTTCGATGGAAGTGCTCTAATGATGATCATTATTCAAAGTCCGTAAGAGCTGTGGCAAAATCGAATGCATAATACGCGATTGTATTCAGTCCAATGTATTTTTATTGCTGTGGCAAGTCCAAATTTTTTCATGATAAATGAATGACGAGGGTAAAAAATTGTTTTGTTTATAGGCTGAAAATAATTGTGCATACAGAAATAAAAATGAAATGATAACTAAGCACAAAATTGCAGTTTTAAATTTAAAATTTTAAACTTCTTTATATCATAGAATATATCTATCTATCTATATATATATACAGACGAATTATAATATAAAAATTTGAAAAATTTGTGTCTAAAGCAATGAAAAGGTAGTGTAATGTTAAATTGGAGTGATTTGTAAGCATATAAAATCTTTCATTAATTAGAATCTATGATAAACCAGTCCGCTTGAAATGCTTCATAGAACGTAAAAAGACCTAGAGAAGAATCTCATGGACTGTATGAAAATATATACGTTCTCGATTTTTAACGATTTTTTTTTCAGTTTTCATTGCTTAAAAGAAAGTGTCTTCCAATGCTGAGAGGCTAATAAAATCTAAAATTTTACACAAACATGCAGATTCAAAAAGTAATAAAGGGTTTAAAAAATTTTAAAGTACACTTTTTTCTCCATTTTAAGCGGTTTTCCGTAGATTTTAACTTCGTGGGAGAACATCACCGACACCGTCAGACCGATCGTTTTAATTTTTTGCATATATTGGCATACAATTCTAGGAAAATTTTTTAAATGATTTAAAAAATCGGAAAATGCTTTTTCTCTTCGACCTTTAGTGCAGTGGCTACGATACGGTTAAACTAACGAATTTCGAATTCCGGGTATGCATAAAATTATGCAATTAAACTCTGTTTCTGTAATTTTAAAAAATTGTATTATTAATTAAATCAAGCCTTATCCCTGTATGGAGAATGGGGTATTTTAGTTACTATCAAATGAGAAATATATTTTTTTATAGACAGGACTCCTGTTACATATCCAGAAATAACTAAACATTGTATTTTTAGTATCTTCATTCTTCATCACCTCATTCATTATCCGACGTCATTTATCACGTGACATCATTCAACTCTTTCACAGGTACGGTCACGGTATTTTGCCGAAACGGAGTTTAACCCATCTGTTAAAAAAAATAAAAATAAAATAAAATAAATAAATAAGATTAAATTTTTACCACCACTCTCTTTGGCAAGATCAGTCTATTCTGAATCAGAAGGTTGATGACCGAAGTACTAGATTCATTTGACATTCACAGCTTCAGAGTGAGCTGTTTACGCATTACAACTTCTAATTCATATGACAGGTGCCTTCATGAATGAAAGGGAAAGAGAAGAGCGGCAAATAAGATATGGTCCAGAAGGGGGAAAAAAACAAAACAATGCTGCCTAAATGAGTATAAAAAGGGATTTTCGAACCAAAAATTTATAAATTTAAAAAGTGTTTAAAAATTTGAAAAAATAAATCATATTGGTGCTCAAGGCTCCAAATAAGGTTTTGAAGCTATCAATAAAAAAATACGTAAGCTTTTATAAGCTGGCAGCATAAAATATGAAGCACTCGATAAAAGCTTAAATTTTCGTAATAATGCTAAACTGCAGTTACAGTTTCCCACTTAACTTAAAAAAATACTTCACTTTTCTTATAAGCATTTTGCGATTTCTTTCCCTAAAATACATCTGAGATAGAAATAAACATTAAAGTAATAAAGTTTCAAATGTCCGTAGCTAAACTTACCGCGAGAACTGTTGATCATCGCAACTATTTGGCCTAATCTCATGGCATTCGTAGTGTTTCCTGCGACTTATGTCGAGCACTGCCTGTTACAGTGAAGTATAAGCAACGAGTTAAACGTGTTTAAATTGAGCCTATAAATTTTAGACTGAATTTCACTGGTTAAAAGTGCCGGTAAAGTTAAAATTTAAAAATGGCCGAGTGGATAACTCACAAGTCATGGTAGATTGCTTAAGTGAGAAGGTCCCGCGTTCGGACCTACAGCGCGGCTGTCGATCTAACCAAAATTAGGTATTACTGACACCTGGAATAATAGGAAATCAGATTAAGATCACTGGTTAACACATTCTCTCCATAGTTCAGTTTTTCGATTGGCTCGAAGGAAACTTGAATTCCGATTTGTTTTCCTTTATGAACAGCGAAATTCGTTACTGTTCATTTTTACACTGCAAATAGTATATGTTACAAAAACCTGTTCTGGGTTCTTGAAATTGCATTATTCTGTAAAAGTTAAGGTTGATATGATGCTATTTGAGTAATTTTGTGTTATTTAAGCATTATTTAACCATGTTATTTACGTATTATTTCAAAATAATAATTCGCAAACTGCAGATTACAATTTCTTTTATACTCTTGAGTGACGAGAGTACAGAGATATTTTACAGCAATTATTAAGTAATTCAGTTTTATGAATTCAGAGGAAAGCATTTTGGAACGTTAATATTTTAATGAATGGAAATAAATTCCATTAAATTAGTCACAGTAACTTACAGAATTATTTTTATATAACGAAGCGTCAGATCTGGTGAGAGTTTATGCAAATTTTAGGGCTTTGAACAATTGCGATTGGCATTAAACCGCTTGGGGCCAATTACACGTGGACGTATTAGAAATGGTAAAGTAAGGAAGTGAGGATGTGCATTTCTATTAAAAGTAATTACATGAGTCAGAATATACGTCCCTTTCAGATGATTGAATTTAATTAATTAGTTTTCGCCTGGAAAAGAGATTTAAACACTACAGTTAATTATAATAATGTGCCATTCTTGGTTGTAGATGAATGTAGTGTAGAAGATTCGTAAATTAGAAGGTAACAACAATTTTCTATGAAAAATAAATGTTTAAAGAAAATGGGGGCAGTAAAAAGAACGTCAAGCTTATCGATTATGATACATTTTGAAAATAATACCTGAATTGTATATCTCTCTCCCCCCTCCCACATATAAAATAAAATAAAAGAATTTTTAAAACAGTTAACATCTATTCTTGAGTAGAACTAAAAACTACCGCTTAAAGGTAACTGACTTAAAGGTAACCTCTATACAAATATTCTTTAACATAAACATATCAGAAACTAGCTAAAATACCAGTCGCCGATGCGTTGTTATGTACTGCACATTTTCAAAAAGTGTGACCTTCAGATTTCATTGTCGAAGTATAAAGAATGAAATTAGCATATGGGGAACGGTACGGAAAACGAAGTATTAACTTCATTGTGTTGTTAAAAATTAAAGGTACAGAGTAATAAAATAAATTACTTGTGAGTCAAATTGTCAACAGAGAAAACATTTTTTTTTAACGTTTACTTTTGATGCACGACCAAATATTTACGCGATTTTCGCAAAATCTCATAATCTAAGAAATAGTAAAAAAAGAACTTGACGTCTTTAGGTAACTTATGATCAATAATAATACCAAATTTTATTCTAGGCTTTTTAGCCGTTTTGGAAAGATGCGCGAACAAAAATTTACACGATTATCAAAAAAAACTTTAAATCTGTAAACTGTAACAAAAAAAAAAAACTGTTTTGACATTTATAGTTTAAATTAACTTACCATCTGCCATACTACTGAATTTCATCCTATTCCAATAAGCCATTTTTCAGGGATGCACAACAAACATATCCAAATTTTCACAAAATTTCAAAATCTATGAAAATTTTTGACGCCTTTTATCTAAGTGATCAGCTATCATGACGCTAAATTTCATTTCATTCGCATCAATGTTTTTTACGTGATATAAATTTACTCATTTTGAATAGCCTTTTGCAAAATCTTAGTTCCTAATCAAAACTTAAAAAAAATCGACTTCTGTAGTTTAAGTTGAGGGACCACTCATCAAAATTTCTCTTTGAGTGACATACATTTAGACGGTTGTTTTGGTTCCCCAGATGCTTGAAACTGATAGAAATCGCAAAATTTTTAAATTCCAAGTAATGTACAGACAAAAATCTAATTTTATATATCTAGATATGTGAAGTCCTTGAAAAATAGTAGTTGCAGATTTTAGCATACAACAATGAATTTATTTCAATTCCTGAGTTCAAGATTGATCACTTCTACTACTCATATTTTAATTTAATTTTTATTCTTTTTTATTCTTTTTTCAGCTTTGCCCTTGCTCCGAATTTAAAGGGATATACTGATGATGTGTAACTAACAGAACTAACGGATGAAGAGAAAAAAAAGTTCTCATTTGTTACTATTAACTGAATATTTCTAGACATCATAAATTTGTTGCTCATGAATATTTATTTAATGAATCTAGACTGATGGATATTTTCCGGTAACTGTAGCCAATGACTCTAAACTACGATTTGTGACATTCATTTCCCTAAGAATTATTCTCTGTGTTTGTTATAGACTGGCTGTTTTAAGACTTTTTAAGTTTTGCCGCCCAGGCGGTGTAGTGGCTAGAGCCCCCTACTATCATCCTTTGGTCCCGGGTTCGACTCCCGGCTTTAGGCGTAGATGTAAAATTGTCCGTCCTTGTGATGCAAATTGTACTTTGCAATAAATATGAACCTGTACTTAGGAACAATTGAAATGAAAGCTGTAAAAGAACCATAGATATAGAAAAATTTATCTTTCAATTGTCCAATTGCCCTAATCAGATTGAAGAATTTACAGCCTTGCTTGTAAATAAACACTATTCACCCCATAGGCACTATTTTTAGCGTTTATTTTGAAGTAATGATCTTCAAAATAATGACTAAAAAGTATAATCTTCGGTTTAAGTACGGGACACTATTTAGTTGAACGGAGCTTACACGTTTGTTAAAAATATGTACCAGGCTTGAGAGCTTTGTCAATGGGATCCGCTGCTAAATCAACCATCAAGAACTTAGCAATTCAGGCTTCAACAGCAGAACGATATTCTGAACGTTTTCATCTTTTGAAGTAGCTAACAACCAAAGAATTTAGGACTTCATGCATATAGCTTACATTGATCTTTGGTTTGTAGGTAATCGAGCATGCATACAGGTTCATAGATTCACGGACCCACCCTTGGTGGTTTTACGACTTTTAAATCAGACTCCTGTTCTTTTTCATTTTTGTAACTATGTCATTCGCCTCCTCCATATTTTGAATTTAAAGCATTATTATAGTTTTCACTTCAGCTGAAAAGTAACTTCAAAACTGTTCCGATAAAATAACTTTGGATTCCGATGTCAACTTAGCGACGAAACTCCAGTGCACATTTGAAGGTTTTCTTTCTAATATCCAAAACTTGGTGTCATCATTTCATATCAGCAAAATCTTGATGGTAGAGTCAATTACGATTAAGGATATCATGAATCAAGTGTTCAAACTTGTGGGATTGACATCCATTGTACCTGCATTTGCAGCTTCAGCTGAAAGATCTTTCGATGCTTGAAAACGTATTTTCGCACGAACATGACTCAAAAATACTTAACACATCTCATAGTCCTTAGTCTGGACTCAATTATAAAAACAATGTGTGTAGAACTACGGAGACAAAATGCATGTTTGGTGATTAAATTAGTTGCGGTAAATATTGGTCGACGGGCAGATTAAATAAATCATGCTTAAGTTTATTTATTTATTGATTTTATCATTAGTCTTATTTCTGTCTGTATATAGTCTCCACTTTTCAAAACGTTGGCACGTCCCTGAGTTGTACAGCCTTATATTACTGATCTTATCACAACATAGTGTCAAATGTTAGGAATGCGGTAATTGGCTGAATTGTGGAGGTTCAAGGTTCTGGCCTATCGCGTGGCTGTCGATCAAGAAATCTGGAGTTTTGACAGGTTTTCTCCAGATGCAACGTGTATACACGTTAATACCACTTAAAAAGTCCTCTTCCCAAGGCAACCCTCTGGCTATCTGTGTTGCAAGTTTCCCTTAAAAAATATATACTTAAAGAAAATATTTACATTTACAGCTGGAATTCAAGTATATTCTTAATTTAAATCTTAACACCGGGGCATAAAATATTTAGATAGACACAAATATGAGGTTACTTGTATATTTAAGCTTCAATATTTACAATGTTGAAATCGCGTGATACTCAATATTATATCCATAATGCATTATAATTTGCATTAAATAGGAAGGCTGAAGTATTAAAGGATGAAAAATGGAACTAAAATCATTTTAAGAGTAAGTTATTTTTTACTCGAGAGGGATGGTACAAAAAAAGCGTTTTTTTTTTTTTATCAATTTAAATGAAACAAGAACTTTTAGAAATTAGGAAAAATTACAAGTTTTATATACAGCTGATATAGAATTTTAAAGGCTAAAATTAGAGGTTATAAAAGTTCAAATATGGATGCGAGATGGAAAATAAGGTTGTCGCATAGCAACTATAAATCTCTGCCTTGTCTCGTCTCGAATCTGTCGCTAATTAAAATATCCAAAAGTTATTCTCAGATTCCGTTCGTAATGCAACTGAAGTATTTTCTCTTACATATTAGGGTTATTACTAATTTGTTAAGGTGATTGGAATACCTTTTAAAGATTTATCCATTAAAAGAGTTCGGCAGAAATTTAATCGAGAGTTTATTTAAAATAATAGCTGAAAAATGTTTTTGTATTGTATTGTAAATGGTACTTATTTATTAGCAAGTATGTAAATGATTCAAATGTAAAAAGCTTTACAGGAGAACAATGTAACCATAACAAAAGAGAAAAGAAAGAACCATCTTAATGAAATAATTGTTACAACCCACAAATTTCCATTTATTAGCTAACGTTGCCTGTAAAGAATCCACCAGTCTAGATTTGTTAATTGAATATTTATAAGCAATGATATGATGGTTTGAAAAGGTAATCACAATTGAAGAATTTGTCTAGTGACTTATTATATTACAAACATTTGAAGCAAATAAGAGAAAAATAGTAAAGGATTGCCTTTGTTAGAGAAAGTACTTCAAATTCAAAAATTTCAATATCATAAAAGAAAAAAGCTCAAAATATAGCATTTAAAAACAGCATTTTAGGAATTTTTGGTTTGAAATAATGCTACTCAATAGAAATTTCTATAAAAAAAAATTACTTCAGTAAACAATAACTTCTTTTATTAATGACAAAAAATATGTTAATATTTTTAAAAAAATGTTTCTTATGTGTGAGAAGAATAGAAAAAGATTATTTTAAAATATTTTTACGTTACAGAATATGATATATCTAGTTGTTTTTTCATTAATGTAAAAAATATGCCGCCAGTCTTTTTTAAAGGGGAAATGCCAACTTTAAGGTAGATGATTCTACAATCTGCATTCAATGAATGTAAAAGCATTGTATTGGTTTACCACCTATTGTAACAAAGTGTTATAGCTTGGACTATTGTTTCATGTTATCTTACTTAAATTGATATTTAAAATGAAATTATAGAAAATACACGAGTTTTAGAAGTGTATGAAGAATGCAAAATCTTATTTAACTGATTGTATAGTGTATCATAGCTTATACATTATACAATCACTTACTTAACTTATACATTATATAAAAATATATATGCATAAAGAAGAAAATATAAACTTATGTCTAAAGGAAGAACGAAATAATAATAATAAATTTAATCAAAACATGAAGTATTTCAAATTTTAGGATTTCATACAATACTGGAATTATATTGAAATACTGGAAAACTAAATATATATATATATATATATATATAAATAAAATAAAGTGACGAAATATTACTTTTCACATAAAAAGGAATTAATCCATTGAAAACTTTAAAAGTTGTGCATAGCGCTTGTGGACAGAAAACTTTAGGATGAGTTATCATGCATTAATAAACAAAAGAGGAACGTTTATACGGCTGCAAAGCGTAAAAGATATATATATATATATTATTATTATTATTATTATTATTAAACGATAGAGAAGTACATTTCCTATTAATTTATGTAAATTAGGCATATGAAAATATTCTATAAATTGACATGTTTTATATCGAAAGGATAAACAATACTCATCACCATCATTTTTTTTTTTTTTAAGATAGTAAAAAGCTAATAAAGTGTGTTTGAAACTTTTTCTTCTTAATGTATATTGCTTGCCTTGACAGTATATTTATGCGTGATAAATCTTAATTCTCTCTTAAAAATGGTATGAGTTTTATTCAAATAACCAAAAACATTCAAAATTGTAAAAGTTTGCGTTTATTTTTCTTGAAGAACATTGATAGAGTAAAAAAATAAATAAATAAATAAAAATTCTGAATCCACAACTTTTATTGAAATTCTTACATTATACTTGAAATGATAAGTAACCATTTATGAAGACACCTCAATATTTTATTATCATAATAAAATGTAATAATTGTTTTAAATATGTCTTAGAAACGTAAAATTAGAGAAGGGAAAATTCTTGCATTTTTTTCCTTCATTAAATAACATGATGATTCTTTCAGGAATTTCTAAAACTAGTATTAAAATGATACAATGCCTTATTTAGATAATTTATTTACTAATTTATAATAAATGGTTTATTTATGTAAACATAAAAGTATTGTGGATCACTAGTATTAAAATGATACAATGCTTTATTTAGATAATTTATTTACTAATTTATAATTAATAGTTTATTTATGTAAGCATAGAAGTATTGTGGATAAACCAATAAAAAAAGAGAGTACTTACAATTTTTATATTTTTGTGTATGGGTGGAAAAAAGCCTGTCTTTTTAATATTTTGCATCTAGTTCAGGAAAACTCGCATTGTATATTTATCAAATCAGCCCGTCACTCGTTGTTTTGCAACCAGTTAAAAAGCAATACAGTTTGCGGAGAGTTCATTTCTCTTTGCGCTTCTTGGCTTTTTGAACGGATGCGCGCGAGCCCGCTTACTCACATCTTTTATTTTTGCTGGATGCGCGAAAGAAAACTAACTTCGGAATGGAACTGGATAGGAAAGCTCGAGGAACTCCGGCCTTTACGCTTTGCCGTGAAGCATCGATCAGATTCTCTTTCCAAATTTGAATCTCCAGCGCCATCTGCAGACGAATAAAGAAACTCACTGCGGAGATAGAGGATACTGTAGGATACTACCTTCAGATACGGCCTACGTATTTGGTTTAACCCTTTGAGGCGAAACCCTTTCCCAATGTTGAAAAAAGGTCAGCCGTTGCCATCGCTCCACTTAACTACCAGCAAGATGCTGTGCCGCACAGCCAGCTGTCGTCAAAAAAGGGGTCTCTAGATCTGTCGCACGCGATGAACGTTTCGATCGTCCACCATCTTGCTGGTTGTTAAGTCGAGCGATGGCAACGGCTGCCCTTTTTTCAGCATTGGACAATCTATCCAGCTGTTCTCGCATTCTTCCATTTTTCAGCAGATGTCAGTGCTGTTAAAAATAATCGTGAAAATTTTTTACGTGAAATGACGTGCTAAAAAGTAAAGGATTCTCGTGGAGCTATGTCACCCCGCAACTATTTTTACAGCAATCAAATCTATTCTTCGTGTCTGGCAACCGTCTAGACGTCAGAGTTTGGTGTTCCCAGAGCGGGAACACTGCGCGTTAAAGGGTTAAAGCCTGTTTTAGTTCCTGAAGTCTCATACTGTCCTGCTGAACAGCAGCCGCAAGCTCAGATCCAGCCAGCAGCGGCTTCCCTTAAAAAAAAAAAAAAAAAAAAAAGAAAGAAAAATTATTACAGTTGATAAAATGAATAAGTGCTATACAATATAAAAACAGTTAGTTTCCAATAGTTTACTATAAATCACAATACTGTTCTTAGTAACATTTGACCATACATACATATATTTAACACTTAAAAAAAAATAATTTTGAAAGTTTAAAAAATTAAAAAAATAAATATCTGAAAATAAAATTTAGGCTTGAAAATGATAAACTTTTCAAGGTAATTTTGAAAATTTTAAACACAAATAAATATCTCTACTTAACAAATTTAGGCATTAGAAACAGGCTTTTTTTTTTAATTTGAAAACTTATATATATTTATATTAATGTTCTGAAAATTGAATTTAGGCTTGGAAATGAGAAGTTTGTTTTTCTTTTCTTTAAATTCTAGCGAAATAAGTGTTTCAAAATGAGCTGTATAAGTAGTAACAGATTTTCTGTAAGATCGAAGATAGCTTTCTTCGACTACGAACAGCATGTCGCATAGTCTAAAGCAGTGGTTCCTACCTAAATTTAACCCGCCGTCCACTTTTCCACTTCCAATTTACCCACGGCCCACTTAAAAAGATTCTTTCCTTTGGATAGATCAATAATAATCTCTACTTATTATAAAAGAAGGTGTCTGTGTGTGTGTGTGTGTGTGTGTGTGTGTGGGTGGGTGTGTGTGTCTGTCTGCAGCGTTACGGACAAACGGCTACACCTAGAAACACCAAATTTGGTATTCGGGAAGATGTAAATATGTAGTTGTGCACCTCGAAGCGATTTTTTCAAAATTCGACCTAGATTTTTTTTTATTTTATGTTTTATGCGATTTTTGGCATTTTTTCTCACCTAATTCGTAATAACGGCGGAAATTACGCACGCAGCAAAACGGCATTTGTATCATCGGATAGAGGAGAAAATTTTCTTTTAAAAACAGTTTGTTCTGAATACTTAACCTGATTTACCGATTTTTAGGAATTTTTTTACTAAACATCTGCTTCGCGATTTTTTTTTTGTAAAATAATTTTAAAACTGTCGCATCTTGAATTCTATCCGTCATAACTTTTAGATATTTTGACAAATCGTGAAACATTCTTTTCTCCCTCTTTTAAAATAAAAACGAAAAAATTATGTAAATTAGATGATTTTTTACGAATTTTAATGCAGCCTAATGTTTAGAATTTAATAGCATCAACGCGATCTTACGCCATTCGTTACATTGCGATCACGGCACGAGAATTTATGTTCGGTTGTTGCCACAGAAAGGATTACAAAAAAGGGTTTTTTCAACCAATCGAGTTTTTAAATGGGATATCAGAATTTCAATTCGCAAGTGAGGATCTATGACGTCAAATGCTTTAAGATACCTAAAAATTACGCCATAATTTTAACTCATTTATTCCAGCTCTATTTTCAACACAGGGAGACGATATTTTGATTAAAATTTACTGTAGAAATGAACTAAGAAATTCACGATTATTATTATTAGAAGTGGTATTTTAATCCGGTGCTTATTTAAAAATTGAAATGTTTTCACGGCGCTGAAAATGTTCATTTTAAAAGTTACAAAGTTCGTTTCAAAGCGCGATATATTAAAATTTTTCTATTTATTATTTTTATTTTTGGCATTTAATTTAGCGCAGGCGTTGCCTAACATACGCATGCAGGTTGCGAGTATAGTTTTATTTTAACGTTGAATTACGTTCCTCCATAAAGGTCACGCAAAGTTTTAATGATACCGTTTGAAAACAATTATGCGAAATATCGAAAGTAACTCCGAAATTAATCTACCGGGGTATCCTTTACGGCAGTCAAACAGTGACATCATAAATTAAAAAAAATGTGTGAAATTTGTAAACTCTGCAACTCTAACGCCCTGTCACAATTAAAATGGGAATAAGTAGCTCCTCGAGATTACACAGTTTGATGTTTTTCAGGAGACAGGACTATGGAGGATATAAAAGATATCGCTATTGGATATTTAAAATGGCACCCCTTGGATATTTTCTCCCCACAGTAAGATGAAATGGTTTACGGCGCTAAATACGCCAATCTTATAAAACTATGTATAAATTAAATATATATGGAGAGTTTCCTTAATGGCAACCATTATGTGAAATGATTATTATTTATGCTAATTGCGTAAATTGCAAAGAATCGCCACAGAATCAAAAGATCCCATTGAGGCCAAATAATCTAAGCTGTTTCTTTTAAGGGAGCCTTGAAGAGGGAGAAGCGAGTATAGATAGTATTAATGTACGTAATAGGTAGTATTATTAGATTTGTAAAGATAGTATGAATAAATCGCAATGTACCACGTTAATAAATATTTCATGAAATTAAAAGTGTTTATCCGTTTTCAACGGTTGTCTTACAACCAACTAAACGAAAAGTAATTCTAATTTGCGTTAATATATCCCGCAGTCATTTCAACAGAGGGGATTACTTGAACTTTTTTAAAAATGAAATTCTGTTTTGTCACATGCAGATATGATTTTAGTAATAATTTATTCCTTTCTTCCCGTATGAAGAGCCGGTGCGCAGCTATTTTAAAAACATCTCTTGAAAATAGCATAAATGAATTCAGAAGACCTCAAAACGTGTAAATACACCAAAATCTCGAAGTCGAATTTTTTTCATGATTGCAATACTTTCCTTATATGGTACATTTTCGGAAAGAAATAAATGGTGCTCCATTTCATGTAGTGTCTTAGGTATTTAATGCTACAACTTGAGCCTAAAAAACAGTATAATGTAGAAATAAGACATTTTGAAAGCCAGGAGTTCTCTGCAAACTATTAAGCTTTCCACTTTTTTAATAGTGAATGACACTGACGTAGTTTTTTGAGTCATTATACTGCAATGATCAGGTTAGTACTCATGACACAAACTTTACATTAAGAGTCAAATAATTTTGCTCTTTTTTTTTTTAAATTCCACATCACGAATAATTTCAAATTACGCATGTAAGGAAAATTTTCGTTTCCTACTGTGCGAAGAACGGGCACGCAGCTAGTCCTTTTATAAAAAAGGAAGAAAGAAATACAAAACTTTATGCACAAATGTTATGATAAAATGAAATATTCAAAAAAGATTTTTGAATAAAATTAATAAAATTAGAAATGCATACATTATTCTTTTAAAAATTATGAAAATTGTTAGTTCTGTTTTTGCCTTTCCGGAACGCTTTAATGTGATTTATTAGCACGTCTTCTTTGACTATCTGTGGGATTGTTGGAGAAATACTTTTTGCCAAAGTAATGCGCGTATCATCACGTGCGTCCAGTGCATTTCTTACCAGAGAATTTACTTATTTTTCAAGACTTCATTTTTATTTTGAATATTTTTCAATTACTTTTGAAATACTCACTCGCTTCGCATACCACGAGTGGTCCATGGACCACCAGTTAGGAAACACAGGTTTAAAACAATGGTTACGGCTCCCAACCAATGGAGTGCACCCTTTGGTGGTGGTGGTGGGGGGGGGGGCGAGAAAAACAGACAAAGTAGTGTGTGTTTCAAAAAATCATCTTCACACCTATTCAACAATCTATTTTCGCAAAACAAATCTATTTTCGCTTAAAATATTTTTTCAAACTTTACCAAGGACATTATTTTGTAGAAAAGATGACTGAATGTCCATTACTGAAAAATAAAAAACTTCAAGTATGCTGAGGAATGCGAAAGGAGTGGGGCGCCATCGTAAGTTATCTTTTGTTGGGGAAGGAAGGCGCACAGTGTGAATAGGTTGGAAAACACTGGTTTAAAGGACTTGTATGTATGTTGGTGCTTAAGACAAGTCTGCACAAGGGGTATCGGGCTCAGGAAGGAGGGGGTCTCGGGTGGAGCACTTTTTAAGGAGTTATAACTTGTATCAATGTTACAGCTGACGAAAACCATCCAAAAATCCAGACCGTTAGATCGGCAGCCGCGCGATAGGCTTGAACTTTGGACCACCCCACTTCAGCCAACTACCTTAGCCAGTGTCATATATCCACGGGGCCATGGTTGGGCCGAGGACTTATGTATTGTGGTTAATGCGAATTTTATTTCCCCTAAAATAGATAAATACAAATAACAGACTATGAAATTATTAAGGATTTTGTTTTCGCGCAAGATAATTTTTTATTATTTCGCATTCTATCAAGTCATGTTTATGAAATACAGATTTATTTTGATTTAATGGGAAAAAATATGCACAGCAGGGGATTCAGGAGAGGGTCTGTGAAAATTTCTTTGGTTAAGGGGCTTCAGCTGCGCTTTAAATAGGCATTACGGTAGACAAAATAACATTCTTTTTAAAAATATACATTTTATTTAGTCTTTAAAAATTGATGGAAGATGCCCGTATTTGTGATGTATGACGGTTGTACAAATCAAATAACAGTAGAAAGGTTGTTGAATTTCTGTTTGTCCCTTGACCCTGGTATATTTTGAAATTCGAAACAGAAGCTTACGGTAAAATGAAGTCGAAATTTCCCATTCACATCTCTTACTAAGATTAATACTTACACTTTCTAATGTACATTTTTTTTCCTTTTTAAGTTTAAAGGTCGAAAAGAGGAAATATACCGCTTATATTAAAATCTAAACCAAGGCTCAAATACCATTCCATGTGGATCCAACTGCATTAAGTACTTGTACTTACACTTAGGTAGCTGAAATTCAATATACATATAAAATCGAAATTCAAATAGTGTCATATGAATTAAGAGAGTCGTACTTCATGTAAAAATTACCCATAAACTAAACTAATCTCGTGACAAATAAAGAGTTAAGACAACCATGTACTGGGGGACACCAACATTGGGGACACCCAATGTTTTCGGTGTCCCCAAAACATTGATTTCGACTTTTATACTCAAATATTGATCATAGAAATATATAATAAATTACAAAGGTACGTAGAAAAGGTACAAAGTTCTGTGAAATAGATTAAACTTTCCAGAGAATTAAATTTTAATAAATACAAAATTTAAAGTTTTATAAAGCCCTCCATTAAAAAAAGTTCCCACTGAGTAAAATGCACCGCATGCATTAATTAGCACAAAATTTCAGCCTTTCTTCACAAAAAGACTCAGAGAGGTGAGGGACTATACAATACCAATAATAGCAGACGTATTATGCATTTATTTATTCAATCGTACTTCTGCTATTATTGGAATTAGAACGCAAAATTTTCTTCTCAGAAAGATAAAAATTAATGAGAGAATCATTGACTTAATTTTAATATTGACTAATTCCCTTACTGTACAAGACTACAGCTGTACAGGGAATAATACTACTAAAACAATTCTAATTCAACATCTCTTATTGCTCGATATCTTTCCGTTAACTACGAACCTAAAAAGAGTTAAAAGTGCATTCACTTTACTAAAATATGCATTATTAATTTATGCAGATTTCCATAAACTGATAATGAAAAAAATTATATGACAGAAGGTTGAAATCAAAGCAGTAATGTAGGTTATAGTTTGTTAATTAGTTTAAATTCTGGCTCTGCCATGCAATATACATCTTTTGAGTTTTTTCAAAGGAAACTCGAGCTCATCATCACTATATCGAACTTAAAAATTTAGTGCTCGTTCTGTAGGTAAAATAACATATGTACTTTTGAAACTAATATAATATGCTTTCTCCACTACAGAATGGGAAAAGCAATTTGAAGGCAGTTGAAACACACAAAGCTTAGATTTAACAGCAAAGATTGCTTGTAGAGATCCAATGTAAAGAAGCAGTTAAAAGACCGAGCAGAATACGAGTCTTTATGAATTAAACAAGCCGACTACCTACACAGCGGGGGTATAATAGGTCTGGAAGAATGGATGCAGACGTTATTAAGTGCGAGTGGAGCCATTTTAACGAAACAGGAATGGCTTAATATCAGACTTAAATTAGTAGCGCCCGAGTTGCACAAGTCGAATATGCATGGCTCGTATTTTCTCTTCGTGAAGCTCCTTTTGAGGTTCTTATTTAAGAACAATACTCGCTTCTAGCCCTCTACCCATCGTCCTGAGACTGGCGCTTTTGTTAATTTGGATAATGGCAGGAGCTCGAATAGCATCAGGGTGTTTTGCAAAAGAGCTTAAAATTGGATCTTTCGTTTAAAACACTCGTGTAGGTTGGTCTTAGCACAACACAAAAGTGTAATCCGATATCGAAAAGATTTCTGCGAAAGTCGCTAAGTTTAATTTCCTTATCATAAATTACGTTTATATCGTTTATATGAAACAGTTTTTTATAAAATCAAAGATGATCTATTACAAAACTTTGTCATTTAGTTTTTGGTATTGAATGTTACAGGACAGGAACTATCAATAACTTTTTTTCTTTTTCTTTCTTTCTTTCTTTTCTTTTCTTTTTTTTAAAGCTGGGAACTTCTCAAGATTTAAAGAAATCAAGATTTTTTGAGGACTATCTTACACATCCTTTCTTTATGCCTAAGTATTAGGCATTTAAGCAACATGCTGGAGATCTAAATTTTGAAAATACGATGTATGTCATCGACGGAGGATACTTATTACACCGAGTCATTTGGCAACTCGGTAAATCGTTTTCATCCATTTGTAATAATTATGTTACCTACTAGCTGCTTGCCCGTTCTCCGCACGGTAGGGAACGAAACTTTTTCTTACATGTATAGTTCGAATTGATTCCAGAGATTTGGAATCTAAAAATAAGCAAAATGATTTGACTCTTCACGTAAAGTTACTCATTACTTATTCGTAAAGTTAGTATAAGTACTGACCTGTGACCATTGTTAATATTATGACGCAAAAAAACTATGTCGGTGTCATTCACGATCACAAAAGAAAAGCATGACGGTTCGCAGTGAAAATTCCTAATATTCAAAATGTCTCATTTCTGCATCATACTCTTTTTTAGATTTAAGTTATGCCATTAATACCTTAGATACATGATGTGTAGAACCGTTTTATTTTATAATTAAATAGTTGTGTACCCGCTCTTCGCAAGGCAAGAAGAGAACATTTTCCTAAAAAATGTGATCATAACTCTTGTGAGAAAACAGAATCTCCAAGAAAAAAGAAAGTTCTGTTACAGTCTTTTTGTTGAACCTACCGCGGGATATATTAACGCGACGTAGACTTACTTACTATTTTGTTAGCTGTGATGTAAGAAGGTTGTTGAAGAATGAATAGAAGGCTTAGTTTCTCGAAATATTTATTAATCCGGTATATTGTGCTTTGATCAATATTGCCTTAGCATATCTACTTACTATTACTTATACTATCTTTTACTGATACCAATACAATATATTTCCGTTTTGCAACCGTTACTGCTTAATTTAAAGAAACGGTTTAGATATTTGCCACGAATGTAGGCTTTTACTCTTTGGTGATTCTTTGCAATTTACGCATCAGCATAAACGATAATCATTTCAGTTTATGGTTGCCACTAAATCAGCTCTCCATAAATTTATACGCATAATTCTTGTCAGATTGGTGTATTTAGCACCAGGGCCCTATTACATCATGGGCAAATCGGGACTTTGCCCAGTGGCCTCCGGCTCGAAATTGCCCCCAATTTCAAATGTTGTTCTTTTTTTACAAAAAAATTTATGAAAAATAAAACAAATTTCATACATGGGGGCCCCCAAAGTTCATCAATGCCCGGGGCCCCCTGTTGGTCATAATCAGGCCCTGTTTAATACCGCAATATATATCCTGCTTTTCGAAAACATGACCCGTTTAAAATCTCAATCGAAAATAATGCTGGATAATTCACTGGTGAAAAAACAGCATTCAATTATTTATCTGGCAACGTAAAGTAAAATATAGAATTATTTCATGCGTGGCATATGTTTTGCTTGTGAGTCCGTTATTCTGATTGAGTTTCGAAAGAGGTTTTAAATTGATGAAATCAAAATCGCGCACTTTTCACATGCGAAAACTCAGTTATTTTAAAGTAATTTTACTTTTATTTTTTCAACTGGCAATTTTAATAATTGTTACTGTCTCCAAGACATCCAAAACGCAAGATATCATACCGAAAATTTTAAGCTGTTGCTATTGAAATGAAAATAATTCTTTACTTAAAAATTCGTAAAAAATCTCCTAATTTATATTTTCCTCTGGTTTTTCTTTTAAAAGAGGGCGAAATGTATGCTCCGTCATTTGACAAAATATAAAAAAGTTATGACGGATAGAATTCAAGATGTAGCAATTTTAAAAATATTTTACGAAAGTCAGCGTCAAATTTAATTTATATGAAAAATTCCCCAAAATCTGAAAATTATGTTACACAGTCCGAACAAACAATTTTTAAAAGAAAATTTTCTCCTCTATCCGATGATGTAAATTTCGTTTTCTTGCGAGTGTAATTACCGGCGTTATTACGTATTAAGCGAGAAAAATCGCTAAAAATCGGACAACACATAGAATAAAACATTTTCTAAATCGAATTTCGAAAAAATCGCTCCGAGGCATGTTAGGATCTGTCCTAGTGAAGCCGTATGCAAAATTCGGTAGGTCTGCGACTCACCGTCTCGGCGCAATGCGATCGAGAGACGCGCGCAACAAGATCGGTGGTCACAAACTTACCTACCTACCTACATACATAACTACATACAATGTTTACTCTCGGATTTTATTATATAAGATGTTCGATCGAGCTATACATCCAATGCCATTATCGTATTTGACCGATATCCAGAAAATGTAGCAAACCTTAGTACCAAATATGCGGAGCGATCTTGACGATCATGTAAAACTTCTTCAGTAGACATACTTTTTGAAGAGTCAATGATTCCAAATGTGTCACAAAATAAATTCCTGGGAAATGATGCAAACAAGAACCGCCTCATTGGAATGTGTAAGACAAAATTTGAAACTGAGAACTTCATGGGCAAACAAGCCACGAAAGATGCAGATACGCTAATAATAAGTACCGCAATAACCGTTTTATCGGCATTTGATTTCGTAATAGTTGTTGGCGAAGATGTAGATCTTATTCTTTTGACGGCTCTATCTACGCGTTCAAACATATATATTCTCAAACCAGGAAAGGGAAAATTTCGCAACAAATATATTCAATAAAAAGTATCATAAATAAACCAACCGCAGATCATATTTTATTCTTGCATGCCTTCAACGGCTATGATACAACATCAGCATTATTTAATCAAGGAAAAATGAAATGTATTATTGTACTCCGAAAAAATCCAGATTTAAACGAGGTTATCCAGATATTCAAAAATCCGAATTCTGATCAAGGGATCATTGTTAAAGCTGGAGAACGCTTCCTTCTTGAATTATACAGTTACAGTAATGTCAAATGTAAGAAAAATATGTCTTTAAACAACTATAGATATGCATGCGTCACGACATCAGCATATAAAGTAAATTTAATATTGCGTCGCTACCACCAACAGAAGAAACAGCAAGACAACATTCGTTCCCAACCTAGCAATGGCTGTGGAAAAGAAATAAGGAGAGGCTAATTCCTGTCACCACACTCGAGCCCCCAGCTCCGGAAAGCTTGTTAAAACTTATTTCTTGCAAATGCAGAAAGAGATGTCAGGAAGCCTGTGGATGCAGAAAGGCTGGATTAAAGTGCTCCGTTATATGCACGAATTGCAATGGTACCTTTGATAACTCGCAAGTTCCATTACAAGATAGCGATGAAGAGGAAGAATCGGAGACTATTTTCGAGCAAACGTATGATGAAATCGAGAACGTAGAGGATTGCGATGAAACTGATAATCACATAGCGACTGATGTGGAAGAAATCTCGGGCGTGACATTTCGATTGGTACTAGGGACAATGAACTCGTAACACCTAGTCCATCAAGAACAGCGAAGCGAAGGAGAATGCACTAAATTTTGGATTAGTTAAATGCACGTGGATTAGGCCTACTGGGGATACCAAGATTTAAAAAAAAAAACAAAAAACCGCTCGCTTACTCTAGCTCCGAAGGTGGTGTGGAAATGAGTTTTTTGGCCAAAAAACACACACTTAACTACACTTTGCGGCGCTCGTACGCCAAGACTATTGATTTTACGAAAAAAAAAGGCAATTACATAAATTGTAGGCAATTTTCTCTAGTTTCTTTTTCTGTAAGTTTCTTTTTCGTGAAATGAGTCGGAAAGGAGATATTGTCAAAAAACTGCTTTTAGGCGCCATTTTTCGAATATGGCGGCGCAAGCGGCAACGATACGAGGGGGCAAAGTTGAAATTTGGAAAGAGCACATCGAAATCTATAAAATTGCTCATTTTCAAAACTCCCGGAAAACTTTCCAGGTAAAACTACCAAATGACTGGAATAAAAGGAAAATGAAGGATTTCGTGGGCATACTTGCCATATACTCATGACTGTTTGTTGACAATAAAACCCGCACGTGTAGAAGCTGAAAAGGCCTATTCAGCATCGGGCTTTGTTTGCAACCCTCTAAGAAGTCGATTGGCAGATGACACGATTAACACTATTTGTTTCCTTCGATCCTTTTTTTAAAACTTGATTTTTTTATCCAAAATTATTATTTAAAGAAAGTTTATTGAAAAATACTCGATATTGTGATATTTATTTAGCAGATCTATGATAACAATCTTCATTATTATGATACTTATTAGCGTGTCGAAAGTGCTTAATTATTGTGAACTCAGTTGATTAAGTTAGATTTACGTATCATAAGAAAATTACATAATGTAATGTAAATTATAAGATAATTTTTCATTGGTGTCATTTGTGTACTTTGTTAAGACTGAACTTAAACTATTATACTGAATATTATATTTATGATTATTTTTATAAATATCATATTTATAAAATCAATTATAAATATAATACTTATAATTAAATATAAGTAGATTATTCTATAGTGTATTATAACTCAAATACTATTTCATTGATATCCATTGTTTTGCTTTGATTACAAATAAAAATTTTTGCTATTATATTATATTTGGTAATAATAATAATAATATATTATAATATACAATAACCTAGATCTACTCTTATATTTTATAAACTTTATGATACACTCATCTAAACATATTTCATACATTTAATTTTGGAACGAAAGAGAGAGAAATCGTTTTCATGTGGCCTATCAACCGGATCCCGTCGGATTGATGGGGATCGAGCCGGATCTGACCGGATTGAAATTGGTGCCTGATTGCAATCTCTAATCATCATCATGATCATCATTATTATTATTAATTTTGTTATTATTATTATTATTATTATTACTATTATTATCAATATTATTATTATTGATATTATTACAGGTTCTGGGAGACCTAAAAGTCTGTCGGCAAGTAAGCTGTATGTGCAAGCAATGCTTAAAGTGCATTTTAGAGATCTGCATCCAAACAAAATAATGTATATATATTAGTGAAGTTTATAAACTAATGCTTTTAATTGCAATTTGTTTACATTTTTTGTGAACATTTATGGCTCTTTTATTGGGGAAAATAAAAGAATTAAGTTCTAAAGATCGTGATTAAAATCCATACTTTGTTTTTAACTTAATTGTACTCTATCGTCTCAAAGATGCATCTGCAATTTTCCTTATGTGCTTACCATTGCTTTTGGGCTGAGTGTTTGAATGCTCACACGGTTCAAAGAAACTCATGTTGGTGGAAAAAAATAAATAAATACTGCTTCTTCACTAACTGTAATGAGCTATTTTATTAACAACTAGCTGAAGTACCCGTCCTTGACGGGTTAGTGAATGCAAATTTCCAAAAAGCAAGAACTTTCTTCAGCATTGTAGGAGTACACAGAATGGATGGAGTATGTTGCCAAAGTAAAGAAAGCGAAGTTATAATTTTTATTTATTGTTAAAATATTACAGGTTAAGAGAGTCACTAAGTAATATCATTTCATTCGCTTTAGTCGTAATTATGTGATGCGCGAACGAATATTTACGAATATAGAAATAATTTTTGCAAAATCTCAAAATCTAATCAACATCTTTGAAAAATTGGAAGCCTAGAATTTAAGTTGAGTGACAACCTCTCATGTCACCCAATTTCGTTTCATTCCCTGCAGTCTTTATTTCGTGATGCTGGAACAAAATTTCAGCATTTTAAAACGATTTTCGCAAAATCTCCAAATGTTATCAAAATATTTTAAAAATTCAACGCCTATAAATTAAGATTAGCAACTACCTATCATATCACTAAATTTCGTATCATTCGTATTAGTTGTTATTACGTGAAAGACCACCTATCATGTAAGTTGAATGACCACCTATCATGTCACTCAATTTCATATCATTCCCTTCAGTCGTTTTTGCGTGATGCTTGAACACAAATTTACGCAGTTTGAAACGATTTTCGCAAAATCTCAAAATACAATCAAGATTTTTTAAAAATTCCACGCCTATGTTTTAAGTTGAGTGACCACCTATCATGACACCCAATTTTATATCATTCGCTTCAGCCGTTTTTACGTGATGCTTAAACAGAAAAAGCGTCACGGACAGAATGACAGACAGGCAGACTTTTTTTTGAGGGTCGCATCGGATTCCCGGGTGCTTGAAACGGATAGAAATCGCAAAATTTTTGAATTCCAAGAAATGTACAGACAGAAGTCTAATTTTATTTATATAGATAAACGCATATGTCACATGAAAAGAAAATTCTCAAAATTCGACCCAAACAACTCCCGCTGACGGAAATAAATCAAAATAGCATGCATAATTTTTCTTCTCATATAATTCATAATCCTTATTATCGACTGACCATTTTTAAAAGGGCATAACTTGTGCAATGTGTAATTTTTTGGAGTATCCAGCGTAAATGAATTCCTTAAAGAGCTGTTGAAAAGTAGCATGATTTCCTTAAAGGCATTTTTTAAAGTTTTAATTATTTCATGCATGCGAACAGCTCGATACTTGCGTGGGGATTCGCATCGGCCACAGACGTTTAGGCAAATTACGTTCTTTAGTAGAATCGCTTAATGAAAAAAAGAGTATTTTATCACAGTAAAGGATATGTGCTTTAGGGTGTAACTTTTCCCAACAAAATAATGATCTGAACTACATGGCTAATGAAACACAATTGTTATTTTTGCTAAGGCATAAAATTCAACTACACTTATACTAGGACCAACATCACTACATTAATATTATTGCATACGCAAAAATTTCAGAAACACAATCAGAGCAGAAACACAATATCAACAGAAAGATCATTAAGGCTGTTCTTTTAAGAAATCATGCACATTTTGAACAGTTTCTTAAATTATTAAATCGCGATAGAGATTCAAAAAGATTTAGACTGTGCGATAATCGCGAATCTAAAATTTAAAATCTTTAAATCGCGATAGAAATTCTAAAAAAAATTTAGACTGATTATTGCGCTATTACAAACGGTACATCTATAACATTTACGAAACATCCAGGAGAAAAAATAATAATAATATACTGTATTTTGCAATATTTCCCTTAATAAAAAACGCTTCTTGCCCATTTTTAAAAATTTGGTAGTTATGTACAAGAGGGATCTAGGCTGTGACTGTGGTCTGCGGGAGGGTCTTTCTAGGAGGTCCTTTCTAAAGAGTCTTTGTACACGAAATTTCGGAAAAAAATCCGAACGGCTAGGTCGACGAGCGTGACCTGGGTTCGAGCAAGGCACTTCCTGTCTCCCGGTTGATTAGATTTCAGGGATTACGCTGATTATCTATACTCGGGGGATCTTGGCCAATGGGTTGCCCTTCGTGGGAGCCTTTTCGAGAGGTCCTAACCCGTATTCAGACAAAGTTTCACAGAAAACTCCGAAGGGCTAGGTCGGCGGACGCGACCTGAGTTTGAACCGAGTACCTTCCGTCTCCCAGTTGAGAGCGCTATGCCCTCGGCTAATGGCCAGGCGTGCCCAATTTTGAAAACGATTTTTCTTTTGCAATTTATCGACATCTCCACCCCCCCCCTAAAAAAATCTTTGCAAGGGCTCTGCTAGGGGGTTCTTGGTCAGAGGACTTTCTAAGGGGTTCTAACGCGTATTCACGTAATATCTGGAGAAAACTGACCAAAACTCCAGACCGTAAGATCGACAGCCGTGCGATAGGATCGAATCCCGGACCTTCACAATCAGCCACCTACCATGTTCAATAGCTTATCCCTTGGTCTTGGTGTCAACTCGAGCTTCTTTTTGGAAAAAAAAAATAATGTGAAATTGGGGAAATTATAAAAATCATTCTTTTTTTTTTTTTTTTTTTGAAACTTTTGAAACTCAAAAGAATCCAACAAGTCAATAAGGTTCATAATGTTATTAGTTTACATCTAACATGATAGATGGCAGCACCAAATAAATATGTTTTTAATTTTTCAGAACTTAATATTTTGTTTTTATTCCAGTGCACTAACAATGGTGAAACAAACCTGTCTGAATACACAAAAATCTTTTTCTTTTAAATAATAATAATGATACTAAAAAAAAACTGAACGCATTCAATCTGCTCTTAAAAACAAGTCCCTTTCCTCTCATATGGAATGGGGGGGGACTATCACTACCTACTTAGACTGGTAAGATACAACCTTATCAGGGCCGTACCCAGAAAATTTTTTCGGGGGGGGGGAACCGGACCCCTGGTCCCCCCCCTGGGTACGGCCTTGAACATCAACACCAGGACCTAAAGATAGAGAAACATTTCGGGGGGGGGGGGGAAACAAAAGGTGAAAAAGGCTAAATTTTTCACAAAAAGGCTTCTTTAATATTGTTTTGTTAACAAAATTTTAATTTCGGGGCTGGTTCCCCCCCCCCCGGGGACGGCCTTGATTCACACTGTACTATAAATTACAGAGAAGTTGAAGCTTTAGCTTTAATTAAAGTTTAGCTACTTCTAGGAAAATTAGATGAAGCATGAATGAGCGCATGAAAAACGAGATATGATATTAGTTATTGAAAAGTAGAGTAATTTAATGTAATTTTTTATTTTAATTTAATTAAAAAAATACTAATTCCCCAGTGTAAATTGAATCATAGTGAGAAAATGAATGTTTTTTGTCCCCCCCTCCCCCCCCCCCAAAAAAAAAGGTGTACCTGTTTTATGGCCGTGGTTGTGGACACGGCCAGTGGCGCAGAGAGGGGGGGGGGAGCAGGGGAAATATCCCCAGGGCCTCAATTTGTGAAGGGCCCCGCTTTTACTGTTTATATTATACTTAATTGTGTGTTGTCAATTTTGTACAAAAAAAAGTCCGAATTCAGATTATGTCCCCTGATGTTTGAAATTAATTTTTGAATGAAATTACAAAAAGCCAGCTAGAGCATAAACCACCAACTTGACGAAAACGAGGAGTGTTAGTGATTGAATCTTCTTTTGCAAGAAAAGTAGACATTGACGGTGTTATTCAACGGTTTGCCATGACTAAAAGTAGAAAAGATTTATTTAACAAGGAAGCAGTTTTTTTCCGAGACACATTTTTTAATAGTGGAAGAAAGGGTATAGCCAAAGGAGAGACTATGGGCCCACCCAACCTCCGAAATTTTGAATTTTCCTTAACAAAATGTTAAAATTCAAGACTTTCAATGAGAAATTTTGAAATTTCCACTTTTTTGGCTGCCTGCTTGCATGGAAGTATGAATAAAAACATTAATTTTTTCAATACTGAGGAAACATGCCATGCAAAAATGTTAACGTTTCAAATACAGTTTCTCTATGGAGGTGACGAAACCTTCAAAAAAAAATGTTGGTATTTTTTAGAGCATAGATGTTTATTAAAGTATAATACACTTTTAAATTAATACTTCTAATTCTATTAATTATTTTCCAATTACTATTAATTGAAAGTTTAAATTATTAATAATTTTAATAAGGCATAAATGATTGATGTAATACGACATAAAGGATTTCTGTATAGCAAAGGGACCCCAAAGATTTTATCCCCGGGGCCCCGACTTGGCTCTCTGCGCTTCTGTCTGTTTTACGGGAATATGCATACGTAACGAGTAATATTTTCTTTGAGTTTCATCGGATTCAGGAAAGAAATCAAGTAAAAAAATAATTTCTGTGTTATAACTTCAGTTATGATAGATCTGTGATACGAAAAGAAAAGTACGAAAAAAAATGACATGCAGAATACATCGAGATTTCTCGTAAAGGTTAAATTAATACGGGTCCAGAGACAGATTTACGGCGGGGCATTCGGGGTACGTGCCCTGGGGCCCCGATTCTTAGGGGCCCCCAAAACTTCCTTTTATGTAATCATAATAGCTATTAAAATATCTCTCAAGAGAAAAATTTCTGATTGCTTCATTTCATCACAAATATTCAAAATTTTTAATTTAATGTACTTGTAACGCTAAAAATTATGCATTCGATTCGACATTCGATAAATTCGATATTCGCAAATTCGTTTGGACACCTCAGCATGCTCCTCCTTTTACCTTTTCAAAGGTGTGCGACGGCTGTAAATACCCATAAAAACAATTCAAAATCGAAAAATTCATATAAGTGGTATCTGTCGTGACATTTTACTGATTTGTAAATGTTTACGTATGGTTAACTTAGAAATGATAATTGGTTTTAACTTAATTTAATTAAGTAATATTCTGCGGAAAATTTTTGTGCAGGGGCCCCCAAAAGTATCTGTGCCCTGGGCCCCCAAGTGTGTAGATCGGTCCCTGATTTTAGCTAGCGTTGTTGGAAAAATTTCGACAAATCAAAGACAAATTAAATTCGCTCAGCATGAAGTCGGGCAGCGAGAGTCCTGCGAGACATTAGCATTAAATTTTCCGGCCATCACGATTGGTGTAGGGAGATCTGGCTCACATTCAGGTATAATCTTAACGATATTTTTGAATAATTTAACAGCGATCGTAACATACAATGCTTGATTTCCGGTAACGCTGTGCCCGGATGGATGTACACACACTAGAGTATGAATTGGAAGATGCCACTGACTGTTACGTTTACTAGACAGATATCACCAACCTTTGGGTCTAGATCTGCAAATTCATCTCGGAAATGTCAATGTTAACTCTGTTACAAATGAAGCTATTGATGTTGCGATATATGGCGACTCCACCGGCTGCGACTTGATACCGCCGCGGATGATGTAGTTGCAATTTTTCTGCTCTTTGCGGTGTTACGATATGATATAAGATCAAAGCCAGGCACTTGCACTGGCTTGAAATCGTCCATCCACGTCTCGCTAATTGCCAAGTAATCAGATCGGTTGATGAAGAAATCGGTAGAGAGGTCTTCTGAGTGCGCGACCAAACTTGGTGCATGAGTGGCGGTGATAAGTATGAAAACACCCTGATCAGGAACATAATCACAAAAACCTTTTTTACTTGTGCGATTTATGTCGACAGCGAATGTTGGGTCAGTTGCTGGTACTCTCGTCGTATACGCTGGTCGTATCTTTCGAACTGTAAGAGACGCTTGACCAAATCCATGATAAAATTGGAAATCGTTTCAGGCATTCATAATGTAAAGGCCGTCTAACGATGCGACGCAACTCGAAACCACATAACCTAGTTGGTTTTGCTGCGATTTATTATACTGATACACGATTCGATCGAAATTTTCCCCTTGTGTATACCGTGATTGGAAACTGCATTTGATCGTCGGACCGAGCGGTATGTTGACACTGCGCATTGTTATCGGTGTCCACTTGACGGTTTACCAGAACTTCACGGTTGCAGATTACACTTATCCGTGGCTTAGCTTTGAGTCGAGACCGCTGCCCATAAGCTCGAGCGGGAATTCAATCCATAGTCTGAGTCGTTGTTTGTGTGTAACCACGGATGATGACGGTTCTTTCTGGGCCTCTTACCCTGCAAAGTGCTCATTTTCACTGAGTACATTCTTTAACACACCCATCGCGCTGTTCACTATGCCATCCTCAACGTCAATGTTACTCGTAATCATGTAAGGGTAACCCACTGCAAGTGGGATCTTATAAGACAGCCACTAAACTCGACGATACTCATTTTGTGAAGCTTTTGCCGGGTTCTAGCAGCGTCGGCGTGATTCTCGTGGCCGAACAGTGCATTATTTATTTTATTTTTTTACTTTAACCGTTTAACGCGCAGTGTTCCCGCTCTGGGAACACCAAACTCTGACGTTTCGACTGTTACCAGTCACGAAGAATAGATTGGATTTCTATAAAAATAGTTGCGGGTGACATAGCTCCACGAGAATCCTTTACATTTTAGCACGTCATTTCCCGTAAAAAAATTGTCACGATTATTTTTAACAGCACTGACATCTGCTGAAAAATGAAAGAATGCGAGAACAACTGGATAGATAGCCCAATGCTGAAAAAAGGGCTGCCGTTGCCATCGCTCGACTTAACTACCAGCAAGATGGCGGACGATCGAAACGTTCATCGCGTGCCACAGATCTAGAGACCCTTTTTTGACGACAGCTGGCTGTGCGCGCCCTTTTTTCAGCATTGGGAAAAAGGGTTAATATTATATATATTCACTATAAATATTTCACATTGTATATTATATCAAAG
This sequence comes from Cheiracanthium punctorium, assembly GCA_038373885.1. Lineage (NCBI taxonomy): Eukaryota > Metazoa > Arthropoda > Arachnida > Araneae > Cheiracanthiidae > Cheiracanthium > Cheiracanthium punctorium. The sequence continues at coordinate 55,428 of JAWZYV010001884.1, read as the reverse complement.
AGTAGAATTGATATTTGATGTTTGACTGCCCCCAAAAGTGTACTATAATTCGGTTTACTCAAAATGAACATAAAATTTCGAATTCTTTTACTTGAACGAATTCCCATAAATTATGCTTTATGAGAGGCAGTTGATTGAGTTCAATTTAATGGCGTTCTGTTTTTTAAGCAAAACGAAATTAATGCTTACGAGTTTGAAACAGCATGGCCACTGAAGAAAATATTGTGTGTATTTTGCATGTATCATTTACGTGATCATGTAAAATCATTCGGCTGCTTAGAGATCTATCAATATTTTTCATTTAGTTCGATATTTTGTCTTTATTTTGAACACTTTCTGTCAAGGTAAGAAAATGTTTGTGATTTTGGTTTTACAATCGTAAATGTGCATCGATGACCTCGAAATTATTGCATGTTATTCATATCATACATATCCTATTGAAAATAGTACACAAAGCTTTCTAGTTCACTTACAAGGATTACGAATTTGAATTATATTTTGAACTATGGTCAATCATCCTTTAAGATACATTTTTAAAGAAGTTAATCTGTTTCAAACAAAGCATAATACATGTGACATTGAGGTATCTGTAAGAAAATTCTCCATCGAAAATAGAATAGATAACATTTATAGTTCATTTTCAGGAATACCCAAAAGAATTTCTTCACACAGTCTATTAACTCTTTCTTTCTAATTTGGTGTGTAAAGTGTATTTTAGTGGTATCAGTCAGTGGTGTAGAGTGAGGGTGCGCTCATTTTTGAAGAAATTTTAGGTTAAATGTTCACAGTTAAATGTTAATATTCTTAAACACAACAAATGAGACTAATTAAATAATTTTTAGTGGATTAATATTAAACACTTTTTGTTACAAAATTAATTGTTTATTCTTAAAAGAAAAAGAATTTTGATCAACTACGGCTTTATTAAAATCGCAATTTCACCATCTGCCATCGGCACCAATCTAGTGTCAAAGTTATGGGGAAGTTTTTAGTAGCAGAATTAGAAACTATGATCAACATCACGAAAGTGAGTGGGATTTTCTGAATCTTTAGATCTTGGAAGGCACCATTCGAGGTGCCTCCCAAGGCCCTCCCAAGGGAGGCCTTTTTCTACCATTCGAGAAGAGACCTTTTGACAGGGGCAGATTCGCTGGAGATGGTCCGATCGCACCCCCCTTATTAAACACATTTTTAACCTGTTTGCTTTCATCATCAAAAACACGCACCAGAGAAGACTCCATAGTCTCCATAGCCTTCAGCGTCCGATGCTAAGTATGGTTCTTTGAATGCTCCATCGGAGCCCAGTGATTGCGCTCTCCCAACGCTGAACACCAGCGGAGCAATCAAAGAAACAGTTTGAGAGGCAATGTCGATCAAAGATACAGAGTCTTTCCTCTTTGACTCCTGTTGCGTGTTTTTAATGATGAAAGCGAACAGGTTAAACATGTGATCCAGATATAAAAGGAATAGTTTAAAAAAAAAAAGTGTGACCCATTTGCAGTAATATGCTTCACCCAACTTATCGCTTCATCCTTGAAAATTTTCTGGATCAACCACTTACTCTTGACCAACAGTGCGTTTGATACACTATTAAAAATAATCTGTCAATTCAGGCTAATTTCAGCCCTAATTTTCAGGAAAATAACCGTTTTCTCCAAGAATTGGTAATTTTACCGTTAAAAGAAAAAAAGTGATTGCAACTTTCAGAAATTTCTTGTGGAAACGGTCAATTTCCGTGTTTGGTTTGGTTTGTAAGTTAAGTTTTGCAGGTAATTTTGAGAAATGGATTTTCGTTGTACATTTTAGATAAATAAAAAATATGGACAGCAAACGCATTCTCATGAGTAATTAAAAATTAAAATATAATTAATTACTTTTTTAACGAAGAATTCCCTTTCATAACCAAGAGTGTTTCAAATCACATTCATAAATGTACAGGATAAGACTGGGCTAGAAAATAATTTCTGTTATTATTATTATTTCAAATTAAGGACAAAAAATCAAGTTTTTTTAAAAATATATATTTTTAGCAGCCAATGTGTATCTCTTTTCCGATTTTAAGTGCTTGCAGCATATCTGTATAGAAATCTAAACCGATAGGCCAAATATCTAAAAAGTGAATATTTTTACTGATTACATACATTTGTCAAAATCGAAATTAATTTCTTGCCAGTTCAATAATTTGACTGTGTTAATAATAACTGGACAACACTTTATCACGAATTTGAATTTGTAAATCATGAAAAGAGAATTCCTCTCCAAGAAAACTAAAATAACCTTCACCTCACCCTTTGGCTACTGCGGAACGAGACGTGTAGCATCTACTGGTTAGAGCAGCTGTCTCCGACTCCGTCGGCTGAGGGTTCGATCTTAGCGAAAGCCGAACAATATTTTATTTTGCAGTTTTGTAAAACGGAAAGTTACTAGTCCGGAAAACGGAAAAATAATAAATAGAACGGTCATATTCTGGCAACTTTTCTGCCTTTTCTGAACGGACATTTTCTGCCAGTCGTTTTACCGTTAATTTACAAATATAATTTGAACAGTGTAAAATGGCACATGTATTCTTAAAATATGTGTACAAGTACGCTGTTTGACATTTAGAATTGGTTTGTAAGGGATTCTACTTAGATGGTCCAAAGACTCCTTTTGGTTTCTTTTAAGACGCAAAATAAAATAAATACTGTAACTCGTTAAAGAGAATTTTAAGCGTCCTTCTGAAAATAAAAAGAGGAAAAGGAACGTGTTACTTTTCATGAAAAAGTAAAGACACTTTGTATCCTTACATTCTTCTACGACTTCTACTAATGATATCAGTACGTTGTAACAAAAATAAAAGTAGCAAGTGTTTTCTTATTTTAGACTCAAGAAAAAGTGCTATTAAAGAATGGACGCAGCATTTATCAAAAGGATAGACAAATAACAGCTTTCTTACAGATGTTCATAAAATATCCCTCATGGATCATGTTATAAGGAGACTAAGGGAAAGAATTACTTTAACTTACTAATTTCGTTCAATCTTCGAATGCATTTGTGTTAGAACTTTTGTTTAGAGTTGCATATTCTTTGCTTGCAGAAATGCATGGAATAATTCTTAAAATATTCCCCTATGAATAAGAAAATTCGTTTAAAATCCAAAATATACATTGCTTTTTGATCATGTAGTGCATACAGGTATGTAAATTTTGTATGGACGTCTACCTAACAACGTTGAAAAGTGTATATGATTGCGCTGTTGCTTTTTGATTTAAAATTTCTCTGGTGATGTATCGATTCTTATTGAATTTGTGTATCTTAATTATATAAACTGGCTATCACTGATTAAGAAAAAATTACAAAATTGACAATTACTCAAAAATTTCCTTCTACAATAATAAAGCGGACCTACACTATACAACAGATCGAAGGCTGTAAAATAACACGAAAAGAAATTATCAGACACATATGATGTAATGGAATTTAGCATCCCTAGTAGCACACCTAGTTCATAAAACGTTCAACGAACGTCTTTTGAACGTTCTGTGAAAGTCTCTTTAACGTTTTTTTGAACTTATCCTACTAGGGATATGTGTAAAATCAACAAATTGGATTTTTCATTTTGGTATAGGAAAAGTACCTTCAATGATCCTCCCTAAAACCAGTACAGCACTTACAGTGATGTTTGATGCAGTCAGTTATGTGGTCTATTCTTTCTGTTGGAAGCGAGAGCCATTGCTCTTGCAAAGAAATTGCAAGCGTGGCAAGGGTCTGAGAAGGGCAATTAAAAGCAGTTATTCGTCTTCCTAAATCGCCCTAGACATGCTCGATGGTATTTGGGTCTAGTTATCGAGCTGGCCACTTCATACGCTGAATTGTTTGCTGCTGAAGATAAACATCCACTATGCCCTGTGCGATGTAGCATTGTAGTCCTGAAGCAGGAAATCATTACCTATTCCCCGTCACAGGGGAGCACATAAGCATCAATGATGTCATTTCTATGGGTCTGAGCATTCACAGCTCCACATGGAAAGTCATGGAGGTCTGTGCATCCTACCAAAAAAAATCCATTCCAAACACAGACACTGCCTACTGCGTATGCATATCTTTGACGGAAGATAATGGGTTCCAGGTTCTCTCCAAATCAAACAACGCCCAAACAATGCCTCCTATTGCTTTGAAGGCTAAATCTGGACTCATGCACGAAGATAATAGCCCTACACTGATTCGCTGTCTAGAGGACATGCTGATGCGTCCTGACACCTAATGTCCGGTCGTCTCACGTACAGACCACTTTCGTGTAGCCTTCTACGCGCAGTTGATGTTGACATTAACTTTATAGTGGCTGGGGAGGATCTGAGTTGAAGCTAAATGTTCGATTCCTTCCTGCACATAATGACAAATATCGGTCATTCGCGTCACAGTTTATAAACCACAGAAGGACTGACATTCAACTATCTGGCTCCTTGTGCCTGACTTTGTCTTGCCTCTAGTCTCCCAATAACTGTCTATCGCAGTTCTTCGGGCAAATGATTCCTGAAAGTCATTGTTAGAAATCGGCTGTCCCCGATTTCTTGCCTTACAATCACAGCAAAAATTAGAGGCCTGATTTTAAACATGCAAGTTCATGCTCTTAGAAAATTATTTAATCAGATTTTCCCCTATTGCAGATTTACTGAGCAACATTTATTTGACAACATATTACAGTTTCATGCGGATTGCCTTATTTTTGAGCGAGTTATCGTTATTTTTGTGATTTTTCCTTAAATCTATAATAATAAAAATGAATGTTTGTAAATCTGTCTGTCTGTCTGTATGTGTGCGGTCTCCAGACAAACCTACTGCATGCAGAACTCTGAAAATTTGAATATATAAGCCCATGAGTCCGATAATGTGCACCCGAGAATCAGAATTTTAAAATTTTAATTACTTTTCAAATTATTAATTAAAAACCGATTTTAGATCGTCATGTTTGGCAAACTTTGGCCTCATGAAAAGATTTATGCTTGAAGTGAGTGGTAACCGCAAAAGTAAAAAACCGTTTTTTACGTTGCCATGCTTGGCGAGTTTCGCCCGAATGCTACTATAAAACAAATCGTTTGCATTTGAGAAGCATGAAATGGCACGAAAATTTCATCAGGTTTACGCCAAATCTATCTATCTCTATAATAACAAAAATGAATGTTTGTAAATCTGTCTGTGTGCGGTCTCCAGACAAATCTACTGCACACAGAACTCTGAAAATTTGAATATATAAGCCCATGAATGCCGATAATGTGTACCTCAGAATCAGAATTTTAAAATTTTAATTACTTTTTTTAATTATTAATTAAAAACCGTTCTAAAACGGAAATTTTCTTACCCTGTGTTACGAATTTTGGGAGCAACCCGCTGTTCTGGGGTTTAAAACAGTTTAAAATTCGTATTCAGTTAAATTTTGCTTTTTGTTGCATCAATATGGAATGTTCTGGAAATCTCGGGTTCTATGGGTCGTAGGTCTTCGAAAACCTAATTTTTGGGTACTTATTTTTGGCGCCAATTTTGGCGATATTTCGTCAAAACTTGCCAAGTTTGACGATTTTTCTGTCATTTGGCGCGTTTTTCCTAATGGGACCTTTTCATGAAATTTTTTATGGTATTTAATACGTTTAATGACCTAACATTTCCTAATTTTAAGAAATTTAAATCGAAAATTGTGGATTTTACAAGATAATTTGCTTAATTGGATGAAATATTTAATAACTCCAGCAATTTTAATGCAAATTACACGATATTTCTGGGGGAAATATGTGACGGCCACGGCAGTGAGTTGTCTTTAGGGGTGCGTTTGTAAGTACGTACCTGAAACTCTGGAACCATTATCTGCACATTCTGTTATACAATTGAGGCCTAGAGTACTAATCTGGAGTTGCAGTTTACATGTCAGATTTTGTAAATCGCATAATTTAAGGGGTTCACGGGCAACGCCGTGCGGGACTGCTAGTTTTTTTAATGAAATTGTATTCCGTCATCGTGTTACGCTTAAAAACAAGATGCCACCACTTCATAGAAGTTAGAATTATTGAAGTTTCTGCTTAATCCCTTTTGATCTAGGGGTTAGGGTACCTGTCTCTAGCTAAGGGGATCCGTATTCGATTCTTAACGGAGGGAGAGGTGTTTTTTGATGTATTGGTCAAGTTTTATGTTAATTATAAGAAACTTTCATAAATAATGAAAATTAGGTTACAAATAAAACTTTTTTTAGTTACAAACTAAACAAAAAACTTTAGTTATACAAATTGGGACATCTAATGAAAAATTACATTTCTTTGCTTCAAAGCTTTAGTTAAAAAAGAATATTTTTGATTTTAGTTACAAATAAAACTTGTGTTTTATTGTAACTAAAAATAAAAAAATCAAAATTAAGCAATTATTAAAAATGGAAGCTTTTTACTGTGGATCCTTTAAACGCATAAAATAAAAATTTATTCTTGCAAAGATGTGCTATAAATGAATGAATTGAGAAAAATATAGAAAATTCACTTTTGCAAGAGATGAAAATTTTTGAATGTTAAAAATATTTTAAAAGCATTCGAGACCAATATTCCACTATTTTAGGTATATTCGATTGTATGGCACTGTTTTATTCATTAATAAGTGTATTGCAAATGTGTCTCAAATACTTTTAAAAATATTTTGAACATTTAAAAATTTTCATCTCTTGCAAAAGTAAAATACCTATATTTTTCTCAAAAGTTTTGTATATTTTGAAACTTTCATTCTTTTATAGCATATCTTTGCAAAAATAAATATTTATTTTATGACTTTTAAGACTCCACAATAAAAAGTTTCTACGTTTAAAAATTATATTTTTATTTAATTTTTATTTGTAGAGAAGTCATACATTGACGCATGCCTATTTTCATTCAACAAAAAGCTTAATATATAACAGGACTATGCAATATTACATCCCGGAAACGCAGCTCTATCCCGAAACAGCTGTCACGGATTAAATTTTGGGAGCTATTCATGGGAAGTGGTCTATAACTTAGCCATCACAACATTATGCTAGCTTCAGCAGCAGTTATCAATCACGTCCAAGGATAAAGTGGAACAATTAATTATTATTGTAGAATTCCACAGCACGTACTTATTTGAAAGAGGTCACTTATCATGCATTAAGGGAAACATATCTGAAGCCAATGAAATAAATTAGACATGACATTTCATGCAATGTGCGAGGGTATATTTTCTATAGCTTTAATTAACTAGAACACAGTGTCAGTTTTGTGATTACCAAACCCAACTTGTATGCAACAGTGTTTGAGTTGAGGTTCATAAATGCACTGATGATAGTTACGTTACATCAAGCGTGACTTATTTGAAAACCGGTAGGAGTAACAGGGTAGAGCCAAACAACTTACCATCTTGTCCAACGGGTAAGCTGGATGTAACAGCTAAAAGAAACACAACAAATCATTGAAATGATTAAAACTTTGTGTGATACAGCACACATAAAAAGTACTTATCAAAATGTACAGTGTTTTGATAGGATAAATTTCGATTTTCATCAGCACTAGTAGAAGTCCATACACAGACTCGGACTGGTAACCGGACTTCTCTGTCCTCAGTCCCATTCTGTGCATTGACTTCTAGTGGTGCTGATGAAGATCAAGGACCCACCAGTGGCCGAGCGCATAGCGCTTTGAATTAGGAAACGGAAGGTGCCTGATTCAAAACCAGGTTTGTCCGCCAACCTAACTGTTCGGAGTTCTCCGTAGTTTCCTCCGAAACATAGCGTAAATACGGGTTAGGACACATTAGAAAGACTCCCCACGGAGGCACCTCCCCATCGGCCTAGATCCCTAGTGCAGACAATCGACTGTAATTCCAAATCATCGTCATCACCATACATTCAGTTTACCTTAGAAGAAGAGTGCAACAATTCTTTAACTTTCTTGATGTCCTGGCCCAACCCTCGACCTACATCCCATGTGAAGATCACTGCCCGTAATCCCACAACACAACACCGATGAAGATCGAAATTTTTTCGATCGAAATACGTGTTTTCTTTGATCAGTACATTTTATGTGTGTTATTTTAGAAAGTTTTAATTATTTTATCTTTCAAACGATAGTTCCTTTTTGAGTGTTTTTTGTTACAGTAAGTTATTATTTAACGGAGAAATCTTTACTGACATAAATAAGATGCGTTATCATAAATTGCCGAATGAGATGTCTGTTCATCACATGGCTGCCGCAGACTTGCCCCGACTATTTTAATGAAATTTTCGTAGATATTTGCCAATCCATTTGTTCTGGGCAATAGCGCGTCGGATTTTGCTGCATACACACATTTTTCAATAGGATACTAGGTGTAATTCTTAGTAATAGCGTTTATAAATTTCGTAATCGTTTATAAATTTCGAAGCAAACGATGCCTATTGACTACAGTTAGAATACGGACAGACTGACAAAAAGAAATCATAAGACATTTTCAACTTTGTTGGGAAGTATTAAAAAGGTATTCAACAGGGACGTGTGCTGAATTCCAAAGGTGGACTATATAGCTCCATCATTAAAAAAAGGAAAAGAAATGGATTTGTATTAAAAAAATTATTTAATTAAGTTCCATGTAAACGGAAGCACAGGCGTAGCATCACCAACATATTTTTTTTTTTTTTTTTTTTTTTTGGGGGGGGGACACATATTGAATTCACCAGCAGCTAAGAGAAGTTTCTTTTGAACTTCGTAACAGATGTTGAAAATCAAAACATATTTTGAAACAAAGTTTGGGGAGTCACGTGCCCCCCCCCTCCCCAGGTGCAATGTGAATACGCGTTAGAATCCTTTAAAAAGTTCTCTGCCCGAGGCAATCCCTCTTTCCTACGTAGGCTTTATAATCAATAAGGCCGTAATAGCCCTCGTGTAACTTTTCCTCATAATTTTTCCATGTAACTTTTTCTTAATGGAAACAATCCAATTCAATCCAAAAATTGAGCTGGAGTGTTATGAAAGTTCCACAAATGGATACCGACCATCTTATCTATAAAGATTTCAAAATTAAAAGTAAAAAAAAAATAATAATAAACATAACCCGCAACTTAAATGCGAAATAGAAATAGAATACTTTTTCCGATTGAAAATGTGTTTATACAGCATGAAAGTCAGAACTATAATCTTTCGAAAATGTATCTCGAATCACCCGAGCTTAAATAGCAATTTTCCAAATACTTCTGCTACTAATACAAAATTTCTCTTTTAGTCCATTAACTTGCAAACATTTCTACACATTTCAAGACGTCTGGAGAACGTGATGTCTGCTATCAAAAATGGGATGAATTTTGATTTTTGGAAAGAAGGATTATATTTTCGATATCATATCTGCAACTTACGTAATAAAAGTTGATTGCAAATTTTCTTTCTTAGCGAGAACATGCCGATATATATTTGAAACATTTTTTCTTCAACTATATATTCAGTATCACGAGATTTTTAGCCGCACGTTAAGGAACACATTTGATAAAACCAGATTGTTCCGCGGTTGGCCTAATCACTAAGCTCCGTTCCCCTAAGAACACGGAAAGTGAAGCAGCACCGGCTTGGCCAGTGCTTGGGAGGGCGAGCACCTCTGTCGGCTGGGTTGCTGTGAGCCGTCTACGCTAATCCCAGCTGATGCACGTAAAATCTGTTCGTGGCTCCGGCCTCCTCCACGTTATACGATACTTCTGGGGTGATACGATACAGGTGCTATGTTTTCCGTCTGGAATTGGTTCAAAATTAGGAGGCCACTCATAGGGGCTTAATTGGCGGTCCCATAATGAAATGGCAAACATGTGCCGCCCTCATACCGATCAAGCCTCCAGTAGGCCTCTGGCCCGGCCATTAGAAAGAAAGAAAAAAATGTTAGCGCAAAATTTTCAACTTTGTGTATTTTTAACTCTTTCTCATTTATAGTAAAAATATTGTTTTAGTTATAATATTATTTTCGGGGGAAACTTAACACCTAGAGAATGTTTGTTCCCTTAGGATTATTTGCTAATCTAAGAGGGTCGTCAATATTACACAAACAAAATCACAAAATTGTAAAATATTGGCGGAATTATTTACAGTATCTGGCTTTTTTTTCATATTTAGTCGCCAACGTGGAAGCAGAGGAGATTTATTGATTATTCTGAAATTTTTTTTTTTTTTTTTTTTTTTTTTGCGTGTGTTTTGAGACAATTCCACAACTTTTCCGAGCTAGCGTGGAAAGAATTATGAAAAAAAAAAAAACTCTTTTACGCTCCGCCCTAATAAGTACTACAAGCTCAAAGTCTCATGCAGCATATGGTATTGACGTCTAATTTCCCTAGATTTTAAAAGCCTTAAACAATGAGGGTCTGTATGAAAGAATAAAGTTGTATCTTCTTAATATTGCAACTATTCGATACACCCTTCAGTTGCGAAAAAATTCCAGCACGCAAAAAGATTAGAACTGAATGTTAACAACAGTGGCAAGTTGTGCAATTTTATTGATAAAATCTTATTTTATTAGAATAGCATTTTTTTCCCTGAATGACTTAGTGAACTAATAGCTCACAAGAAATTGCTGGTATAATTTTCTTTATATTTTTTCTTAATTGCACATTGAACTATTTAAAAATAGAACATTAATAGCATATATTTAATAATTATATTAATTAATAATTCTAATACTAAAATAATATTTATAAATAAATAAAAAATTCAAACAGCAATATTTTATCTGGTAAAAAATTTGGTTTTTATTTCCAAAATGCCTTGCAATTTTTTATTTTTCTTTTTAAAGAATAGTAATACAATAAGAGTTCAATTCAGACTCTTTTTAAACTTAATTCATTAGTCCGAAACATGGCAGTTTCTAGCTCAATTTTTAAATTTTCGATAACCAGTTCTTGTTTGGCTCTTACAACCTACTGTACGAGTTGCTAGGCTCAGGTGTATCAACTCGAAGTTCAGTGACAGAATTCGTTTCTGACTCAACACCTTTGCGAAGAGTTCGAAACATTTTGTATTTCAGCTCTGGTGTTATGAAAAAACAAGTGTTCATGAACGACTCGTGAATTCCCAGGTAGGTTAGATTGAATTCCGCGAGTTCTTGTTTGATCCTAAAGTCCGAGTTCCATGACTCAGCCTATATCATTTTGAAGTTCAGTGACACATTTTGTATTTCAGCTCTGGTGTTATGAAAAAAATGAGTTCATCAACGAGTTGTGAAGTCCGTGAGTTCTTGTTTGAGTCTATAGACCACGTTGCATGGCTCAGGCTGTATCATTTTAAAGTTCAGTGACAAAATTCGTTTCTGAATCAACACTTTTGCTAAGAGTTCGAAACATTTTGGATTTCAGCTCTGGTGTTATGAAAAAAGAAGAGTTCATAAATGACTTGTAAAAAAGTTCCATATTTCTGACTAGTCACTATCCATGTCATGGATTGAGAAAAATTCTTTGGGTAGTGTCTTTATGTCATCTTTGGAAACTTTCCAATTAATTACAGTCAACTTCGGATATAGTAAACCCGGGTATAGTGAACCTTCGGCTATACTGAACGCAAACCATTCGTTCCGATTCACATACAGTTTCGCTGTTCACTATGGGGACACGTCGGTTTTAGTGAGCTTCGGATATAGTGGACGAAATTTGCTGGTCCCCAGAGGTTTACTATAACCGGAGTTGACTGTATTTATTTTTCTAGTGCATCCAAAGCAGAAATATCAACGGAGAATTTTTTAAACTCTTTTACACCTTATTCACTTAGTTTCCCCTCGAGGGCAAACTACATCATCAATAGCACCGGTTACCACTTCGTCATTCAATGGAGAAAAGATTTCAAGGGGCGTTTCAGTTACAGTGATGTCATAAAAAGTTTCATAATATGATTTAATTATCCCTCCCCGCAAGCATATTCCATGGAAGTGGGCACGATATAACTGTAGGCACGAAATAACAAAGATGATTACAACAAAATGTTATGTTACAAAGATTTTAATTCTTTTACTTTTTAACACCTTTTTTTTTTTAGTTGTTGCGCATTCTGATTACATGCACGAAAAAAAAATTCTTCAGGGGGCTCTTTAATTATAGGCGTTGACCATAAAATACATGGCAGATTATATGCATCAGCGTCTTCGTTCAGTTCTTCAATTTCGATAATTTGGCTTCCTGGAAGGTTTTATTGCAAATCAGTAAAGCTAGGAGCTTCGTAATAGTAGTAGCAGCAGCTCGGATCAGCGAAATAAAAGTCTTCTGGTCCGTATTCCATATAAAAGTCTGTGTTTCTAGAGTAGTCTATAAACAGACCGAGTCTGACAAATAACTTATACAGGATAAACGTGGTTACTGCTGCGAAGCCCGAGAACATCAAATAATCCTTCAAATCCATAAACGTTTTTCTACATCTTCGACTTGATATCAATACCGTCAAAGTATATGATTTAATATGTCAAATAGCGTAGAAATAAATCAATCAAAATCAAATTGTTTAAAAATTTGATTTGTATTTTGAAATTGAATTTTGATTTGAATTTTAAAAATAATAGAACAATCAGAGTAATAAGATTGATGAAAAATCATTATTTAGCATTATTGGTTCATGGCACCTTCTTTAAAAATAATCACTATAACAAGATATAGGCAAAGTCATTTTTGAATTATTGTTGCAAGCGTATTGTTTGAAACAATCTTATACCAGAACTGTAAATTTTTATTTGTGTATTGGTAAACTTCTGCATTGGTTGCCTTACAAAATTAGATATCGTAAAGGCAAATGATGTTATGTTAGAAAGATGATTACAACAAGATGTTATGTTACAAAGATTTTAATTCTTTTACTTTTTAACACCTTTTTTTTTAGTTGTTGCGCATTCTGGTTATATACAATTTTAGTTTCGACATAATTTCACATTTATACGGGCTCATTATTATGTAGCTCATCGGACAATGTACATAAAGTGGTGAGCTCACCAGTTCATCGCTTTCATGTCACTGGTGAGATCTGAATAATTTTAGCGTGCCAGAATGGCATGGCGTCTTTAAAATGGATTGTCATTTTCATACTCACATGCAGTATAGATTACCATGGAGGTTTTTTTTTTGTATTAATTGGGTATTTTGTTTAATTTTCCTGAATGCCTGAAACGAATATCAGGATTATTCTACAGATATGAAGTACTTATTTTATAGGGTCAGGTGGGGGAAAATCATGTACTTTTTTGAAGGAATCAAGCTGTTAAATTTATATTAGTTAAACTTTTGATGTATATTAGATACATTTAACTTATATAGATTGAAAATATAGCATTACTTTTCAATGTTATCAATATACTTTTTTACAGTGTCATTTTTAATTAGACAAGTATTGACATGACCATTTTCCCCCACCGTGGGGGGAAAGCAGGAGTAGTACAAATATGACTATATTTTTATTAAAAATTATGTTACTACTCTGAATGAAATAAAAAGTACTCAATTTAATGTATTCTTAGATATAATGATAGAAGAAAATGCGCAGAAAAAATGTATCTTAAAAAATATTTAGCTGAAGAAATAAGGTCCACGTGTTTATCAGGTTCACTCAGTAAGTGGGAAATGTTACTCGGTTCCACCAAATTAATTTATGACAATAAACAGTAAATTAAAATGTCAGTTTCATTGATAATAACTATTGTTTCAGTAATACTTACTAAAGGAGAACTAGAAACGTCAGAATCATACAGAACTTCGTATAGTCCAGCCATACTACCATTTTACCCCCATCTCAGAAAAAATAAAATAAAATTAATAATTTCATTCTTATCTTCTTTACACAATCCAGTTTCTTGAGAGAAGTCTCTCTCCTGTTTTATCAAAATACAAATAGCTTATGTAATTATAAGGAATCTAGTAGAAAATGCTTCAGTATAACTTGTTAACATAATGTATGCTTAGAAAAAAAACAAGGAGTCTTGCACACTTTAATGTTGTTGAAATACTCTAAAACTTCCAAAAAAAAAACACTTGTCAGGCTGTTAAAATATATCTCCATAGAAAAAAATAATAAAACATCTAAATTTTTATGGTGAAAGATGTATTTTCCAATATAACCCCATTTCCCCCCACCTGACCCTACTAATTTTATTCATTTCTTTTAAATATTTGAAGAAAATTAACTTGTTTTACTTAAGCGATTACCAATTGATTATTTTTTAAAGCTGTAAATTTACACGAGTCGATTTTTTACTTTCCGAAGATGTACCATGTAAGGAAAATATTGTAATCATGAAAAAATTCGAGATTTTGGTGTACTTACACGCTTTGAGGTCTTCTGAATTCATTTATGCTATTTTTACAAGATGTATGTGTGTGTGTATGTGTGTATATGTGTATAGGACTTATAGTTTTTCTGCAGGGCTACGACAAAGATTTCTTTTACATTATGGCATATGGGGAGTCGATAGAGCTTCAATTTGGTACATATGTTTGAATTATTCATCGATTAAAATTTATTTCAGTGGTTGGTAATGATCTTAATCGTACGTGTTCGGAAAGTCGAGTGGAGTCACTCCAGATTTTTTTCATAATTGTGGCACATTACTACAGCTTCACATAGTTCACTGTGGCACGACCCACAACCTGGGCGAATTTGACCAGACCAGTAAAATATAATGAAGAATTATATTACATTACAGTACAAAGTACATGCATTAAAATCCATATTTAACAAAACTGAAAAGTTCATTCACAAAACACTATAACAATCAATAATCATTCTAATTCAATGATGCCGTCAGTGAAATTGGGGCAGAAAATAGTCTAATTTATAAATAACTAGCCGAGGTACCCGTCCTTGACGGGTTAGTGAATGCAAATTTCCAAAAAGCAAGAACTTTCGTCAGCATTCTAGGAGTACACAGAATGGATGCAGTATGTTGCCAAAGTAAAGAAAGCGAATTTATAATTTTTATGTATTGTTAAAATATTACAGGTTAGAGAGTAACTAAGTAATATCATTTCATTCGCTTAAGTCGTAATTATGTGATGCGCGAACGAATATTTACGCATATTGAAATAATTTTCGCAAAATCTCAAAATCTAATCCATAATTTTTGAAAAACTGGAAGCCTAGAATTTAAGTTGAGTGACAATCTAGCATGTCACCCAATTCCGTTTTATTCCCTGCAGTCTTTATTTCGTGATGCTGGAACAAAATTTCAGCATTTTAAAATGATTTTCACAAAATCTCAAAATGCAATCAAAATATTTTAAAAACGCAACGCGCATAAATTAAGATTAGCAACTACCTATCAAAAAACTAAATTTCGTATCATTCGTATTAGTCGTTATCACGTGATGTTTGAAGAAATATAAACGTATTTTGAGAGAATTTTCACAAAATCTCAAAATCTAATAAAAATATTTAAAAAATTGGACACCTATAGTTTATGTTGAGCAACCATCTATCATGTGACCAAATTTCATGTCATTCGCTTTAGTCGTTATTACGTAATGCGTGAACAAAGATTCACTCTTTTAAACGATTTTCGCAAAATCTCGAAATCTGATCGATTTTTTAAAATTAGATGCTTATAGTTTAAGGTGAGTGACCACCTATCATTTCACCACCTTTGCAGTTATTACGTGATTTGCGAACACAAATTTACGCAGTTTGAAATGATTTTCGCAAAATCTCAAAATCTAATAAAGATTTTTTTTTAATTCGACGCCTAAGTTTTAAGTTGAGTGAGCACCTATCATGACACCAAATTTCATTTCAATCGCTTCAGTCGTTTTTACGTGATGCTTGAACACAAATTTACGCAGTTTGAACCCAGTAAACACACACAGGTTCTCTGAACGTCTATTAACGTTCAGAAGACGTTTTCTGAACGTTAATAGACGTTCAGAGAACCTGTGTGTGTTTGCTGGGAAAGGATTTTTACAAAATCTCAAAATCTAATCAAGATTTTTTAAAAATTCGACGCCTATGTTTTAAGTTGAGTGACCACCTATCATGACACCCAATTTCATATCATTCGCTTCAGTCGTTTTTACGTGATGCTAGAACAAAAAAAACGTCACGGACAGAATGACATATTGACAGACAGACAAACTTTTTTTTGAGGGTCGCATTGGATTCCCGGGTGCTTGAAACGGATAGAAATCGCAAATTTTTTTAATTTATAGAAATGTACAGACAAAAGTCTAATTTTATTTATATAGATTACAGGCATCGTAATAAAAACCATTAAAATAAATCCACTATTCCATGCTAGAGAGTTCGAGGCCTTCAAATTCTTTCACTACTAGACTACTTTCTTTCCCCTGCCGCATTAAATAGTAAAAGTGACTCCACACACCCGGGACCTCCTATTCGGAAAACAGAGATCGTTGCTAAGAATTTAATTTCGGGTGTCTTAACTCGTGCGAAAAATTCCTGGAGAAAAAGAAACCAATACGATCAGGGCGTTGAACTAAACTATCAATAAAAATGTGAGTGAACGCTCAGACACTCTGAAAGAGCGCTGTCGCGGTCACAGTGAGGGAGATAACGGAGGATTATGAAGACCATTTTCTGCTTTCTTAAAATGGATATGTCTCACATATTTTTACCGTTGCCGTTGCCTCCACGTCTCGAGTATGCAGATGAAGCCAGGTAAAATTTATACTGTATCGAGAATGTTCGGTGTTAATAATGCTGAAAATAGTTTGTGGAATAAATATGATTTTACGTATTAGATAAATTTGAAATACTGATTGACTTTATATCGGGGATTCCTTAAGGAGTCCAGTTAGACCTCGGCAGTTGCTGGAAGTTTTTAAACGTTTGTACCAGGGGCGTAGCCAAGGGGGGGGTTAGGAGGGGTCATAACCCCCCCTATGAGGAATTTTTTGCCATACAAAATGTATATTCTTCACTCCCTTATCACACACATGTATGCATGTATGTGAGTTGCAGTAGTCGTAACCCCCCCATGAAAAATTTCTGACTACGCCTCTGGTTTGTAGTATACAGTTTTAATGTTTCGCGTCGGCGCAGCACCCTGCTCCCCAATTTTTAGTGCCTAGGCGCCTTGGCAATAATTCTTAATCGTAAAAATGGTATAATTTCAATAGAGAAAACCCAAAGATTGGATCAGATAGAATGTTACCAAGCTGCACATTGCTTGGTTCATGCATGTTTCTTGGAACATAAAAATTGAAACTTCTCACTATTTTGAATTATGTAAAACCTATGGAACACCTTGCGTATTTGCCACACAGGGCGATTTTTCATAATTTCGCGACTTATGTATCGATACATAATATCGCGTACATGTATCGATAATAATTTGCTCTAAGAAAACACTACTTTATAGGTTTTCTTTGATAAAAACTTCGGAACTGCTTCTAATGGCGATTTCCTTGCCACCAATAGTGACTCTTCATTAGCTGGCAATTTACACATGCTCGTAACCAATAATTACTGCTCATGTAAGGTTTCCGAGAAAACCGTTATCCAGATATTCATATACATAATCGTTTGCAGATTGGCGTACTTAGCACCACGAATTATACCATCTGGTCGCGCTAGCAAATATCCAAAGTGTACTATAACTGCTATAATGGCATCGTTAACGCGGCCAAATATTTCTACGGGTAGAAAATACCCAAGCTGAACCTAACAGGCTTTAAAATATTCTGCATTTTATTAATTTTCATTTTCAAGCTACTACTGAGTTCTAACATTTTGGAACTCGGGGTTTAGATTCACCCTGCTTGGAGAGATGCCATTTTGCCTGATCGTTACCCAATGCTATGATGACGCTTTTGAAATCAGTTACAATTAGTTATTCCACGTTTCTCAACCTGTGGAACGCGCAGAACGTTTGCGGTGGTGGGGGGGGGGGGAGAGGGAGAAAAAACAAACAGAAAGCAGCGATGCATGTTTTTAAAAAATCATCTTATTTATTCTCATTTTTATTAAAAAAATATATCCATTTTTGCTTAAAATGTTCATTAAAACTTTACTGATAACATTATTTTGTAGAAAATTCGACTACATGTTCATTGTTAAAAATTAAAAAGCTGAATGTATGCTGAAAAGTGTCAGAAAGGAGGGCTCCCCCTTAAGTTATCCTCTGTGTGTGGGGGAGGGGGACGAGGTTAAAAGGTTGAGAACTGCTGAGTTATTCTGTTTTGGAAAAACGAATATTCACTAATTTTAAACTTCTGTTATCTAAGAGAACTTACAATTTTTAAAATTGTCAACTTTGTGTAACACATTTTGAGTTCTTTATTTCATAATCTTTTAAATTTAGCGTAAAATGGGTGCAATTCTACTACTCATGTTTGTCAATTTCACGCGATTCTACATACTTGGAATTGCTTTGTTGTAAAGGCATGAATGATTTATGCTGCCAAAAATTGCCTAACCTGGGAACCATTATGTTTATTTTTTCAGTTTTTTATTAATATCTTCTAAAATAATCCAACTTTCGAAATTTAAGTCAGCTTATCAGGTCCTCCGGAATTTTCCGAATCCGCGGACACCTTCGTCGAAACTCGAATCCCCACGGTTTCGGGGGACATTAGCAGAACAAGCTTTTGACAGAGGCGCCACCGCCGCCTATGTCAAAAGCTTTAAACTTTTTTTTTTTTTTTTTTTAGAACAGAGATGCATCGCATCCTTCTTTCTTAAGGGAAAAATTTGTTAGAGATTTTTAACGTTGAGCGAGCTAATTCACCCTCAACAGCGGCATGCACACAAACATAAACGATTTTTTTATTTGCTCGCAATTAGCAGTGACATCAGAAAATTTAAGAATCGCATAAACTGCGAATTTACTTTGTTATGACATTGTGTCAGAATTTATCAATCTCGAGTAATTTCTAATTTATTAGGTCCTTAGTTAGTCCTTAATCAATAATTAGTCCTTAGGTCCTTAGTTTTTAATTTATTAGGTTTATTAGTTATTGTTCTTTTTACGTTAGCCGGGGGTGACGCCACTTATAGCCCCCCCCCCCTGTTTGTAACTATCTTAAATTTAAATTCCATTCAGAATCTGAGAGATTTCAGTGCCAAGGAAGCCGGTGAGAGATTTATGAACATGGCGAACCAACTGGCGGCTAGTAGTGTATATATATTTTGTAGTAATCCATACCTATTTACCTTATAATCCATACAATGTAGTAATCCAAACCTATTAATTATTCCTATACCTAATCCATACCTATTTTATTATTTTTAGTTAGAGTACGGACCACGGGCAGACAGACAATAAGTAAATCATGATTTTTTAAAAACTAAGTGTTAAGAAACCATTTTCTAAAACGAGACGAGCAGTTTCCGAAGGAGGCTGATAAAAATAGCCATTAATATCCCACAAAAATAATTTTTGAAATTCATTTCGATAAATGGTTAAACTATATTTAATAAAAGTACACATGGAATCATCCTTTTTTTTTGTATGATCGATTTATAAACACCTTGAAAATAAACTAAAACAAGGTTTCAAATAAATTATGAATATAAAGTAAGTTTTACCATAGACTGAAAAAAAAGTAATTAACTTCTCTTACGTAATTAAATACATTGCGTTTTTTAATTGCTGATTGCAACAGATTATAATTATTTGATTATGAAAAATAATGACAAAATCTGGTCGTTGATCTCAAAAATTAAATTAATTAGAAAAGATTTCACAAGAAAAAAGAAAAACCCTGGAGGCAAGACATTCAAGTAGAGATAAAGAAATTAAATAATTAATCAGGAGAAATATTTTATAAAGAATATGTATATATGTGTGTGCGTGTGTGTCTGCGTATGTAATTAGTGACTTTCATATCTAATGAATTTTCGAAATTTCTGTTAAACGTCTACGTATAAGCAATAAAAGTATGTGTCCCAGGTAAAATAAAATTTCCCGGTAATGAGAAAGCAAATGCTGTTTCTGTCTAGTAAAAATTATTTTTAAAGAACATCAAGTTATTGATTTCTTTTCTTTTTAGTGAAACTCGTCTTCCTTCATCTCTAGTTAAGTACAATTTATTGAATTCTGAAAGGTAGGGGAGGAGGAGGAAGCGGATTTTAATTATAGTAGTTGTCAGGTTGGTGTGTTTAATTAGCAATGGAGTTTGGGATGCTTTGCAGACATTTCGCATGACGTCGTTGTAGCTAGATTCGCATTGTAGGGATCGGACTTTGAATTAGGAAATTTAGGTTCGATTGCAGCTCAATCGCAGCATATGCCTGTGTACATAAGCAGTTTTGATGCACCTTAACCCTTTAACCCTTTGAGGCGCAACCCTTTCCCAATGCTGCAAAAAGGGCAGCCGTTGCCATCGCTCGACTTAACTACCAGCAAGATGGCAGACGATCGAAACGTTCATCCCGTGCCACAGAGCTAGAGACCCTTTTTTGACGACAGCTGGCTGTGCCGGCACAGCCAGCTGTCGTCAGCACTAGAAAAGGTCTCTAGATCTGTGGCATGCGATGAACAATTCGATCGTCTGCCATCTTGCTGGTAGTTAAGTCGAGCGATGGCAACGGCTGCCCTTTTTACAGCATTGGGAAAGGGTTGCGCCTCAAAGGGTTAACCGCTTGGTGGGAAAGAGGTGCGTAACTTCGAATTATTTGGTTATCGGTGATGTTCAAAATTGTTAGAAATAGATCACCAACTTCCTTAATAAGAGATGCGTGCCATTTTATTAGAGATGCGTGTTCGGAAGAATTTATTTTTCTTCTTTTGTTTAAAAAAATGGACTCGTGATTTGTAATAGATTTGTTTACCGGGCTATTTAACATATTTAAATTTAGCAATATCGAATAAATAAATAATGTGACGCGTGCAAGTACAACATACACGTCCGCTCACCCAATAAAACTACTTTCGTTCCAGAATATTTCGTTAGAAGAGGTTTTTTTACTTAGGAAATGTTTTGAAATGCATTGATTTTTTCAAACGAGTGGTCGATTTGCTTCAAAGAAATATGCTAAATTTCCCTGAAATGTAAAAAGAAAGAACATATTCGCTTTTTCTAACCGATGACACTCAAGATCTCCAAAAGAGAGATTTTTTTTTCTTTCAGTTTATATATTTTCCGCCGTTTACAATTGGATCGAACTGCATTGCAGTTAAGCAGTTGTCTGAACATAATCTTTGGTTTTAGATGTTGAAAAAGACTGCTTAGTGTAAGGCTGTTGTAGTGTTTCAGTTGCTATTGTAGTTTTTTTTTATTGCGAGAATTTGTGGTTTTCTGAGAGTTCCGCTAAAATTCCGCAACCAACTAGCGCGGCCAAATGGGATGTGGTATGTTATAGAGATGAGTTCGGGCTCATTTTTTGAAGCCCGAGCCCGAAGACTTTTAATCCGAGCCCGCCCGAGCCCGAGCAATATTATTAAAGTTGGAGCCCGAGCTCGCCCGAGGCCGAAATGTCAGCTAAAGACAAATAAAATTAACTACTTCATTAATAGGATACAATAAATTTTGGAGCTTCACACACCTTCTAGTCCCCCGTGCCGCTATTTTTTGAAATAAGTACGTCTATTTATCCCATGAATCACTTTTAAAAATCTGTTTCAAGGAGTATGTTCAACAAAGGAGAAATTTTTCACGAGCCCGAGCCCGAACGCAATCGTGAATTACAGAGCCCGAGCCCGAGTCGGGCCCGGGCTCGGGCTCGGGCTTTCGGGCTCGGGCTGAGCCCGTCTCATCTCTAGTATGTTAGATTTCCTCTTTCTCCTCCTAGAAGAAGGTTTCAGTTTGGAACTGCGAACTGAATTCGCAGCTGTGACGGTTAAAAAACATGTAAACAGCGGCGCTAAACGTCCGACGGCAGATCGGTTGATTAAACTCGACTCCGATTAGAACACCGAAAGTGAGGCGGCACCGGCTTGGTCAGTGCTTGGGAGGGGGAAATCCTCTCTCGATGGAGTCTGCTGCCGACCGTGTACACTAAAGGGAGCTGGTGCACGTAAAATATGCCGTGGCTCCAATGCCCCCCATATTCAAACGATACCTCCGGTGGTCCCTAGATCTCTCATATGGAATTGGTTTAAAACTAGGTGACCAGTCATGAAGGGCAACTTTGGTCTGCCTGCTAGGTGCTCCCATAATGATAAGACCAAAATCTCTGGTCCTCGTAGAGGTCAAGCCTACAAGCAGGCCGCTAACCCGGCCATTAGAAAGAACAATGGTACAAAGCCTTTTAATGGGAAATCAATGTACAGGGTGTTTCAGTTAAATGTTTCAGTTAAACGCAGATAGGTAAGATACACCTAGACGGTTCGGAATTACACGGGAATGCCTGGGTGCAAACGTCGTCTTCATTCACCTATTAATAATACTTTTTGAAAAGTAGCGAAGCATCAGTCAAATTTCTCATTATTTATGAGAAATTTGACTGAAGCTTCGCTGCATGATAGCATAAACCTATTATTTATAGGTTTATGCTGCAACTATTGCATCCATTAAAATAAAAAAGAACTGTAAATTTGAATAAAAAATAAAATTTGTATGGGATAAATTTGTCTTTTCCAAAATACAGTCGGAATGTTGCCTATTATTTCAGCAGGATTTTCCTACTGATTATTAATTGATGCTGGCCACAACATGACAGAGTGAATAAGGCACTGAACATGATAGATTGCTGAAAGGTGAAAGTCCAGGGTTCGGGCCCATCGATTTAACGGTCTGGAAATTCTGGCGGTCTTCTCCAGATGTAACTTGAATTCGCGTTAAAACCGCCAAAAAATTCGTAAGCCCAGGCCACTTCCCCACCTACACTGCAAAAAATATTCCTGTAAATCAACAGAAAAAGTCTGGCAGCAAAAATTTGCCAGAAATATTCTGTAGGCAGAAATTTTCTGTTGCCAGGAGCTGTATGTTATATGACAGAAAAATTCTGTTCCCTACAGAAATTTTCCGTATACATATAAAAGTCGTTTCCAAGCAGCGTTTTACAGTTGATTTCTGTATGCAGAAACTATCTGTAAGGGTTACAGAATCATTCTGTTGAATAACATTTATTACTGTCGACAGAAAATTTCTGTTTACAGAAATTTTCTGGCAACTTTTTGCCGCCAGTAATTCTTCTGTATACAGAAACTTTCTGTACACAGAAAGATGTTACATTCTGGCAACATTTTGCTGCAGTTTTTCTGTTAAACAGAAATAGTATTTTTAGTTATTTCATATATTACTATCGTATTTCTCCAAATATTTAAATTTTTTTATACAGATACTTAAAAAAAATTAATAAATTTACAAAAATATAATAGTAATACATAAAATAAATATAATACCAGTAAGTAGTCTGGTATTATTTATTTTATTATTACTATTATATTTTTGTAAATGTATTAAAATTTTTAAATATATGTATAAAAACATTTAAACATTTGGAGAAATATAATAGTAATATAAGAAATAACTAAAAATATTATTTCTGTAAATTAAGAGAAAAACTAGCAGAAAAATGTTCCCAGAATGTAAAATCTTTCTGTAAAAGTAACGTTACCAGCATAACTGTTGGTGGCCTTATGATGACATGTAAAAGTGCTTAGTTCATTTACTTAACTTTTTGTGTATATTAAACTACTGATAAACAAAATTAGAAATATTTCTGACAAGAATAAAAATTGATTTTTCTTTTTTTAATCACTGAATCTGAACTTTTTGTGTTCAAAATCTGTACCTAGAGATATAAGTATACTCTAAAATAATCTTAATAGACACAAATAACTCTTCAGTTCAACAGTAAATTAAAATATTAAAGGTCTGAATTAAACATTCTGTGTGAGTAATAATTGAGAGCTATTTCAAGAACACGAGTACTTATATAGGCAGACAAACATCCTGTAGCTTTGCCTTAACATAACACAAAACAGCAACATTATGAATCGTCTAAGTGTACCCTACCTCACCTCGGAGTTCTAAAACCTTTAACTGAGATAGTCTGCATATAATAAAATAAAGTGCGGTCTTCTGTGATGCTGCTGAAACAAAGCAAATGGCCAACGCAGTCCAATGGGGATTATACACTCACTTCCAAAAGTTAAGCACGAAGATGTAAAATGCAAAAAAATCAACAAATACTGCTTTGATTGACACAAAATTCGGCAGGAAAGCAGCATATATATTTATGCATGAAACAAAATAAATAATTATATACAGAAATGAAAACAATATTAAATTTTTGTAAGTTATCAGATAATGACATACTGACTTAAACAGAATTATGTATAAAGTGAAAATAAGCAGCATAAAATGAAAAAAAGGACATAATAGGGTATGTGATCCCCCCTCATCTGTGTACAAAGTTTACACCTTGTGACCATGCTTTCAATTAGGTGGTCAACCTCCGCAGAATTAAGCAATCGCCATTCTTCTTGTAGAACAGTTTAAAGCTCAATAAGAGTGGCTGGAGGTGAGAAACGAGAAGATACAGCCACGGCCGAGAGCATCCCAAAGATTTTCAATGAGATTAAGGTCGGGCGAATATGCTGGCCACGCCATACGCGCAATCCCTTCACTCTCCAGGTAGTCTCGACGATGTCAGCTCTGTGGGGGCGTGCGTTATCGCTCATTAAAACAAAAGTAGGGCCAACTGTTGCAGCGCACAATCTCACAATGGGTTCTAGGACTTCATCTCGATACCGGACAGCCGTCACAGATCCCCGTTTAAAGATGTGCAGGTCGGTGCGGTATCCTAATGAAATAAATCCCTGCCCACACCGTAATGCTTCCGCCTCGAAATGAGTGATGTTCGGTGATGTTTTGCGTGTTCCTTGTTCACGACATATCCTTATACGGCTGTCATCTGGCTCCAGAGCAAATCTTGACTCACCAGTAAACATGGCATTGCCCCAGTCAGACACAGTCCAATTGACATGCTCCCGGCACAACTTTAATCATGCCCCTCTTGATTAGACGTATAGAAAAACACAAACTCGAGGTACCCGGACGTACAGTCCACTCATATGTAATCTTCGGCGTACAGTAGCTGCAGATATTGCCTTACCAATGGACGCTGTATAACCATAGATGTCACACGTGTGGAGGTCGCTCTGAGATTCCGCTTGGCTAAAATAGCAATATACCGATCTTCCGCGGGGATTGTAACCCTTGGGCGACCGGTTACGGGCTTTTGGACAAATGTCTGTGTGGTTTGGAATTGTTTCCATAAACGTGAAATTACAGAATGATAAACGCCGAAGAAAAGAGCAACATCTGTGATCGACTGTCCTGCCTCAATGCGCCTCACAGCACGCCAGCGCTCAGAATCTTCTATTCGTCTTCTGGAAGTCATAGAAACACGTATGTCTTGAAAACAAATTGTATGAAAGTTTTAAACACCTTCTATCAGCACTTAGAATCAACTTCTGTAACCTAAGCTGGCATCTTATGACTGCCCTTTTTGCATATTCCTTGACGTGAAAGCGCTATTGGCTGTTACCTAACATTTGCATACTTCCATCTACCTCTGCAGCGAATTGCAGAGTCTCACGCATGAAGAGCGAATTTCTTGAGCGAATTGCGAATCCTCTTCAATTCTGATTGGCTTCCGGAAATTAGCATTTTCCTCTCCGTGCTTAACTTTTGCAAGTGAGTGTATGTTATCTGCAATTCCGAGATAAGGGAGGCCTAAATTAGGCATCACAGCAATGGACTTTGTAAAAGGAAGTCAGTGACTGTGTTGTGTTACGGCAAAGCTATGCAAGGGATATCTGCCTAGAGGGTTGCCTTGGACAGAGAACTTTTTAAGGGGGTCCTTACGTGTATATTCACATT
This sequence comes from Cheiracanthium punctorium, assembly GCA_038373885.1. Classification (NCBI taxonomy): domain Eukaryota; kingdom Metazoa; phylum Arthropoda; class Arachnida; order Araneae; family Cheiracanthiidae; genus Cheiracanthium; species Cheiracanthium punctorium. The sequence continues at coordinate 29,705 of JAWZYV010001884.1, read as the reverse complement.
GCATCGAGAGAAAACCGTCCAAAGCTGCAGACTGTTAGATCGACAGCCGCGAGTTAGGAAATCGGTGAGGCAGCTGGAAATTGAGTGCCAAATGAACGAGACTGGCCAGAATGTTCCAGAATAATGAGAACATAAGAAACTGTTGTTGAAAGGTTAAAATTATGTTATTAATGCCCGAAGTTTTTCTAACCGCAAACGTTGGCTTTTCATTTAATCAGATAGCTCTCCTAATTGCAAACACGTTATGGCGATGCCAAGAGAATGAATGTTTCTCAGGACCCTAAAATTGCTGAAGCGGCCTCGACAGTCCAATACGCGGGGAACAACACTGGAAACAAATAATTAATAATCGTTTTATCCTTTGCGTATTTGCAAATACTAAACTTGAGTAACCACGAAATTGAGTACCATAAGCTCCGTTCATTGTGTACGTCACAGGCCCAAAACTTTCTGTGTTCTGAAAACACACATTTTAACTCTTTCCAAAAAGAATGGAAAGTGTTTAAGATTTCGATTTGACTGTCTGCCTATTCGCCCGTGTTCTAATAGTGGTAAATATGTATCGATTACTACAATATATATATATGTTGTTTCTATATAATTAACCATGTACCCTATTGAAACTGGTGCATGTAGCATTTATAGTTTCTTACAGGAGCACTCAAAATTTTCCAGTACATTGCGCTCTGTGGACAGTCATTGTTTAAAGTATACCTTCAGAGATTTTTCAACTATAAAACAAAACTGATATGCGTTTACGTATTACAAATTATTGCTCTGTCAAAAAGTGTTTATAGCTCTTCTGTATAGGAGCACTTAGAAGAGTTCTAATACATTACGGCTTATGACAGTTTACAGACTTTCATCCATTTCAAGAGCAACCGAATGGGCGCCTGTGACACCTCATTCTTCCTTAAAAATTTGGAAATAACACTTAAAAGTTACTTGTAGGGTTTCGCGAAATGCATTATAGTGACATGCAGCTTTTTTTGAGGCTATCTCATAAATATTACTAATTTCGGCACCAGAGACTGTTGATTTGGAAAGAGTTTTATAGCGTTTGTCACGAATTATCTTTCTTGCTTATTTTCAGAATGCATTTTTCAAATAAGTGTACCGAGGTTGAAGAACCTATTCAAACGCTAATGAATACTTCTTCTAAGCATAGCATCAAACAACAATACAAGTTCTAAAGCTTTAGAAGTTCTAAAATGACAATGACCGTCCTTGTAAAAACTCTGAACATTAATCTAATAATACTTTTCTGCTCCCAAATATTTCAATATAGAGAAGCATTTTTCTGTGAAAACAAAAAGTTTCGAAATCTTTTACAGCCATTGGTGCATTTGCTTCAAAGAAAGATGTTAATTCTCTGAAACGTTAAGAAGATTAAAGCATAAACAATTTTTCACCTTTTACGGTAGGATCTAACTGCATTGCAGTTTAATGCAGTTATCTAAAAATACATTTTCATTTCAGAAGTGAAAAACACGGGTAGTGTTCGTTTTTATTTATGTTTGCTGAAAGTATTTTTCTTGATTAGCCAATGCTCTTTAATTGTAATATTTTTGAAGAAAATGAATGAAACTAAATAGATACTTTAGAAATCCATTCAAATAATTTTATTTAATAACCAGATTGAACAATTTAATAACAAAATGCTGACATGAACGGCTAAATGTATGCTTAGCTTTTGGAAAAGGGCAAAAATGTAAACATATTTTCATTTCATGAGTTCAGGCTGTTGGGAACATGAGAAAGAAGAGCACTGAATTTACTTTCTGTTGAATTCAGGCAGGGGCGTAGCTAGGGGGTGGTGGGCGAGGCAAGTGCCCCGGGCGCTGAACAAGAAGGGCGCCAAAAATTAAATTGCAAATCAGCCCCGTGAATGCGATGATTTTTTTAAAGTTTACTTTGCTTGATTTTGTAACAAGTAGCAGCCAAGTAAGTCAAGTTGACATAAAGTCTGAAGAAAATGCTGAAAATGAAGACCATATAAAAATCCATATTTTTATATGGATTTTCATTTATAAAAATATGATCACTGTGCTTATCAATTTATTATGAAGATAAATTTTTCATAACTTTGTCATCATGATCGCTCAATTGAACATGGGCGGGGGGGGGCAGAACACATGTTTTGCCCGGGTGACAAATATCGTAGCTACGCCACTGAATTCAGGCGTAACTTATTTAATGCAGGCAAGGGCGTAGCCTGTATTAGTTTGTATGTATAACCCCCTGCGTTTGTTGTATAACCCATTTCTCAAGTAAGTATCCCTCATTCAATCGAAGTTTAACCTGTTTATTCCTGTTGCTACAAAGCTGCAATAAGTTGAATCTGGCTTCAAATTATAAATGGAAAAGGATGACTCGTACTTTCGAAAAAATTAGAACTGAGTTTAGGCGATTTCAGTAACACAAATAAATAAATAAATAATTGTAAATAAAAGTGATGATACATATATTACGAAAACCTCAGTTCTAAATCTTTTTTTTTTCAAATTTTAAATTAAAAAGTAATTTATGATATCCGTATTTTAATTACCAAAAGATGTAGGTGTATTGCAGGGATAAATAGATGTCAAAGGACGAAATTTTACGCCTGAATAACTCAAAGGTTAAGCAAATAATAAATGTGAGCAAACTATTTATGTTCTTAATTTCATTAAGTTATAGATTTGGTTGTTTTGCTTGACACAAGAATTTAAAACCCAAAATTTAAGTTAATTTAAAATTATATATCGTTACTAGCTGAAGTACCCGTTCTTCGCACGGGAATGAATGGACTTTTTGATATTACGATTTGTGGTGATTACTATTCATTGTAATAAACAGATATAGCAAAGTGGATATCGCGTTATATTGTGTCCAATAATCATGCATACCGAATTGCAAGGCAATCATTTGTACGGTGCAGAAGGCCATGCGGCGTAGCGCAATCTAGTGGCGAGTTTTAGCAAAACGGATACGGCGAAAATATTTTTCGCATTCAGATATCGATGTATACGAATTTTCATGACTATCGGCTGGACAGTCCTGAAGTTCATGTGTTGACGCGACATCTAGTGGCAAGTTATAGGAAAATGGAGAGCGCCAAACTCTTCCCCGTTTTCAAATATCTATGTATACCTATTTTCATAGCGATCATTTGCACAGTCAAGAAGTGATACACTGATCCAGTGGTTCAATAAAGTAATGATTTGCTACAGCGCCGTCAAGTGGCGAGTTATAGCAAAATGGATAACGCCAAAATATTCTCATTGTTCAAATAGCTATGTATACTGATTTTCATAGCGACCGTTTGAATGGTCAAGAATTTGGCCTGCTGCAGCGTCATCTAGAGGCGACTTAAAATAATAATGCATTGCAGTGTCATCTAGTGGTGAGTAACATCAAAAGGAACGCAGTTAGAATATATTCTTCGTGCTCAAATGTGTAAGTATAAAAAATTTTTGCCGATCGGTCGAACGGTATAGAAGTTGATGCTTTTCAGCGCCATTTAGCGGCAAGTTACAGCAAAATGGATAGTGAAAAATATTCTCCGTGTTCTAATATTCGCGTGTACCAAATTTCATAGAAATCGGTTGGACGATATTCGCATAGCAAACGGCTAAACGGAATAGAATTCGACGTTCTGCTGCGCCACCTGGTGGCAAGTTAGAGGAAAACGGATAGCATAAAAAGCTTCTCCATGATAAAAGACTTAGGTGAACCAAATTTCATGGTGCAACGGTGCTCAACGGTGCTGGAGTTTCTCAACCTCATACACTCATACCAACATTCATTTTTATCTATAACCAGTGTCATTATATATCCCAGTCTCAAATAAAATCCAGTTTCAAATCTAAGCCTCGCCAAAGTGCCAACATACGCCATTTTGCAAGCGTTTTTTCAGGAAATCATTCGAAGCATTGACTTAGCAGCAATAATATATGGGAAATGGTTCGACCGCGAAAAAGTAAAGCAAGCCTTTATTTGAAAAGTTGAATCCCTTAATACAGCCGAATTTTTTAAAATTATCAACTATAACGTGTTTTATTCATCATTACTCCGATGTACTAAATGAGAAGATTTCAATTTTCTGAAATTTGGCGGAATTCCCGCAACTTAAATCAATGTACTCATTTGGCGAGAATTCTGGAGATAGATCAATTGAAATCCCTTAATAACTGCATTATTTCTTCACGGATCATTAAAATTTAACGCTGTATTCTAATAAAACGTTTGCACTTGTTTTCAAAAATCTATTTCCTTAAGCTCTCAATAAATTGCGCCAAGCTGAAATCTGTGCAAACCGCTAGAACTCACTTTCACAAAATCGGCATTTGAGCCATTTTATTTTTTCGCCAAACTAAAATAATTTACCTATTAGCCTCGGAAATCTTCAATTCTTATTGTTTTGCGTGTAAAGCATTACATTCCTGCTCTGATTTCCCATGCACACGATATTATAATTAAAAAAAAATAACCTTACGAATATAAACTAACAAAAAAAAAATCATTATTATTCTTTTATTTTTACTTTGAGAATTTAAAACATTTTATTCGGCAAAATCGCCACACATGGCAACCACGATCCTTATTTCACACTTTTTTCACTACAGGGGTTACAATTACGGAAAGCTTTTTGCGTGAATAGCATAAAAAATCTCTTAAATTCCGGGAACGGGTGGACTTTCAAAGTTTTAAAGTGGACTACGATTTATTCTATATTATTTTACATATCTGTGCTAAATTTCAGGCCGATAGGTCCATTTTTGTGGATTTGTATACGAACGACATTTTATTCGGCAAAATCGCCACACATGGCAACCACGATCATTATTTCACACTTTTTTCACTACAGGGGTTACAATTACGGAAAGATTTTTGCGTGAAGAGCATAAAAAATCTCTTAAATTCCGGGAACGGGTGGACTTTCAAAGTTTTAAAGTGGACTATGAGTTATTCTATATTATTTTACATATCTGTACTAAATTTCAGGCCGATAGGTCCATTTTTGTGGATTTGTATACGAATCAAATCCACAAACAAACAAACAAACAAACAAACAAACAAACAAATAAACAAACAAACAAACAGAATTTCATTTTTATTTATAAGATTTTAAGCAAAGAATTTGGTTGCTGAGGAAAGTTTGCTAAGAATAGTTTTAATTGCTAAGAATAGTTTTATGTCGCAACCACACAGCTTAATTATTAAGCATTTTCAGTGTTATTTTACCCCGAAAAGTTTATTAATTTGAAAAAAAAAACTATCTGATTTTTTTCTTACTGAATTCCTTACTTTGAATATCTGTCAATTCTTCTTCTTTATTCAAGGAAATCGTCTTTTGGTTTTCACATAAATAGTATCAAGGACCCTTTCTTATCGTTCACATTGAAACAATTGTTTTTTAATTAAAGATATATATAAACTAACGAAAATTGTATCGCAAAAACCCATAAAATAATAAGCGTAAAAACTAGTTAGATGCTGTTCATGTCCTGATCATAGCTAAGTTAGACAACATCATTAAATATAACAGTATTATAATGGAAGAAGACATTAATTCGATGCAAAGTCATGCACATCCTTTAATCTAACAATGCATTTTCTTTCCCGCTCATTCTACTAAAAGAGGGTTTTGCTTTGGGAAAACAAAATGCCTTTTAAAATGTTTTCTAGCTATTGGTCGATTTTTACATATATATATATATATATAAGATGCTAACTCTCCGAAAATCAGAAAGAAAGAAAATAATACTTTCCTTTTTTTCAGTTACAAAAGGACTGCAAAAGAAAGATTTATTTTCCTTTTTTTCGTGAGACATACATTTTGCACCATTTACCGTTGGATCGAATTGCACTGCAGTTAAGCAGTTCTCTAAAAATAATCTGTAATTTTAGAAGGTCTTGACGAATTGTTCGTGTTTTACCGATGTTTCAGTCTGATAATTGTAATGTTCTTTTCCTAAAAAATAAAAGATCACATTGCGTGCATACAGTAGGGTTCTTTGACATCTTTTCAGAGATCAAACGCACATAAAAATTATAACTGTGCATTTTTTAATTATTATTGAGTTATAGTAAGTTTATAACGCAAAGAACCTTGATCTTCGAAATTTTGATTTGTACATTTTTAGGAGAATAGTATTTATGCGTTTAAAACGTAAAGTGGTTTTTTTTAAATTCTCGATGGTTCATGTACTAAATCTACTGCCTCAGTTTTCACCATTTCTGTGTTTTTAATCAAAATACAGGATTTTATCACATATATTTCATTGATTTTCATATGATTTCATAAATGCAGTCACATTATACAGGGTCTCCCCTAAAGGTGGTAACACGCTTTATTTGCGATCAGTGGGAAATGGAAATTGATCAAGACAAGGTAGAGGAAAAAGCTGCATTAAGAAACAGTTCCCATCTTTCGTTTTTAAAAAGTTACACTTTTTATAATTGTATACGACCCTCATACAATAAAATTCCCAGTTGGTAAAATGTGCCCCCATAAGCTAATGAGGTGATGTACAAAATTTCAGCCTTTCATCATATAACGTCTCAAAGACACCTTTAAACAAAGATGGTCAGGGGCTTTACTTGAATTTGAATGTAAAACATTTATTATTAGAATGCAAACTATTATTTTCTTTCGTAATTTCTGTGCGACCTCTGAACGCAATCATTGTGATGAAGGTCACATATCTAATTTTAATAATAATTTAATTTGGCTTTTTTAAATGTAATCTACCCATATTCACGAATTCTACTGTACATTTCTGTTCTCATTTTTTGGTCACTTCGGCTTTTAATCTGTATATTCACTTTTCTTCGCATGCATTATTCTTAATTTTATTTTTATTGAATTGAGTTTTAGGGTTGCTCTGGGATTGGCGTTATTTTCTCAGCCAGGTGTTTGTTCTCGCCAATGTGTAATTCTCTGCTGGCGTAATTTTCAATTCATTCCATCTTAATTTCACGGTCTTTATCCCAGACAGCACATAAGCTTAAATCAAGCTTGACATTGACTTGAATTTGACGTATTAATACAAGCTTGACATTTCAATCCATTAGCTTGATTATTGTGCTGATGGCGCCATCTGTCGCTGTAGGCGAGAAGGAGAATGGACATTGAAAAGTCTAAGGGGAAGGAATGAATGGGATAAGCCCCTCTGAAGTGTAACACGAAGGGAGTTTTAGTTTTATTTATATCTAATTAACATTAGTAATTCCATTAACTAATTGATTAGCCTTAAAAATAAATTTTAATATAATTAACACAATTTAGTTAGTTAATATACTTCACTTTATGGGTGGTAGAATGAGGCGGTTTCCGGCCGCCACAAAATAATTTGTCATAAGTCATAAATGTACTTGAACATTTATGAATTAAAATACATGATTTAAATGTGAAAGAATTAAAAAAATTACATGAATTACATACATACATGAATTAAAAAAAAAAGATTCTATATTTCCAAACATGGAAATTCTTCAAAATATAGAATTATACTACGAAATTGATTTCAAAATCAGCCGTTTGTCTCGATTTTGAAAGTTTTAAAACGTGTGCTGCTGTTAAGTTTATATTATGTTTATTTCCCTATTAGTAGAGTCTCTAAATCATTTCATTCATCGCATTTTCAAACAGGACTCTGTACCTTCTTGTACAGCACGATCTAACTATTTATACCTGCTTTTGTTTTCTCATTAAAGACATATTTTCATTTCCAGAATATAGTGAATACAAACAAAAAAGGAATTTATCTCCTTTAAGTGTAAGGCTATCTGTCAAAATCGAATATTAAAGTTTTGGAATGGCCTTGGAATAGTCCTAATCTGAATCCTTTTGAAAATTGTCGGTATATAATGAGAATGACAGTTGCTAAGAAGAAGGATACTGCGATTGCAATGCAGAATAGTACAATTAGGATCCCGCTCCTTGAAATTTTTCAGAATTATAAAACTGATACCTAACATCTCATATCACCTCGTGAAAGTCTACTAACCGTCTTATCTAAGATATCCAAGAGTTCTGCAAAGACTAATTTTGGCTTTTGTGCAATTTTTATTTCAGTTGATTTATAAGTCCATAAAGCATGTGTTAGCCATTGTCAATCGAGGATCTGTATCGTTGCTGCTGGAAACAACTGTTCTCAGGTATTTAATATGATTCACAGATTGCGAAAAGGCATTCATTGATATTCAGTGGGGATGCATTTACTACTTTATTTGTTACCATCATAAATTTGGTTTCATCTTCATGAATAATCAGATCAAAATTTTTTGCAGCAGTCTCAAACGAAATAAATCTTTACCCAACAGACTTCTTAATTCGTCCAATTAGAATCCGCAAATGCAAGTAGTTGGTCTGATCTCCGTAAAATTGTACCTTCATTGAGCCTTTTCAATCGCCAAATTGGAGCACCAATTACTTTGTTCTACGTTTATTTTCACTTATTCATTTTTTATAGTAATTAAGTGTAAATAATTAATATTAATATAATTTGGTTAACCCTAGAATTTTATCTTATTGTAACAAACATGATCTTTAAAATTAATAAAAACTTTGCATAATAACACAGAGAAATGGCACATATCAACAAATAATCATTTTGGCCGGTACGAAGGATCTGGCCTTCTTCAGCTGTGAAAATGTCCAACCAGAACAGAAAGTCAGGAACTTAAACAAATTGATTAGGCCAGACCTTTCATAACGTTCGAAAAGGTAATTTTGTTAACACGTACCATCTCTGTTTGTTATTAAACAAGTTTTATTGATTTTAATTTTACATTCTAACATCAGTTTTTGTTAAGTGTTTATTTGTTAATTTTTGTTAATATGATCTTTACGTAAAACATGTATATGAAACATAATAATTTCACTCTTTACTGCTTTTTACCAAGTGATACAGTTTTGTTTTGTCTGCCACTGTGCGTACATCTTATAAATAAAAATGAAATTCTGTTTGTTTGTTTGTTTGTTTGTTTGTTTGTTTGTTTGTTTATTTGTTTGTTTGTGGATTTGAGTTGTATACAAATCCACAAAAATGGACCTATCAGCCTGAAATTTTGCATAGATATGTAAAATAATATAGAATAAATCATAGTCCACTTTAAAATTTTGAAAGTCCACCCGTTCCCGGAATTTAAGAGATTTTTTATGTTCTCCACGCAAAAAGCTTTACGTAATTGTAACCCCTGTAGTGAAAAAAGTGTGAAATAAGGATCGTGGTTGCCATATGTGGCGATTTTGCCGAATAAGATGTTTTAAATTCTCAAAGTAAAAATAAAAGAATAATAATGATTTTTTTTGTTAGTTTATATTCGTAAGGTTATATTTTTTTTAATTATAATATCGTGTGCATGGGAAATCGGAGCAGGAATGAAATGTTTTATACGCAAAACAATAAGAATTGAAGATTTCCGAGGCTAATATGTTAAAATTTTTTAGTTTGGCGAAAAAATAAAATGGCTCAAATGCCGAGAAAGTGAGTTCTAGCGGTTTGCACAGTTTCCGGCTTGGCGAATTTACTGAGAGCTTAAGGAAACGGATTTTTGAAAACAAGTACAAAGGTTTTATTAGAATACAGCGTTAAATTTTAATGATCCCTGCGAAAATAATGCAGTTATTAAGGGATTTCAAGCGATCTATCTTCAGCATTCTCGCGATTTTGAGGAGGATTCTAACGCTTGGCGCTATTTATCGTAATTTAATCGTCTGCTATTTGGGTTATGAATACACCTGCGTATAAGTTTTTGAAATTTTCATTCAGTTGGAATTGTGCATTTTTCAGAGCAGCTTTTCTGCATCTAATGTATTACATCCAGAAAAAAGGATGTTAGAAATATCAATTTTAATTTTGTTTAATCACACTCATGAATAATGATACACTTTCCAACTTAATGAAAGAAGGAACGAAAATAGGGAAGACCCATGGATTATAACTCTTTTTATATATAGCACTTTAGTGCGTATTTAAAAATCTGAAAGTGTGTCAGATTTTCTATGATTCTAGCGCTTGGCGCAATTTAATGAGAGGGTATTTTTAAAAACAAGCGTAGGTTATCTTATAAATAAAAATGAAATTCTGTTTGTCAATTTGTTGATTTGGGTAGTATACAATTCCACAAAAATGGACCTGTCAGCCTGAAATTTTACACAGATATGTAAAATAATATAGAATAAATGATAGTCCACTTTAAAACTTTGAAACTCCACTTAAAACGTTTTCCTCCTGAATGGTCCTCTTAATTTCCGTTCCCGGAATTTAAGAGATTTTTTATGTTCTCCACGCAGAAAGCTTTACGTAATATTAACCCCTGTAGTGAAAAAAGTGTGTGAAATAAGCATCTTGGTTGCCATGTGTGGCGATTTTGCCGAATAAAATGTTTTAAATTCTTAAAGTAAAAATAAAAGAATAATAATGATTTTTTTAGTTTATTTTTTTGGTTATTTTTTTAATTATAATATCGTGTGCGCATAAGAAATGAGAGCAGGAATGAAATGTTTTATACGCAAAACAATGAGGATCGAAGATATCCGAGACTAATATGTAATTTTTTTTAGTTTGGCGAAAAATAAAATGGCTGATAGGCCGATTTTTAGAGTGTGAGTTCTAGCGGTTTGCACAGTTTTAGGCTTTTTGGCTCAATTTACTGAGAGCTTAAGGGAATAGCATTTTTGAAAACAAGTGTATAGGTTTTCTTAGAATACAGCATTAAATTTTAACTATCCGTGCAGAAATAATGCAGTTATTAGGACATTTCAAGCGATGTAGCTTCAGAATTCTCGCCAATTGAGTACATTGATTTAACTTGGGGGAAATCCGCCAAATTTCAGAAAATTGAAATCTCCGCATTTAGTACATCGAGGTAACGATGAATAAAACATGTTATAGTTGATAATTTAAAAAATGCGGCTGTATTAAGGGATTCCACTTTTCAAATAAATGCCTGGCGGTCGAACCATTTCCCATTTTGATTGCTGCTAAGTCAATGCTTCGAATGATTCCCTGAAAAAACTCTTGCAAAATGGCGTATGCTGGCACTTTGGCGAGGCTTAGATTTGAAACTGGATTTTACTTGAGACTGGTATATACGTATAATAAGACTGGTTATAGATAAAAATGAATGTTGGTATGTGTGTAGGAGGTTGAAAAACTCCAGCACCGTTTCACCGATCACCATGAAATTTGGTTCACCTAAGTCTTTTATCATGGAGAAGGTTTTTATGCTATCCGTTTTCCTCTAACTTTTCACTAGGTGGCGCAGCAGAACGTCGAATTCTATTCCGTTTAGCCGTTTGCTATGCGAATATGGTCCAACAAATTTCGATGAAATTTGGTACACGCGAATATTAGAACACGGAGAATATTTTTCACTATCCGTTTGCTGTAACTTACCGCTAAATAGCGCTGCAACGCATCAACTTCTATACCGTTCGACTGATCGGCATAAAATTTTTTATACTTACACATTTGAGAACGAAGAATATATTCTAACTGCGTTACTTTTGATGTTACTCACCACTAGATGGCACTGCAATGCATTATTATTTTAACTCGCCACTAGATGACGCTGCAGCAGGCCAAATTTTTGACCATTCAAACGGTGGCTATGAAAATCAGTATACATAGCTATTTGAAAAATGAGAATATTTTGGCGTTATACATTTTGCTATAACTCGCCACATGACGGCGCTGTAGCAAATCATTACTTTAATTAACCACTAGATGGCCCTGCAGTGTATCACTTCTTGACTGTGCGAATAATCGCTATGAAAATAGGTATACATAGATATTTGAACACGGGGAAGAGTTTGGCACGATCCATTTTCCTATAACTTGACACTAGATGTCGCGTCAACACATGAACTTCAAGACTATTCAGCCGATCGTCATGAAAATTCGTATACATCGATATCTGAATGCGAAGAATATTTTTGCCGTATCCGTTTTGCTAAAACTCGCCACTAGATTGTGCTACGCCGCATCGCCTTCTGCACCGTAAAAACGATTGCCTTGAAATTCAGTATGCATGATTATTGAACACAATATAACGCGATATCCATTTTGCTATATCTCTTTATTACAATAAATAGTAATCACAACAAATATTAATATCAAAAAGTCCATTCATTCCCGTGCGAAGAACGGGTACTTCAGCTAGTACACTCTAAAAAAATTAGTTGATTACTAAGAAATCTCTAGGTATCAATATTCCCGTGTATTTTCTTAGTATTATTGAAAAGAAAGTCAAGTATAGTCAGTTAGACTTCTATTTATGTACTGCACTTTTTTTAGTAATAGTAGTAAGAAAATTTGAAGAAGGCTCGATTCCTAGAGATTTTTTAGTAATCGGCCGATTATATTTCGGAGTGTATAGTAAAATTTGTGACAGAATGGTGACAATGGCTCAATTTCTATTTCAGTGAATGAATGAATTTGATAATTTATTTTATAACTATGCTAATTTTTTTAGTTGTTACGACGGTTTGAAAAATTATTCCTTTATATGCTTTCCGATAAAGTTATTCTTAAGTTTTTCTCTTTTTAAATTACAGAACAATGTTTGAGTTAATTGCTTAACACTCAATTTAGACAAGTTAATATGAATCGTGCTACTCTAATAAAACATATAACAGTCTATACCACAGTCGTTTAAATAAATGTAAATTATATTGAATCTAAAATATAAAGAAACGACAGATATCTCCCTACTGCAGTACGCTTAAAATGATATTTTATGCGTTAACTCAATAACATATCTTTATTCGAGAATATTGGTTTTCTTTTCTATTCGAGAAAACCATAATTTTCTTATTGAAAAGTACTTCTCCATATGGTTAGTGATCGATTTCTCTTCAAAAGAACTGCATAAACTTTTGCTGATTTTAAAAGGTCTTTTTTTTTCAAGGAAATGCACAAGCAAAGACCTTTTACGTTTTTTAAATTTTATTAATAGAACAAGAATAAACCTCCATTGATTTTTCAAGACTAATTTTTTAAAAATGCAGAACCTTAATAGTATAAAGTGGTACCTAGAGATGAGTTTCAGTTCATCAAGGAAGTAGTTTTTCTTAAATCAGGAACGGGCTGATCCAAAATTTTATGCTAACTCAGAAATTGGAGGCTTTTTCATTGCTTTGATATCCAAAGTTCCTTGCAAATCAATTACAGATATTTTGATAAAGTTAATTCATTAAAAAATTTTTATTCATTTTTATGAAATCTTATGAAATTTTAACAAATTTAGTAATTTTTTCAGTTGCCGGTTTCTACAATCTGTTTCAGATGTCAAATTGTCGAAAACCAAACGTCTTTAAATATTCTGTTTCTGAGATTCAAAATGTGTAATCATTGTGACAGATGTGCGAATCCAAGAATCATTGAAAATTGGCTGGATAATATGCAATAAAACAGGTATAAGCACCTACAATAGCATAATACATATGAAAAATGGTGTATGTTGATGTTTCCAAAAGTTATTTGTTTTTCATACGAAGGTGCTCAGTAATCCGAATCATGTCTGCTTGTGTGTGTGTGATTTTCGAGGAAATGAAGGTCTGTACAATAATTAAATTACCAAGAAACTGAACTGCTAAGTTAAAAAAGAAATTGCTAACTGGCTAAAGAAGTGATCATTGAATTAAATATTTCAATGATTTTTTAAACTTAAATTATTCTCTATGTAGAAAAAAAATTAAGACTTTTATAATAGAAAGTGTTTTATAATTGATGCGCGTCAGGCATGATTTAACGTTCTTTTTTATCTGAAACGAAAGTTTTGTTGAAACTAGTCACTATAATTTGAATAACACCTACAGATGAAATTGCTTTTCAATATTTTCAAATCGTTAGCCACAAAAAAATTATTAATTAAAAATGTTATTTTATTCAGAGCTGAGATGTCAGAGTTATCTTTAAAATAAATAGCATTAATTTATTTTTGCTTTCGCTCGCTTCAAAAACACTAGAATGGTCTCTTGGTTGCCAAGGAAACGAGATGCTTTCATGGATGTTTGGAAATAATTCTAAGAAAGCTTTGAAGACAAGTGTTCAACTTTTGTTATTAGTCTTGGGTGAATAACGGATAACAGACTTTGACAAAAGGCTGCGTAAGGCACTTTTTACAAACAGCCATTTACTTTTTATTTAGAATGAAATTTACTGCAAGAAATGATCAATAACTGAAGTATAACAACGAGTCCAAATATCTAATGGAAGTTGACAAGATGCTGTATATATAAAGTAATGGTTGCGTTATGACTTTATTTTACCACAGCTGTCTTGCATACTGTTATGGTTAGCTTTATATGATTAGTTATATTAGTTACTTAGCTTTTAATATAACACAACATTGAATGTATTAATCAATTTCTATATACTGTGTTAAAGGTTTTATAAAACTAACTGTTCATCATAGTACATGAAGGAATATATATATATATATATATATATATATATATATACATACAGTAGAACCTCGATCTATCGTTTTCCAAGATGTGCGTAGTAAAAAACGATGCATGCGGGAAAACGACGAATGCGGGTAAAAGTCAAAATACGAAGAAAACAGTATTTATGAATACAGCCAATGTATACAGTATACCAAAAATACTAAATTTGTTACCAAACTGCAAAAGAAACAAATTGAAGTTGTGTAGAAATTAAGTGATACTTATTTTTTAAATTTCAGTAATTTTACACTGGGTTTTTCATTAATCTTTTAATTAAACAAAATTTTCAAGATATACAATAATTTTTTTTTTGTCTTTTTATGTGTATCCATGTTTGTATATAAAAGTCATACAATTTCAAATACCGTTATTGCGTCGGATAAAGTAGGCACTAGTGTTGGCTCAGTCTCATCGGCATGAATGTTATTCTCAGCTTCTTCGAGATTATTTCATTTTTTGCGTCCCATTTCTTCCATTCTTTGGATACCGCACGTTGCTACTTCTAAATCAATGGAAATATAATCACTACATTTCACACCATACTCATACCTGCTAGATGTAAGAACTCTTCACCTATACGCTCATCAACCCAAGATATCATACCAGGAAGTAATTAGATTTGTAAGCCAACTTGATCCACTTGATCTTCAATTTCATTTCGGTCTGAAGAAACATTTTACAACGATGAACGCGGGAAAGTGAATTTTTGACGAATAATACATGCGGGTTTTGTTAACGTTATTTGAATACAGTTTGTGCAGGGACCACAGAAATAAAACGATCAATACGGGAACGATAGATCGGGGTTCCACTGTATATATATATATATATATATATATAAACTTTCAGATTTTTTTATGAATAAGAAAATTTTGATTACGAATATCCTGGGTTTTTTAAACATTTTAAAAGAAGGATCACGCTAATCCATAACGATGCTATGTAATTTTTTTCAATATAATCGTAAATTTCAATATTACTCTGTATAAAACTAACTGCGGGAAAAAACCTGATGAATTAACTCCACTAACCAGCAATTTTTTACAGCAGTCAAAAATGTGACGTCAGAAATTAAAAACTGCTTCAGACTTTCACAAAATTTACTTCATACTCGCAATTTGCGCTATTCTAAATAGCTCCTCGACATTACACAGTCAGATAGTTTTCACGCAACTAAACCAACTAAAATATTTTTACCTGCTGAACCATGAAGGATTTAAATATAGCGATCTCTCTTATATGCGGGCACAGAGGTCCGTGAGAAAAGGTCGCTTTAGTGAGAGATGCGCATAACGAAGAGCAGCAAAAGTTAAAAACATCACTACATTGTACCACATCATATTGCCAATTAATACTAAGTATAGAATCAAAAATGTAAATAAAACTAATTTCAAAACGCAATGATAAATTACACCATTTTGTTGAACGCATGCACACACACACACACACACACACACACACACACACACAACTGCTTACATACACAAATTTGGTTTTTACTTCTATTACTGCTTCCTCACAAAATAATTTACAATCAAAGATTCCCCAAAAAGTTAAAATTGAGATAAGCAATACCTGTTTAGTTGAGAATTTGGCTTTTTGAACTGAGAGCATTTTTTTTCTTTATTTTTCACGTGAATAACTGAGAGGTGTTTTTTAGTGCAGAGCATAAATGAATGAAAATTATGAATGCTTTCATTTTTCGCCGACCTGGACAGCATAAAAAAATGCATAAAAGCCTGGACAGCCAAAAAAATGGAATAAATGAGAGACCACTGCATTTAAATTAATATTTAACCCTTTAACGCGCAGTGTTCCCGCTCTGGGAACACCAAACTCCGACGTTTTGACTGTTGCCAGTCACGAAGAATAGATTTGATAGCTATAAAAATACTTGCGGGTGACATAGCTTCACGAGAATCCTTTTGCACGTCATTTCCCGTAAAAAAATGGTCACGATTATTTTTAACAGCACTGACATCTGCTGAAAAGTGGAAGAATGCGATAACAGCCGGATAGATTGCCCAATGCTGAAAAAAGGGCAGCCGTTGCCATCGCTCGACTTAACTACCAGCAAGATGGCACAGCCAGCTTCGTCAACGAAATGGTCTTTAGATCTGTGGCACGCGAAGAACGTTTCGATCGTCCGCCATCTTCCTGGTAGTTAAGTCGAGCGATGGCAACGGCTGCCCTTTTTTCAGCATTGGGAAAGGGTTAAGTGGAAGAAACGAACATAGGTAGTACTAGTATAAGTGGTAGGTATTATTAGTAGATTGGTTTCGATAATGTGGATTAAAGCGCAATATGCAGTGTTAATAAATATTTCGTAAAATTAAAAGTATTTGTTATTGTCTTCATTTTTCAACAAGTATCTTACAACTAACTAAGCTATAAGTAATCGAACGCTAATATATCCCACCGAGTTTGAACAAAAGGGAGCCTGACGCTCCCCCCCCCCCAACGTATAAAAGAAATACACAGTTTTAAAAGTTTTCCCATTTATACAATGAAAACGTTTCAATTTCCTTGTCACAGAATGCAGTACACCCTCTATAACGTCCCATGTTGTACAAGTCACAATGTACATGATCAACATCAGCAATGCTAACAGGTAATGCAGAAACATTGTCTCATTCTTTCGTCGTGTCGTACAAGTCTTTTTTAACGTGTTTTAGGTAAAGATCAAAATTTTTCCGCCGTGTTATGTGAATCCGTCATATGAACCAGTGTTATAGGGAGGGGGGGGGCTACTGTGCTGATTAATTAAAATAATATAGTTATTATGCGCTAATTAACTGAAAGAATAAAATATATGACTGTATGTAAGCTGTTTCCTAATCAGAGGTACAAAATTCAATGGAATGCAGAATACACAAGAAAGGATTGAGATAGCATGGCAATAAAGAGACGAAACTTTTATTTTCATGCACCAATTTCATCAATCGATATTAGTTTTGAGTCGAATTGAACAATTTTGGAGTAAAAACCTTTAAAAATAATAAATCTTTTAAAGAAAGTTAACAAACACTTTAGCAATTTTTAGTGCTTTTAACAAATACATGAAAACAACGTTTTCGATCTTGCATTCCTTTGCAATTCTCATCTTTTTCGATGAACACATCTTCTTTTAAGGTATGTTCTGGTAGTTATGAGAATCATTATTACAATGTATATACCATTTCAGTTTCTGAATGCAGAAATTTGCAGTATGGAGAAATCACCATTTTTAATCATTTGTTTGACCGTTCTGTAAATATTCAAAAATAAAAGACAGACTATGGTTGCATAGTATTTTCAAATCAACGAGTAATATTTCTAATTATAAAATGAATAAGCCTTCATTCTTTTGAAATTCATATTCACGAAAG
The DNA here is from genome assembly GCA_038373885.1 of Cheiracanthium punctorium. Taxonomy (NCBI): domain Eukaryota; kingdom Metazoa; phylum Arthropoda; class Arachnida; order Araneae; family Cheiracanthiidae; genus Cheiracanthium; species Cheiracanthium punctorium. The sequence goes on along the minus strand of JAWZYV010001884.1, from coordinate 11,891 downwards.
CAATATTTAAGGTATGAGACTAGCACAATAAAATACAATGTTTATAAAATTAACCACTTTAAATCTGATTTATGAAATGAGGAAATGAAAAAAATTGACTTGCTGAATGCACTACATCCTGCACTATCAGATTACCACCAGATTGTGAAGCTGTATTTTCTGAAGTAAAGGAACCTAGAGTAACTTAAATGTGTGATTTATAGAAAATGATCAACAGGATTGACCGAGTTTAAAACAAATTTAATTGAATTCAAGAAAATTAGGCGCAAAATCTAAAACAAATTGGTTTATAGGAACATTTTGCGATTTTGAACACAGCAATTAAAAAATCTGTTCCTTTTAATCCTGTTTTACAATTTTAGAGAAAAACAACAGGGGGAAATAACTTGAATGGTCAATATTTAGTTAAGATTATTAGTTTGAAAAAATAAAGTGTGATTTTCAAACATAAGTAAACATAAACTAATAATGCTAGAGACTTGAATATTTTCAAGATACTCTTTACAAGCTTCTACTCGCTTTAACCCTTTATCGCGCAGTGTTCTCGCTCTGAGAATACCAAACTCTGACGTTTTGACTGTTGCCAGTCACAAAGAATAGATTTGATTTCTATAAAAATAGTTGCGGGTGACATAGCTTCACGAGAATCCTTTACTTTTTAGCACGTCATTTCCCGTGAAAAAATTTTCACGAATCTTTTTAACAGCACTGACTTCTGCTGAGAAATGGAAGAATGCGAGAACAGCTGGATATATTACCCAATGCTGAAAAAAGGGCAGCCGTTGCCATCGCTCGACTTAACTACCAGCAAGATGGCGGACGATCGAAACGTTCATCGCGTGCCACAGATCTAGAGACCTTTTTTTGACGACAGCTGGCTAGCATTGGGAAAGGGTTGCGCCTCAAATGGTTAAAAGGTAAATCTGTTGCAATTATGAAACTTATTCATTTAGTTTATAATGATTTGTGTTAATAGGACATGAAGAGGGTTTTGTTTTTTCGAACTGTAAGCTTAAGTAAATCATGTGTAAGGATACGAGCTAGTCAGAAAGGCTGTTGATTTAAAACATGAAAGATATCTTGTTCACATTTAATTCACACGGAAGAAATTCATCCAGATCCAAAACAAAATGTTTTTATTTTTTACTTAGCACTCTGGTGCTATTTCTTTCAAGCACGGGATTTTTGTCTACGCGGCGCGCCGTGGCCACTTTTCCGCTTGATTCATGTTTCTGCAGAGTGACTTGATATTGCTAACGGAGACATGCACTGTCCCATCAGATGATTTTCAAATACCAGGATTCACTTTGGTCGAACGGATAGACAGTGGTTTCCAAAACAGAAAGCCATCTGGAGTTATGATTTTTATAGAGGAGAACTTTATAAAAATCACTTTATAAAAAGAATATGAAACATTTTACCCGTGCCTACACGAGCCAGATCAATGGTGTTCAAATGGTTTTCTCGCATATTCAAGATAAAGTGAGATTTGCAGTTACATACGCTAGTCCTCGAATTTCTTATAAAGATAAATTAGACGCTTTATGTTACTGAAGGAGGATGATTGTAAGATTGTTTTAGTAGGAGATTTTAAAATAGAATTAAATTACGATCAAGGATCCGATTTCATAACTGAAATGGATACTTTAGATTTTCCAATACTAATCCAAACATCCCACTCATCCAAAACCTTTCACCACTAGAGGCAAAACAACAATGGATGCAATTTTCAGCAACAAAATTATGCGAACAGGAGTCTATAGGAGCACTTACAGTTATCATTATCCTCTATATGGCAGAATTTATTGCATTTATTTAAAAAAAACAACTGAAATTCTTCCAGCCGAGTGGGTAAATAAAATCTGAAAGAATTTCAGATTTTTAGCACTCGTGCGCTATTTCTTTGAAGCACGGGATTTTTTTTTTCTAATGGACGGCCTCTACCTTGAAGGCTTTGGCCACAATAATTGGTCTCTTTATTATGGGGGCACCTAGTAGGTGGACCAACGTCGCCCCCTATGAAGGGACGGACATGACAACCACGCCCAGTCGGGATCGAACCCCGGCCGCCGGGAGTTCAACCCGAAACCGGAGTACGGTGCTTTACCCTCCATACAACTCGGTCGGGCCATAACCAAATGTAGATTTTAAAAAATGCTTTAAAAACATATATGTGTTACAATAAATAATATTATCCGCTTCCATTATATTTAACCAGCTATTAACAAAAGAATATAATCAAAAAATGCACACAGAAGTTAGTTCTTTCATTCAATTCTTTTCATGCCTAAGTAACATAAAAAAAAAATAACTTCTCACGTATTCAACAGACAAATCTATATTTTTCCAACTTAACAACAAAAAGAAAGTGCTTTTGCAATAGTAAGAAGTTATTTTCTGTTAGCAGAACAAATACTTTCACTATTTAAATTTCAAGTCAAAAATAATAGAAATAACTCGATAAAAATGATGAATACTGAGTTTAGAAAGAATTTTGGATATAATTGAGATTATGAATAAAGGGAAAGCGCAACACTACTGTGAAAAATGAGGTAAAAGAGAATTTACTTTGCAAAGTAGTGTGGAGTGGACTGTGAATAAATCTGGAAGAGCAAATAATGTCTCCAATGAGATTTATAGAATACCTCACAGGAGGAACCTCTCCCATGATTATGGATTTAGTGTGTAAGGAGTCATAATTCTATTTCAGATAACACTTGCAGCAGGATTAAATAAGAAAAAAAGCAGAGGTGAAAAGAAAAGATGTGTTGTAGTATCGATTGGATGCCATCATTATTCTTATCATAACTTGTTTCTGTTATCAGTTAACATGCCTTGCAACTCTTTTTATCAGTGTGTGTGTGTGTGTGTGTGTTTGGTAGGATATTTCTAGAGCGGTGGTTTTCGTACTTAAGGCCAGTATTAGAAATGAGACTGACTTGGATTCGAGGTTTGTTCGGCCTGAATAATTCACATTAGTTCTCTGACTTAAAAGTTTCTACCTCTCATCCCATGTTAAAATTCTTGTTTTTTAAACTTCAGGTGCAAGGTGCACCGGCGACTAAAAAGGCGGCTTTTGCTACTAATTTAAAGATTAGGCGACTTTTTTGATCAAAAAACGGCATTTTCGCACTATTTTCAAGTTTTTGGCTACTTGTATCTTACTCCAGGCGACTCATTTGAAAATCAGATTTCTGTTTTTGTCAGCTCCCTTGTCTTTACAAATTTGCTATTGGTAGTTCATGTAACACACACACACATTCTAATTTATTTTTTTAACTGTGCTATAAAAATAAATGTACTACATTCTCTGTTGATACAACGCATGAAGTTTCTTAATTTATCATTTTATTCATTCCTTCTTAAATGAAGCTATATGGCGTATGTTTATTTTTTAGCAACAAAATCATGAAAAATGCTACTATTTTGTCAACTAAAATAAAGAAAATGGCTACTAAGCGGACAACTTTTTTTATGTCGGTGAGTCTACTAATTATACCATTTTTGCCTTCTGACATTGGTGGACACCCTTAAAGACTCATTTTCAACTATCAGTGATTACTTTTAAAGAGATAAAGGCAATTGTTGAAAACTTAAATAAAAAGAGACTCCCAGGAGGAACCAATAGTGTAATTTTCATAGTATTTTATAACAATTTTTATACGGTCACATTGGCGATTTTAAAGTTTCTGTTAATTTACACTATACACTCAAGGACCGATTTGCGGATATGGGAGCCCAGGGCAAAAGCTTCATTGGGGGAAAGGGGGAGCACTATTCCGGAAACTTTTTTATACCCTACAAAGCAACTTTCGTATCACACCATACAAAGAAGCGTGTTATAACAGCATAAAAATGATTCTTTAATCAAGATGCAAAATGAAATGCAATAGTTCTATAATCATATTATATAGGATGATAATATATTTCAATTATATTATTTAATTTTCGAACCTTAATTTAATTCCATATTTTCAAGTAATATATTCCACAATATATTTATATTTATTTTCCCAATGTCTATATCAGAACATTTATTTATAGTGGGATGGATCTTCAGTAAATGTTGCGCCTAATAAGCTATTGCCTTTTATATATTTAGATTGAAAATCAGCTGTACGGTTTCCAAGCGATCAGCATACATCACTACCCCTAAATGATAAGTTTGCGCTGAATAATTTCCTGAGACTACACTGTTTAGCTGAAAAAAAATGTGGGTATAATGCTACCGCTATAGAATAGTCACAGAGTAATTATTATTACTATGTTTTTCATAAAATTAGTTTCTCTGTCCCTTATTTTAAATAAAAATAAACATTTGCAAAATTTCTAAACTTAAAAGGGAATTTGGGGCTTCCTTTTTATTGGGGGTATATATTAGAGATGAGACGGGCTCAGCCCCAGCCCGAGCCCGGGCCCGAACCGGGCTCGTGAAAATTTTATCAGTTATTGAACATATCCCTTGAAACAGATTTTAAAAAGTGATTCATGAGGAAAATAAAAGTACTTATAAAAAAATTAGGGGCACGGGCGGCTAGAAGGTGTATCTGAAGCTCTTTGGGTATTTCAGAAAAGCGGCTTACTTTGCTTAGTTAGTCATCAGATCGGACATTATTTGATAACATGGTTATGAAGAATTAGAAAGTGCATTGAGAGTTTGCAACTATATTTGTCATTAATTTGCACAAACAGCAAAATTTATTGTATTCTATCAAAGAAGTAATTTTATTTTTTTTATCTTTAGCTGAAATTTTGGGCTCGGGCGTGCTCGGGCTCCGACTTAAATAATATTGCTCGGGCTCGGATTAAAAGTTCTCGGGCTCGGGCTTCAAAAAATGAGCCCGAACTCATCTTTAGTATATATATCTCCTGTATAGAGTCACTCACTTACTAACTTGCATAACACACACTTTAAACAAACATATTCGGTTATATTTGTTTTACTGCACATCACAAAGTCATTTGCAGACAGTAAAGTGATCGCACACGAGTCAAGTTTCACCAAGAAATAATAAATACAGATAATTTCAGTGGTAATGTTTTGGAAGACATTCAAAAAATTCAAGTACTATGAACAAAGCGACTTCTGAACTGAATTCATATGAAAATTAGAACTTTCTTATAAACCACCATAGTTTGATCAATAGAATATATAAAATTTGTAACATTACAATATAAAATTTGTTATGTGCTTGCGCAGCACTAAAATACATTATTAATTAGCGCAAGTTGCAAATCTTAAATATCAAAAATAAATTAGAGTTTAATTTCTGTGCTCGGAATTTGAAGCTGGAAAAAATTATTGAGCTTGGATTACTTATCTTCGAGTTTTAACCTTCAAAAATGAGTTGTGCATAAGTTCGTTTCTGCTTTGTGTTTGTGTAAAATATCTCTGCCGTATGACTCAGAGTAGGCCGAACTGATGTAAGTAAATATTGGTAGCGCGAGACTCCTGATGTTCAATTTGGCAGGTATTAATCCATGATGAATTTTTGCAAGAAAATGGAACAGAGCCTTGTTTCGAGGGTAAATATTTATTATTTCTTTCATCACATGTAATTTACAATTATGTACAGCATTTAACATTATTTTGGTAACCTTACATAAAGAGGAACGGCCAGTGGCAGAAAACCGCGTCCGTTCTCGTGCAGCATGCCCGCTCCAAATCAGTGATTTTCCTTTTCTCCCACACCTCCACAGATGACCACCAGGACAAGCCCTTCGCTTCATACCCCGCCCCACCCGCACTGACCAGAGTTAGGAAAAGACTTTTACCATCTCTGGGGTTATTTTTTGTTTTACATAATTTTCTTGAGAAATTGGAGATTCTGTAGATGATGTGGAATACTTACTTGGATAAATTTAGACCATTCAAACAATAAAAAGTACGAAACAACTTACAGAAGGAGAAGAAATATATAAATGGGGACACGACGGGCTAGTGACCCACTGTACCCTATTTCAGGCGACCCAGAGTACCCCATACGAACCAATGTATTACTTTCACCTAAAAATTACATATGGGAAAAATATGCATTTAAATACAACGTAGTAGAAAAGAAGGTAACTTAGACTACATACCATATAACTCATATTTACTTGACGGCAAATTTCAAGTGTAATAGCATAAAGTCTTACTTTCTCTAAATTTCATGCAGATGATCAGAAAACAAAATGGGTCCTTCCAGCCACAACCAAAATGAGATGTTTAACTTTTCCCACAGAGTTAACCTGTTTGATGCCTACTTTGAAAACTATTCACTGAACCATAAATATCCTCAATGACACATTTTACCCCCTGAACCACTCAATACCCAGCTGCCTCCTATTTAAAAATGAACTCATTGAAAATTTTCCCATATTTAAACAAGAGAAAGCGAATTCTTACATTTCTTTAAATTAATCTATGAAATACAGTGTTTTTTAATGAGACTTACCATTGTCTCAGTAATAATAATAATAATAATTATTATTATTATTATCATTACTATTGTAATATTTAAAACAAATATATTCCACCAAAAAATTGAAATAATAATCTTTCGTGATTACATACTGTAAACCAATTCCTAAAGACTTATGTTATTAACTGAAGTATGCCAGCAATTTTTTTTTTCCCAAATAGATAATTGTTATAAAAACGAAAATAAAAATAAACCAATTCGGAAAATCCCTGCATTTCTACTAAATATAAGTATCTTGAACAATAAATTTTAACCCAGAGAATTCATTCAGAGGAAATGATCTCGATCTACTTATTTCAATATTTCAATATTACGCTTGAAGTTAATTGTACAATTTCTTTAAAAAATAAGAAATAAAATAAAACAAATGAGACTCTTCAAAAAGACGGATTTATTGATACCTATTTCTCAAATGTATTAATGTGTTGTCTCAATTTCTTTGCAAAAATATGTTTACGATATTTAAAAGAAAATTACCACACCTTTTTGGCTGAAATTATTCGTTTTATTAGTGCTGTTTTATGCCGAATGGTTCTCCTCTTTTCGAGTGGCAGCTTGCACAAGTTCGTTTGCCTGTTTCAAATTGCTTTTCAAAAAAATAATCCACTTTTCGGTTTTCATTACCTCTACCATATTTTGCGATAGAAAGGTAGACGCTAGTATCATGAGTTCTTCATCTTCGTACTTTAGTGCCAAATTGACAGCGTCGACGAATGTGTCGACCGTCAGTGGCGTCCGCTTCACAATTACCAAGCAACTTTCTCTGAGGGATCTCACTTGTCTGCAATTCTGAGAAGGCTAAGGACGTTCTCCTTCGAGAGCAGATCAGCACTTCCAGTGTACAAGTAGTGTGTGAACGTGCGGAACGTGTATATTTCGATGTCGTCCACCGGTATGATGCCCGTCGTATTTTCTTTCAGCTCGTCTTTTAGCACGGCATTAAATACGGGTGATCGGGCTCCTATAGAATGGCTCTGTGAAGTCTGAACTCTTCGTCTTGTACCATGACTGTCACATCAGTGTGATCTGCGCTACTAATGAGACTTTTTAGATCGACCAAGAGTTTTTCAATATCTAAAATGAAAAGAAAGAAAAAGAACTACCAGTACAAGGCATTGCATTGCAAAGTACTAAAAGGGGGAAGCTGTATAAAATATATAAATGATTTCAATCAGATTTTGATTTAGGTAAATTTTTTCAAGCTTTGTTTTAATTCTAGAACTGTTAATGGTTTTGTAAATGAAAGCGAACTCCCTTTTTCTGGTTTAGGGCTTTTAAGAATAGAGGTGCAAACTCTTAAAAAATTCACTGTGCATTCTGAAAGATTTCTTAAATGCTTACTGAGGGGCAGGCGCGTAGCCAGGAAAATATTTCGGGGGGGGATATGAACGTATATGTGTATAAATAGACGGAGTTTCATCACTAATCCAAAAATTTCGGGGGGGATATATCCCGATATCCCCCCCCTAGCTACGCCCCTGCTGAGGGGGTCAGAGAGGGGAAGCCTTGGAACGGACTGTGAGCTATTCAAGTGCAAGACTACATGTACTACTGGATGTACTGTACAATGGCAATTTTTTTAAGAAAGCGAACCTTCTTTAGTCATCGAGGTACCATAGTAACCCAAAAGTTAAAATAACCAGTAATCTAATTGCTTTTATAGTGTGTGGTGCAGTAAATTCCAACATTTAAAGCAAGAGTGCATTTTAAAGATCACTCTTTTATCTCGTTAAATTTGTCAAGATTTCTATGTAATAAACTTTATTATAATTTCTTGATCCACCTTCAGACTCCAAGATAATTTTTCACGAACTTATTTAAGAGTCTCAGACTACAGATTATACTACTGATGTGGAAAATTATAAAACTACTACTTACCAGTGTCTGCATCTGTTCGGGTTTCTGCATCGCAACTGTCACTGCGATCTTCCATAACCTGTTTTAGCATTTCTTCAGCTAGATAAAAGGAAATCGATGTTAAAATGAAATTAAAAAAGAATATAACTTTTTGAGAGAGTGTTCACAAGCGTTTTCTCATAATACGATCAAGAATTATCTTTGTTTGAAAAAAATCTATTTAAAGTATACGTGTAAATTTATTTGCCATTATGAATAACATGTACCAACTATCCGCAATTCTGAAATTTTTCAAGTTTATGTACTTATAACTGTAACCGTAAAAGCGACTTAGTTGCCTTTGACATAATTCTTAGCTCATACATCTGAATAACTAAATCGAAATCTCATCTTGATTGGTTGAACTGAATGGAAACACAATTATGAAGCAAGCTTTAATATGTTAGGTTATGGCAAAGCTACGCAAGAGAGCTATCTGACAAGGATGGGGAGGTGCCTTAGTTGGAGGACGTTTTAAGGGATTCTAACTTGTATTCACATTTCATCTGCAGAAAACCGACTAAAACTCCCGACCGTTAAATCGACAGCAGCGCGATAGGCCAAGCCAAGCGAAAACGGATACAAGTTTTAAATTTTGTTTGGCAGAATTATTTTTAGCAGCTTTTCAAGTGATGAAGAGGAATAGATCAAAATTGCTAAAATCGTATAAACACAAGGCATTGTAAAATCCGTATTTTTTATAAGCAGCTTTGATTATTAATTTTTTATAGATATTATAGAGCTGTAATACAATAATTTGATATCTATCTTTGCATGAAAACTAGAGTATATGGGCTACTGGTTTACTAAAACATGTGAAGTGTTTGAAAATTACGTTGCTGATAAAATACTTATAGTGTATAAAAAAAAATTGGGAGTAAGATGACGATTTTAAACTTTAAATATACTTTTTGAATTCAACAAGTGGTTTAAAAACCTGAAACTTGTAGAAAGACGTTTTTCAACCTTTATTTTTCATTTAAAAAAAGTGTAACCATTTAATTTTATTTTGGGAGATGGAGAAATATTCCAAAAAGAATTCTTCGCCCTCTTACCCGTGGGCTATTTTGGTGGGGTAAGGTGACGAACAGTTTACTATAGAAAGATTCATATACAAAAATGACGAGAAAAATTTTACTTAGGTAGTTTATGATAAAGACATAAATAACATTAAAAAAAATAATGGCATATCACCGATAATGAAACAAAACTCACTTAAGCTGTAAATGCAACATTTTTGTACTCTAATTACTTGGTCCATTGAGTTTAATATTTTTAGAGTGAATTAAGGAAAAAGCACTTGTTTCGGAAAATCTTGAATTTTCAAACAGCCGTTTGAATGAAAAAATATTATCTGACAATACTAACATTTTAAACTCTTCTTAGTGGCACATGTGCACAACTTTTCTGTTCCGAGCTGTTGCGGTCCATTCAGTTCAGTGCTTTTCGCTCCATCCTAATGTAGAATGTTGCCACTCTGAATAATTCACAAGTTCCAGTTTTACACAATAAATATTCTGCTTTGACATCTAATAAACTTTATTTTGGCGAAAGGATTATTTTAGCACTTAAAAATAAAAATATAATATATATTTTTATTCATCGTTAATTAAAATATAATATATATTTTTATTAACGATGATTAAAAGGAAAAAAAATAAGGAATTTTTGTGGACCTTTTAGAATAGACAACTTTTTAACGATTCGGCATTGATGGAGAACCTGAATCACAAAGGAAAAACATGGTTTGCATTTAACAACGCATGTGACCTTTTTAGGTAACACAGAAAAATCATGATTATGTCGCTCATATCGATGAATTGCAGTTAGCGACAGAGTACAAAGCTATGCAGTGCAACATGTCGTTTAAAATGCATATCCTTCACTCACACCTGAATCATTTTATTTTTAAATTTAATTGTTAAATTAATCTTGTCTTGCAAATAAACTTTAAAATAAAAATAGGAGATTTCCTGTGGAGAATACGAAACGGGAGAGCAGGGGCGTAGCCAAGGGGGGGCTCATAATCCCCCCCCCAATGAGGAATTTTTGCCATACAAAATGTATATTCTTCACTACTTTATCACACACACGTATACATATATATGAGTTGTAGTAGTCGTAACCCCCCCCCATGAAAAATTTCTGGCTACGCCCCTGCGTAGGAGTTATTCAGCGAAGAAACCTTGTACAGCGAATCTTCTAAACTTTCTTGCAAGAGATTCGGGAGCAGATCTTTCTGATTCGGTTTTAGCCAAAATTGTATCTACATATTTTTATTATTCGCGGTGTGTGGGTGTGAAAAAAAGGTAGAATATTTTTAAAATATGTAAAAAATTGAGAAAATTTCAGAAAAACCGATTAATTGTATTGATTTTTTTTAAATTTAAGGCGCCAAATCCCCCAAATCTCCCCCCTCCCTCTTGTCATAAATATTCATCTTTTAAAACCGCTCACCCACATAATACCTCAGAAGTCATAGCTCCACGAGAATCCTTTACTTTTTAGCACGTCATTTCCCGTAAAAAAATTGTCACGATTATTTTTAACAGGACTGACATCTGCTAAAAAATGGAAGAATGCGAGAACAGCTGGATAGATTGCCCAATGCTGGAAAAAGGGCAGCAGTTGCCCCTTTTTAGCATTGGGAAAGGGTTGTGCCTCAAAGGGTTAAAATATTCTTTCCTCCAACCCTCCTAATCAAATTCGTGGCGGTCATAAATTTACCGAACAGCGAAACAATTGGGGGGGGGGAGGAGGGATCCCTACAAAACGGTTTGTGATGAAGGAAAAATGGTGGTCATATTTAAATTCAGGAGGCCACTTCACGTAAGAATCAGCCAAAATAGTATCATTGATTAAGAAAAAAGAAAAAAGTTTTTTTTTTTTTTTTGTAGAACTGTTTTTTTAGATTGTTTTTTATGTCAAAGTGCTTAGACCCTCTCGTATATTTTCGTCATGATCCCAGAGTAATTTTAATACATACTAGTAGAAAAAGAAACTATTGAATACTGCATCCTGGAGAGCTTACTCAAGCTGTTAATAATATGAAATAAGTAGCATTAGCATTTACCATGTGCAGTAGCGAGATGAACGGAGCTTGAAAGGGGGCGTGGAGTTCCATTGTGAGAATGACGTGGTGAAAAAAGCTCCCCTGGCTATCGTCGCAAGGACGCAACGATAGACATTCTCTCTTCTGTATCCCTTGTTGCTTCCCTTCGCTTGCCTTTGAATATCCCTGTAGCAGACCAGCGCATGTGCTCACGCGTAATCGCTATCCCGAAACAGAAATAGGGATGGACGCGAGACAAGAGAAATCTCGCATTGTCTCGTGTTCCTCCTCTCGCATTGTGCGACGAGATTTTTTGCGAGAGAGTCTTGTCTCGCACGAGATTTCCCGTGAGAATTTCTCGTCTCGCATAAATTTAGGATACGAATTACATTTCAACCAGAATAGCAGTGCTGTATTTGAGGAGGTATGCCATCCCGAGAAGGGAGGGTACACTTTGCCTGAAGCCTCTAGCGTTTCAG